>JAOUZG010036900.1:4133149-4161429 GCA_026289955.1 Argiope argentata | reverse complement strand
CAAATTATTATCATGTTAGAACATATGCTATTTTGGGAATGAGGTAGACAAAAATTCGTAGACGAAAAATTGAAATTTTATTATCTACACGAGAATCACAGAAAGTCAGCTTTTAATAACGCGTCGCCATCGCATTTGCAAAAACTCTAAATAAAAATTAGTTAATTACTACAGCAAATAAAACCTTAAAAATGTCATTTTGAGCACGTGAGTATGTGAAATGAATAGGAAATTTGATATTTTTTAAACAATTAATCCGAGACAAAGTTTTTTGGGGGGGGGTTAGCAGCACTAAAGTGACTCATTCAATGAAACAATTAAAAGGAATAAAAATGTAACTTAACTTGCACGAGCACGTGGTGCTTGGTTGTTCAAGAAATTGTGTTCTGACATGATTCATTGAAATATGAATGACCGATTTCATTTTAAGCTTTTGTTTTTTTCTTCTCATAATGTACAATCGTATTTATCTCTTATCCGAACCCGAACAAAAGTTTCTGAAGTTTAATACACCATTATGATATAAACTGATTCCTAATCTTCCTCTGCGTTTGCGATGTTATTAGTGAGAAACATAATAAATCCTTCCTTTCAGGTCTGAGTGGCAGGAACGAATATCGAACGATTATCAGTAATCCGCACATTCAGACCCTGGAGAATGGTTCGCTCGTCATCACTGAAGTGGAGCTTTCGGATGCCGGTCTTTACATGTGCCAAGCCACCAACGGTATAAGCCCGAGCCTCAGTCGAGTTATTAAGCTGACTGTGCACGGTAGGTAGTTATTACTTCATGTGGATTTATTCTTGTTAGTCAGTTAGTACTGTTCTTTGATCATTTTAGCTTTTGATTTAAGATGTAAACGTAATAAAGCAATGGGCAATAATGTTAAATCGGGTTTAATACTTGATGTCGTGTTGATAAACATATATTTTTTATTTTGAACTATCAAAATTTAAGTAAAGCAAATTACATTTGAACTATCAAAATTTAAGTAAAGTAAATTTGAACTATCAAAATTTTAAAACAGTGATACTGATTTATTAAATAAAGCTGTCTCAAACGATTACGAGGTTCTTCGAAAAATATTGGAATTGAAAATTTTTTTTTATCAAACCGCAATTTAGATTGAATCAATGATATAACTAATTTATACTTCGATTTAAAAAAAAGTTAAATATAATAAAAATTTAAAATATAAACTCATGTCTCTCATTCTGCCAAACTTTTTAATAAATATTAAATCTTGTTATTTTAGTTTAGTTCTGTTTAATGTGCACATGAATCATTTTAATAATGACCATTCACATGGCATCACAGTGCTAAAAAATATGTAAAATAGTTGTTCGACTATCTTCTAAATTTCACGATATTCTAAGCTTTTTTACGATGTATATATACGTAGTTTTACCCGTAAACTATGTAAATATTATGCCTATTTCATCTTCTTGAGCTTTAATAATGTAAGAAAATCACAATGTTAAATATTTGATCAAAATGATAACTATTTGAATTTCAGGGAAAAAATGCAATTTATTTTTTGAAATTATGCAAAAAAAGAAAGAAAAATGTCATGAAAGATTCTTAAATTTAACGAAAACTTACACAATTATTAAATTGACCAAATTAAAAGAGATTTTTTTGATATTTCAAGACAATTCAAAAATTTTTTTATTCATTAATATTTTAAAAGTTATTGTGAAAAAACTACCAAATTCATCAATTTTAAAATAAAAAAATAACTTAGAGGTGCATATTAACGACCATCTCCATATATGTTCTAATCCAAAATAATTTAGGCGAAAAACTCTGACATGTATACAAACACCCACACTAACTCGCATTCATTTTATTAAGACGTCTTTATAAACTGCCTTGTTCGTAGGATAAATGGGTATTTCAATGAATATAGGTATTTCACTTTCTAGGTAAATATTTTGTGAAATTATATCTAAATGATTTCTTCAATAAAATGCTTCTACATAACTAAGTATTTACGATATGGAATTTATATTTCCTTTTCTGAATCATTTAAAAGGGCATCTTAGGTAACCAAAGAAATATTAGGTTTACCCCAATACACGTATTTCAATTTCTAAGTACATACGGTATATCTGCTATTTATTATTTTTAATTATATCTTAAAACCTTGAATAAAATATTCAAAGTTTATTTCAAACTTTGTTTTTCTTCTGGTTAAAATACTGGTCCCATAATCACCGTTATTTTGACAGAGATATACTAACCCAAAATGTAGCAAAGCTTGACAGTGGGATTATTGTTGAGGAAGCAAAATGAAGAAAGAAGTATCCATAAAGATTATATTTATTACGCTAAAAGTCCACAAGTTCATGCTTTGGGCAATTAATAATACGTTGAAAAAAAATATAGTTAAAAAAAATTGACATTACCATATCTTGGGTGAATAAACTATAACCAGTCAGAATAAACTATAACCAATCTTTCAGATAACTCAGCGGTGCATCTAATATGCAAATCAACCGCATTGCCTGATACCTCTCAAAAATTCGTCCATCGATTGAATGAATGAATGAATGAATGAATGAATGAATGAATGGAAGAAGTAGTACTACAGACGAAGATCTTAAACTCACTCGCATTTATACGAGTTGAATTTGACAAATTTGCATAATAGGCATTGCCAACAACAAAGAATTAAACTTTACCCACGTGGTTCGAATCCAGTTTACTTTGAGATCATGGTTTGGAAGTGGAAAAACAACACAAGGACATACAAATGTCTAACACTTTAGAAGTTTTGTATGAATTTAAATTTACTTCCCAACTTCTGAAATGATCATTATAAAAAAAAATATTTTAAATGGAGTTTAAGGTATAAGTATTTCTCTTTTCAAATACTCTGATTTAAATATTACAGGAATCATCGTTCATCTTATAAATGGTCCTGGTTTGTGTAATGTCGTGTAACATTGCTGAAACTGAAACAAAAATTAAAGCACATTTTATGAAAAAAATTTAAAAGTAGATATTTCTTAAGGCGAAAGTATTTCTAGAAAAATGTATAAAATGTACGCTAATTCGGCTGCATCTACAACACAAGTGAACTTATCCAAATATCAAAAAAATAAATACTAAATTTAAAAGCAAAAATGAGTTAAATTAAATAAAAACGAAGTAAATGAAGAATCTGGTCCGAATACTTTATCTTGACTCAGGAATTCAAACTAGGGATTTTCTTTTTTGTGACAGGTCTGACTTTCGACGAAGTATTGACCCCTCGTCACTCGAAAATTTTAAAAAAATGAGTGTTTTAGGTGTCAAAAATTAGAATCAATAAAGCAATAACAATAAATTACATAAAAACTATGAGTAAAATCTTATTTCAACATTCAAATCTCAGCAATAGATAATGGAATGTAACTAAATCACAACAAGATTATTATCAAATTATAAAACTAAAACAATTTATAAAATATAAAAGGAAAGAACACACCGGTGGATATAAAAGTGCAACAAACGCTTTTATAAAGGGAAATAAAACATAACTCAGATGTTTATAGCGAACTAGGATTTAATTTTCCCGCGTTTAAACCTGAAAACACCTACTACTTTTATTCCAGATAAATCGTCAACAAATGGTGGGGGGGGATCTTAACGGCATTTGTTGAGTTTAAAAAAAAGAAAACAAATATAAAGAGTATTTTAAGTTGTGAAAATAATAGAATTTGGATTGGAAAAAAGATAAACATTCTCATCAATAAAGTATAAAAGCAAGGAACAAAGTTCATGATTGTAAATATATACAATTATCTGGAAATTTTGTATAAAGAAAAATAAAGTTATCCTCTTTTTTTAATTTTATTTTTATACTCATTAAATATTCTCATTAAAAGCAACTTTCAATGATGTTTCCCCATAGCTATTCTAATATAGAATAGAATTAATTAAGAGAAGGTTTATCTATTTTCTAACCTGTATTCTAATATTTTCGTAACTAAAGATATGCTTTCTAGTTCTTTTTCAACCCAATAGATGGCGCTGAGATTGGTAGGCGTTTCCAAGTTTAAGCGCGGGAAAGTTGAAGCATGGTTTGATGTAATTGTTTGACGTATGCGTTTTATTTCCTTTTATTAAAAGCATTCTGAGTTTTTTTGCATTCAACTGGTATGTTCTTTGCTTTTATATTTTATTGATGATTTCGTTTTTATAGTTTAATAAAGGTCTTGTAATGGTATAGTTAGATTCAGTTTTATTATGGTCTTGCTTAGATTTTAATTTTGAAATAATATTTCACTTGTTGTTGTATCATTTATTGCCATTGCTTTATTGTTATTAATTCTTGTTATCGAAAACCAATGATGGAATAAAGGTCAGGATCTTCAATAATAATAATATTAATTCCTGGTTTGAATCTTTGCCTGAGGGTGACCCTTGTTCAGGGATTTATTCCAGGATTTATTTATTTCCTTTTTATCCCATTTAATTCATTTTTGCTTTAAAACTTAACTATTTTTTTTCTAATTTGAGTACTATTACTGTGTCCTTTTTACAGATGAGGGTAATCTAATGGACTTAAGACATCATCTTGTTCGTCGGCAAGATTTGCTATATTTTATTTCCATTAAATTATTAGATATAATTTTATGTTTGATTAACTCAAATTATCAGGTATTAAAATACGTTATTTTTATTTATTTCATACATTCTGTTCATTTTATGCGTTGATCTTTCGAAGAGAGAACAGCTAATCTGTAACTTCTGAAATAATTACAGCCAAAAGAGGATTTCTATACTGGTTTAAAATATAAATACTAATTTTTTTTAAATAAACTGGTTTAAACTTTGTAAGCTGAATGATTTAATTTTCCTAGATTTTTATATATCGTTATTAATATAGGGTTATATGACCTACCGATGAAGAAAATATAATCAAGCTTAGCTAGCATAAATGTTGTTTATTCTTATTTATATTTAAATAGAATCTACGAAAATAGATGTTTAGGATTCTGGTAAATAATCAAGCATCAAAGGGTTTAATTTATTGCTTTACAGATACTCAGTTCAATGTGCACATGAAAATGTTCAATGTGCACATTTTCTAATGAATGTAAAGGTTTACGTTTACGCATGCACGTGCACTTAATGGTTTTTTTATAAACCTCATAAACTGCACAAACATTAAACAAAATATATGTTCTTAAGCTTTTAATGGAAAAAATCACTGGATGAGATAGCTGTTGAAGTAATGAACTGTTTGACTTTTAGTACAGTAATGTAATCTATTTGTTTAAAAAATTGTTTTTAAAATTGTTTAAAAATGCCGAAAATAATTCTTTTGATTACTTTATTAATTTAGTATTAAGAATATATATTTTTTAAATTTTGAAATGGTTTATAATTTATTTTTGCGTGCTAATATTTATGATAGTTGTCACCAAAAACTTATATAATTATTTTTATAAATTAAAATTTTAATTTTTTTTAAAAAAATCTACCTCAGTTGCACATTTTCGCCTTTCAAATTGTAAATACCCCAAATTCGGTAGCTGTAGTTCAAACAATCCTGTATATTATGAGACCCCTTCCCCTCAACAGCTACTTTCAAATTTATGATAGATAGATAATTCTATTATATTTTCATACTATTTGAAGAGCCTTACAGCATTTCATTCATTGTGGGATGTAGTTTGCTACTTTTTGGACTAAACATAATTTATTCGATTATATCACTAAATAGAGTAACGGTATTTACAAATGGGCGTAGTTTAAAATCAAGTATATTATATAATTAAATCGCTTCTTATACTGAAATCTATTTACTTTTAATAACTTAAATGAAATACAAATCACACGGATAGCAAAAGAAGTTTTTCTCGATTTTCAAGAATGGAAACAACAAACAATTTATGCGATTCTTAAATAAACAATAAAAACGGCTTGACTTTAATTTGCAAAAAAAAATATTGTTATGAAATACACTTAATGACTAAAAAATTAATTTTTATTTAGACTAAAGAATTTTACAGAAACTAGATTGCTATCATTAAAGAAATATATTTTTTCAAAAAAACATTTTGGTCAGCTATTTTGCTTTAGATCAAACAGTGACAGTTATAGTGTGGTTATAGATGCACATATATATTTTATATTATTATTAACAGAAGTTAACCACTTGACATACGAATTTATTTAGCTTTCTGATTATATAACTCATCCTATTTTGGTAATTTATTGTTAATTTGATTTTTTTAAATAATATATGGGGCATTTGGGATACCAAATCGTTTCATATTGATATTTTCGTATTTAAATACTTAATTATGGGGATTAATTGCAGATTTGAAAATAAAAATTCAGTAATTCGGTGGGCGTGTCAGACACGTCATTCTATCCGAAGTGGTTAGTAAACTGAACGAAATACATACGACTCGGCCAGTAAACAAAATTCTTCTCGGATTTCTAGAATGAAAACAATAAACAATCAATTAGAATAAATAATCAATTCATTTACAACAATGAGAATATTGTTATGAAATGTACTTTAAAATGCCAAAAATTAATTTGCTAAATATTTTTACAGCAATTAATTGCTATCATTAAGGAAATATATTATTTCAAAAATATTTTGGCCAGTTGTTTTGCTTTAGATCAAAAGGTGACAGCTATTGTGTGGCAATAGATGCATACACATATTTTATATTATTATTAAAAGAAGTTAAGAATTGATTTCGGTACATTATAACAGATATGATATTCATTTTTGTGAAATTAAATTTAGTGTGATATATTCATGTTTGTCGTTTTTCTATTAGCTCGAAAACATGATTTCGTTCCGTTGTGAGATTGTAAAATTGAACCAAGCAACCATTCTTGAAATGCAAATGATATGCTAGATTCAAAAAATACCAATGTGAAATAATATAATCTAGTTTCGTGCTATAATCCTTAGGACACTAAAATTCTGATTTAACTTTCAATATTCGAGAATATGATACTCGGTTTATCAGATTGAAATGTAAAATATTAATAATGGGAAATATATATAGCACATATTTTTAAATTTAGAATGTTTAATTTGTTTATCAAATGAATCAATCCACAATTATTCAATTATTAAAAATTTCAAATCTTAATTTGAATCAAAATTTGAGACAAAATAACTGTAAATCGACCATCTTAATTTATTTTTCAAATTAATCAATTATTCAATTGTTACATAATTTCAAATCCTAATTTTAAGTGAAATCCCAGACAAATTGAAGAGAAATAGTCGATTTACATTAAATACTTACATTATTAAATTTCGTTGTGTTAAATTTATTTTTAGGAATACCTGAAAGGCGCATATACACAGATAATAGAAATAAAAATGGATTAATTAGCCATTTATGGGAAATCTTTTGTTACAATAATTTGATTGCAGAATCGAAAATAATAATGTAATTGCTTTTCATTTCTATATATAATTTAATGGAAAACATTTGTTAAACAAATATTATTAAAACAGACCTGGAATTCCTAATTTTCATGGTAGAAACATTAGTAGCAATTATTTTATAAATCCTCTTTATTAATTTAGAAAGTATTATTGAAGATATTAGATAAATCATAAGAGCTTATTGTTTCTTTCGGCTTATTACTTAAATGTTTCGCCAATCTTATTTAATGACTTCAAAATCACTTCCTCTTTAAAGTCTTCGATTAAATCCATCTCGAGATATTGAAGAAATTAATTATTTACGCTTCTTAGGTAATGAATAAGTCATCAGATATTACATCAGAAATGAACGAGTGCTATTTATTTGTCAGGCATTTACTGAAAACAAAGAAATTCAATAAGGCAAAAGTGGAAAAGTTGTTAATGGGAAGTTGTTTAGGAGTGCTTCTTAGAAAATTATTATTTCTTATGGACTCGTAACCATAAATTCTTTAGTGATGATTGCTGTGGTGAAAACTGCAATAAACTCAAGATGATAAGTTTTAAAGATAACAGTTCTGGAAATTTGAAAACATTTCTCTTTTTTAAAATTTAATGTAATAAATGTAACATTCTCATTTATTACATTAAATTTTAAAAAAGAGAAAGATCACGAACATTTTGCCGTACTGCCACGCAAATAATGAAAACGGATTCTGTTTTTTTTAAATAAATATTAAAGAAAATTTCAAGAATGGTCGATAATTAGTATCCTTCTACAAAAGCAAAATGGTAAAAGGTGTCTTGCCTTAAGGAAGATTAAAAATAAGAGTAGCCACTACTGCATTATTATTTTTGGGATCTAAATATTTTGTTTATATAAAAATTGTAAATTTCCAAAAAGTATAAAAAAATTAAAAAAATAAGAATATAACAGTAAGTAATTAATATTGTTTAAAATCAGAAATCAATTTTGCCTTTAGTTTGATCGAGATTCATTGAAAGCAACATAAGTATCCGAAAAAAATGCTCATTAATATAAAATTTAATAAGATGCATATGACTTCTAAATCATTAATAGCATGCTATTAACTTTAATTTTTTTCAAAAAGAAATTAAATTGGTTCTCACAAAACTTTATTTATGTATATTTAAAATATATATAATTTACTATATTACTTAGTAGTAGGACCTGGAATATTTTAACGAAACGTGTTCTGTTTCGGAGAGGACTATATGTCTTAGTGATAGCATACTATGAACTGAAAGCGATAGTTCAAAAGTTCATATCTGACGGCTGGGAAGTTGACTAAAAATATTTTTACTATTGATTTACTCTGTTATTTCTCGTTTGTTCTAGAAGGTTCTTATAATTTCTGAACCTTTTTAAATCTGAAGATTGGACTTGTGGATGAAAATAGATGCAAGATATAGTTCCTTGATTAATATTATTGAGCTGAGATTAGCGTGTGTTATCGTTGACTTTAGATAACACATGAATTATCTAAACTAAATTAATTTGAGACTATACAATTTATATTTATAATAAATTCCGAATGAATAACCTTATATCCATAGTTCTTTCAGCATATAATATACCATATGCATTATGTGTACATTAATATTATATTCAAAAGCACTTTAAAGGGATATATTTAATTTTGTCTTTTTTTTCATCTAGTATATAATTATTTTAAAGGAAATTAAAACATGATATAGTTCGTTTATGTAAAATAAAAGACCATGTTATCTAAATGCTCCAAACGAATGCAGACATGCTGAAAGCATTTACGTTTCATTGAACTTAAAGAAATCACTTTTGTAAATTATGGCCAAAATATTTTTGAAATTAAAATAAAGACTACAAATATTAAAATGGTATAATTTAAAAGATAAATATCCCTAATTTTAGATAAAACAAAGATTTTAGGATTATATTTCAGGAACTTAACGAAAATAAAATTACTATCCTTCAAAAATTGTGATAAATAAAATTTAAAGAATTTAAAATTTTAAAAATTTTAAATTTTTTTAATATTTTTAAATTTATTAAAATTTATCAAAATTTTAATAAAGTTTTTAATGAAATTTTTGCGAGATGTATTTTTCTAGTTTAAAAAATATACCAATGCTAAATTTGATAAATTGAGTTTCAATTTTCTGATCTGTAGGGCACAAATAGACAGATCATTATCATCATTCGATTTATTGATAACAAAGATTCATTCAACTGCAGAAATAAGAGGGGTTTCTTTTTAACTCGGTTAGTGTAATAACTATATATAATACAAAATATTTTCACAAACTGATGATTTTGAAGAATTAAAGATATTTCTTCCATATGTAGTGGCATGTAAAAAATAATTAACTTAAAGAAAATGCTTTCAAATTTAATTTGCTTTCAATTCCTCATATTATTCACTTGCATAAATAAAAAGCAAATCTTGAATTATTCGACCACCAAAAGACATTTCAATATTTAAGCAGCTTTCGATGGAAACTAATCAATTCGTCAAAGAGAACTTCTTAACAAATATGAGTTGCATAAATAGGAATGAGAATAAGCTAAGAATTAAATATTTTTATATTTGTTTGATCTCAATTAATTTAGCTAAAATGTTTTAAAAAATATATCTTCTACATAAGCTTTTATTATCATGTTTTTTTATAATAATGAACAGAGAAGAAAAAAAAATCATGGTTTGAAAAATGAGATAAGACGTAACCCCACAGACAGAAAAAAGACATCTCGAATATTGTGTTGATTTCCCATGTGCAAAACTCTCTCTGGAAACACAGAAAATTGATTATAAAGGGAAAAGTTAAGGAGATTAAACGAATCATACGGCATAAAAAATGTTTTCCTTTGATTAAATCCGTAGTGGGTTTAATTTATGCTGCGGCATTTTTGGGTGCAATTAGAAAGGATCTTAATTCTATCTACGCAACTTTGTTTCAGCCGAATTTGTAATGAAATGAAAATGATTAAATAAATAATGGTTAAATTATATTTTTAATCTAATGTTTGGAAATATTTTAAAATCTTTTAAAATATTTCATATTCTCTCGACAATTTGATCAAATAAGCAACGATAATTGAGCTATATTGTTTTCATAAAATATATTGTCTTTATTTTAATCGCAGAATATCCCTGAACTCGAAATCTCTAGGATTTCCTATCGGGTGAATACATGAAAATATTTACTAAGAAGAAATAAAAATATATTAAGATTACATACAGTACGTAAATTAACTATACACAATACAGTATTAAAAAAGGTGTTCGATGGGGTACTGGAGTTCAAGAATTTTCATGAAGTTAAAATTTCTTTTAGAAGGAATTAATTGAGGATGGAGACAAAAATTTATTCAGGGTTTGCCACAAACAGGTATTAAATATGCAAATTAATCAAAATAAAGAAATCATATGTTGGAAAGTTTATATTATAATGATACACAATCCATTAGCAATACACATTCCTTACACAATGCCATAAATATTCTTACAACTGCACTTTAAACGAATTCGACATTATGTTGCACTAAAGTATTACAAACTTCAATTTATGACTACTTGGGAACATTAGTTCTATACAATCGTAAGAAAGTAAAAAGGGAGAAAGACTTTATTATTTTGTTATTTTAAAATGTATTATCAAATATTTACCATTTAAATATTTATCTTGTAAATAATTTTTTATTTTAGTAAAATAAATTATTAATAGTATTAAATCTCTTATTTTTTTTTCTATTTGAGGCAGTCTCATATACTCAAATAAAATTAAATATCTCTAAACTATATTTTACTCAAATAAAAAATATTTAGATAAATATTTAAACGGTAAATACTTGATAATATATAGATATATAGAAAAGATAACATTTTGAAATAACAAAATAATAAAGTCTTTCTTCCTTTTTATTTTTCTTACGATTCCCTAAGTACTGAATAATTCCCAAGTAGTCGTGAAGTGAAGTTTATTACAATTTAGGGCAATATAATGTCGAATACTTTTAGCCCTTTGCAATCCAAAAAATAATTAGATGCAAAATTATTCACCTAATATAAAGGTTTCTTTATTGCTACGAAAAATAAATATATATAATTCTTTTAGGTCGAATTTCTTTGAATAATTAATATACATCTCTTAACCATTATGTAGGTGTTTTTAATAATTAAATTTGATAAATAAATAAAACGTCAAAATGATGCACAGTTTTGAATGTCGAGTCACACTCGACATATGATTGCAAAGGGTTAAAGTGCAGTTGTAAAAATAGTTATGGCAATACGTATGGAATGTGTATCGTTATAATATAAATGGATTATATCATTATATCATTATACCATTATAATATATCATTATAATATAAATGGATTATGTATCATTATAATATAAACTTGCCAACATACGATTTGTTAAATTTTGATTAAATTGCATATTTCATGCCTGTTTGTGTACCTTTTTCAAGATTAAAAATAGTACGATAACAGAATGAATAATTTGAAGTTAAATTGATATTTTCACTTAACGCAAAATTTTAATAGAGATTCTGTTATGTAAAAAATTAAATAATTATGCTACGAGATATATCAGACACACACTTCACAGCATAATTATATGCACTTAATATTTTTAATGAAATTCTCAAACGTTTAGTCTTTCGATAAGTCTTATATGCTCAATGGATTACATGCTACTTTTATACTTTTGGAGAGGTGGAAGTCATGATGGTCAAATTAATTGCATTTCTAAAATATCTAATGGCTTAATATATAATGAGTTCGATTGTATTTACTATTAATTAACAAGGACATTCTTCGTTCATAAGCTCTTTTTTTTCTGTTCACAAAAATGTTCCACGAAATATTCCAGAAATTCAGAAAAACAGCATATTCAAAAACAGTTTATTCAATAGGAAATTTAATATTTTTTAAAACAATAAATGCGAGACAAAGTTTTTTTCAATCGTCTGCAATACTAAAGTGACTCATTAAACGGAACAATTAAAATGAATAAAAATATAATTTAACTTGCACGAGTACGGGGTTCAAGAAATTATGTTCTGACATGATACACTTAAATATGCGCAGCAGATTTCATTTTAATCTTTATTTATTATATTACCGCAATTCATTGATTCGAATATCTTATCAATTCATTTATCACTTCTAATATTTCATCTATATTATCAAGATAACAGAAGAGAAAGCACTTAATTTTTTTAAAGAATTATTGAAATTCGGGTCCAATCTTTTTGAACCAAATTTACTTCTTTCTTACAAAAAAAAGTTTGTGTTTAAATTTATTTAAAGGTAAAAACCCCTTAAAGATTTTATAAGACGGAACCATTCAGTACACTTATAATTCTGAGATTTCATTGTAAAATGTATAAATAACGTAAATGTCTAAATGACTTAGCTTAGTAAAATATTTATTGTAATAAAAACACAAGAAGACATAAATGTGGGAATTTTCAATTACATTATTCCCAAATTATTGTAACATCACCATTCTGTGCAGCTTTATGCACATAAAATAAAATTTATTCACATATATATAACAAAACTCAAGTTGTAAAGTCAAACATAAATCGGACATCAATGTAAGATAATAACACATACGGCGCAACATTCTTTGTTGTGTATTCCGGTTTCCTTACAGCCCCTAAACCTAATCCCCTCTTACAGAGGAGCGTTATATGACTCTATTTCAGGATCTTTACTTGACATCCAAATGGTACAGCTAACCCTATTTAAAGGACGATGAGACCTTTAAGGTCTTCTTTTTCTACTCGTAGAATTGGAACCAAAAAGCCAAGACCAAGCACTCTTTGATCGTTTCTCGCGTTTCAAATAGTTATAGCCAGCACTTTAAAAGGAATTTTTGGCAATATTAAACCTTGCCCCGCAATACGGAAGAGTCAGAAAAGAGCCTCTAAGATCCTGCTGGGTACCGGAATTCTCAAAATGAAACGGTGGTTAGTCCATTTTGTTGAGCCTTTTGTTTTTATGTGACAATTTATTCATTCAAGAAAGTGGTTCTGTAAACGTTTTCTTTTGGCGTAGAATGCGTCTCTTTTCTTTATTGTATTTACTAACATTATTCGCGTGTAGAATTTATTTCACGTGCATGGTCATTAAATCTGAAAGGATTTTATATCCCATTTCACTCTAAAAATAAGAAAGAAACTCCATGCAGGTGTTTTTAGTGTTTTCTGAAAATAATTTATGAATCAAATTTCCAAATTATTTCTTAAATGCTTTTTCCATTTTATTATAATTTTAGATAAGTAATTGAATTCGAGGTTAGAAATTCTCGTATATTTCCAAAGAATCCAAATATTATAATTGTATATGGTGACATTAATATGTGTTGTTGTTACTTATGGCACTTGCCATGGCCAAATCCCCCCGCTGATCCAGTAGCAGATTTAAGCAGAAAGGAGCATCTCTTGTTTTTGAAGTAGAGCCAACTTAACTACACACTCACCACATTTGCTTGCACAACCCTTTTTTTTCAGGAGGGTGGGGTCATACATCTCACAGATAGCACATAGAAGAACAAACATGCCCGAATCGGGACTCGCACCCGGTACTCCCAGAACACGAGGAAGACGCGCTACCTCTGTGCCAGAAAGTCGGCACAGTAAAATATAAATGTAGTAATATATAGTATTATATTATTTCTACTGGTAGTAAATAAATACAATTTTTTATTTCTCATATCGAATATTTTTCCCTTTAAAATAATGATGCAAATTTTTTTTAATTTAATTATAGTTTAGAATTAACTCCCTAAAATTATTATTATTTAACCAAACATTAATATCATTGTATGAATAAAACAAGAAACCACAATAATATTCAGTGTTCTGTTACACATCTAAAGATAGTACATTATTTTACCCACCCATTAAATAAATATCCCAGTTTAGAATATAATACAGGTAAAAAAAAACCATAAATAAAAATGCAAATATCTCAACTTTTCCAATAGCAGGCGAAACCGATAGCAGAATTTGATCAAAATTCTTATATAACAGAAAAATGTTATACTTTACCTGTTTAGACGTAGATAATTTATGATATCAGAAGGCTGTTTATTATAAAGGAAGACACGACACTGAATGCTGTCATGAAAATGATTAATCAAACAATTATTATATATGCAAAGAATCCAGATTGGTGTTGATATGCAAAGAAGTCAATTTATAAATTTGATGAAATTATTCTTCTATATTTAGAAGGGAATGTTTTTTGAGGTGATAAAATATTTTGAAGAACAAAACAAGCAATAAAAAATCTCTTCTGTGCAGAAATTTTAAGGAAGAAAAAAAATCGTTGAATCTCCAGTTCAAAGTTGGATTTTGTGAGTGTATTACTAGATGCGAGATGAAAATATTATAATATTTGCAACACTTTTATATTTATTTTTATTTTCTATTTTTCCTATCTATCTTAAAACTATGACCATTATTTTCTTCCAAATGACTTTTTTTCAAGCATTTGCTTTGAATTAATAAAAATTTACTTTAAAAAGATGCAAAAGTAGAACCTGATTCAAGTCATCTTTATTAACTGCTTTTCGTCAGTAATATCAGAACATTGATGGGTTCCTGTATTTTTGTAATTTTTTTAATATTATATAAAAAGCAAATTAAGAAAAAAAAAATGTCGCTTGAATTCTCAATTGCACTTCAGTAGGAAATATCCAGTTCAATTCTATTTAAATATACTATTCACTTTGAAATATTTTAGAAAATCACTATAATTTCCTTGCATCATAATACCTAAAATATCATACGTCATCAAAATATTTTGATTCAAAACATAATATAATTATTTACAAAAAGCATAGAAATTTTCTAAATAAATTGATAAATTAAATCTAAAATACTTATAAATAAATATCCATTAGTATATAACTATTATTATAACTTATATGTAACTATTACTATGGTATTAAATAAAATATTTTTAAAAAATCCATACAAAATACAAAAAAAGAGAAGTAATAAAGAATGTTAATTTGTTAATTAGATTTTTAATCAAATTTATTAACTATTATAAATCTTTAAACTTTTGGAAATTTTGATATTTAATTTAATTTTATTTTTTCATAGTGATGGTTTTAGCATTTTGTTTTGTATCAAAATTTTTGGTACAAATAATAGAGATGCTACATAAGTTTTTATTTTAGTCACTTTCTTTCATTTAATGTTGATACATTTTATAATTTATCATTGTAAACATATAACAATTTTGCTTCTTTTTTTTCGTGAATGTCTAATTAGACGGTGTTAATATAGAATTCAAAGATTATATAAATTCATAATTTTTTTATAAATATGTTCTGAAATGATCAAAATGCATTTTCTTCAAAGACATGCAATTATTAAAATATTTCATTTCAACATTTCAAAAATTTTAGCACTTCAAGTAATGATTTTGAAATTCCATTTTTATGAACACAAAAAGACATTTAATAAATACGTTTACAATTAATTAAATTCTAAATTAATTTTAAAAATAACAGAAAGGTTTGATATTTTCACAATATTTTTTTTAATGACTAGTAAATTGAATTTTGAAGGGAAACATATAAAAAGACAAAACATCGCTTTTTTTCAACGTATTTTTTTCTTGTCATAACTTTTATTTTATTAAAAACATTTATGCAGTTTTACTCATTTCATGTTTGTAAAGATGTAATATAGAAATCAATTTTTAATTTTTATTCCATTGTGTCGAAATACTTAATTTAGCTCGTCTATTCGATGAAAAATACATCGTTTTAATACTTTCAGAACTTAAAATATCATTTCATAAATTTTACGATTAAAAAAATCATGAATGTTGCGCCATCTGGGGTAAGTTTTATAAGCATTCCATAATATTTATAATAGTAAAATAAAAATTCAATTTTAAATGGAAAGAATAAAATTAATTTTTTAATTAATTTTTTTTCAGAATATAATTAAAACTGAGATTAGTGATCTTTTTAATTTGATAATAAATGTATACTTCTTAAAAATAATTTTTATTCATTTTGTCATTTTTTTTCAGTTCCAGCACACTTTCGAGTGAAATTTCAGTCTTCTACGGTCAGAAAAGGAGAAACAGTTCATCTGATATGCACAGCTTACGGAGAAACCCCAATAACATTAGTGTGGACGAAAGATCGCCAAATCTTCAATATCAGGACAGAATCCCGGTAATTGCTAGAATGTAGTGCCCACTATTTTTGGTACGAGGGCAAATCAAAAAGTCTTTACGCATGTTTTTTATTTGCAAACAATTGGTACATGCAGATATTTACAAATATACCTAGTGTACTATGTACCTTATATTATTCCTACACATAGTCACCACACCGTTTCAGACATTTTTCCCATCGCAGTACTAAATTAGAGATCCCCCTGTGGTAGAATTCTTCCGGCTGCCTATGGAACCACCTTCGGACCGCTTTCTTGGTTTCTTCGTCACAAGTGAATCTCTACTCTGCCAAAAGCTTCTTTAGTGGACCGAAAACGTGAAAATCACTAGGGGCAAGGCCTGTACTGTAAAGTAGGTGTTCCAGTTTCTCCCAGTGAACGCTCATTCTCATGCAAGTCATCAAGATCTTTTTGAAACTCACGACACCACCACTGAACACTTCTCAAAGAGAGACACTTTTCCCCGTACGTGGGGTGCATTTCCCTGTGAATTGCTATGGGCATTTGTTCCTTGATACATAGAAAACGAATAACACTTCGCTGCTCATAAACTGTGGCCGTCTGAAGAGCAACCGCCATCTTAAATCACTGAAAGCAGCGCCACTCATCGGAGCAAAAGGCAGATACGGCTGGTACGGTTAAAGGAACGTTCACTGCTGAGAATGTATATGTTTGCTTTGTGTTCACAGCCGTATTTTAGCTAAACGAAATAGGCGCAAAGTCTTTTTTAATTTACCCTCGTACATTTCATTGAATAGCAACATTATTATCTTAATTAATCCTTTCATGAGACATTTATTTCACTTTTGAATTTCTCTCAGTTTTTTAAAGTTTTATTAATAATTAAATATTAGTTTTTAAGGAAGTATTTTATTTTGCTAAACATTATGTTTACACTTACACTTCTTGTGTGAGAAATATACTTCTTATGAAACCATATGCAATCATGAAGAAAATCAAATTTAATGAAGGGTTTTTTTTGCCATGAAATAGATGAAAACCATGTTTTAATATTCGAAAATATATCACATTTTACAAACTTATAGTTCGCCTTCTTTCCCTGTCCATGTTTGCAACAGTTCTTTCATTGTCTACAGATGAGAATTCTCTTTGATATATGATTTTCCATAATGGCTACGTAAACATCATCTGGAAGGGCACAATTCTTTATTTGAATACTAACAATATATCCTTATTTTTAAAAATATTTGTTAATTATCTGATGCTGTGTCAGCTGAAAGATAATGTAGATAGGATGGAATCTTCCCAATTGTTCACGAACGCTGTAGAGATTTTCCTAATTTTTGTCACATATATTGAGATAATAATGCAGATAAAGGTTTGAGGATATCTGAAATATCCCTTTGCAAATACGATTTTGCTGATGAAAGAGGAAAGGGAATCTTTCTTGTATAACTTCAAGCTACTACTAAAGCGTTATTACTTTCTTTCTATGGCGATTAAGATTTTTCACCATTCAATCACACACTATGACGATTTAATAAGACAGGAAAATAAAATAATTAGATTGGTTGTTAACCATTTAACTGTTTGATTTTCTTTACTATCTAATAAGATTATATCTTCTATTTTAGAAATATTCTCTTTTTTTTATTCAAATGGAAATCCATTGAATGCATGACATATCTATGTATTGCAAGTAATTTTCATATAGAATTTTCGATAAATAGACGCACGTATGACAAATGATCAAAACTGTTAAACAGTTAAAGTAGAATAATTTTATTAATACAAAAGGAATAAATTCATTAGCTTAAAATGTGTTACAATTTATTCGGGAAGTTTTTGGATTCAATAGATTTTAATTTAAACACCACAAAAAATATATATTTATGGTATTTATTTACAGTTATGTAAAGTTAGTAATGTAAAGTTGAACCAGGCTTCAATGCTGCTTTTGTTGCTGTTACTAATGGTACTAACCATGGACCAGCCCGCTGATGCATCAGAGGATTTAACCCGGATTAAACGTATCTTGTTTTGAAGTAGCGCTAACTAAGGTCAAGAGTATGACTTTAGCTACACATTCGTCACATTCGCTTGCCCAGCTCTTTTTTTATAGGGCAGTGCATTCATACGCCTTACAGATAGCACACAGAAGTAAAACCATGCCTTCACCTGGACTCAAATCCGGATGCCTAGATTACGAAGAAGACGCGCTACCTCTGTGACAGGAAGCCAGCAGGGTTCAATAAATTGTAGAGTTCAAAGTTGCACACATACAGGGCACAGAAATATCCGAAAATGCTATGTGACAAGAAGATTCAGATTCTCCCATCAATTCAGTGGTTTCGTCTCAATCAAAATATCGATTATCACGAATCGCAGTTATTCAAAGAAAAAAGAACAGCAATATCTTAAATGGTGACTACAGAAAGACTTATGTAAGGATTTTTTCATCTTCTGGGGAGAAATGGTTTGAAAAAAAAGGCAATTTTTAAAATATCTACTTAGGATTTATGACATTAGGATTTATAACAATCTACTTTAATATAAATAGATTTTTCTATATAAATAAAATAAATATTTTTTCTATATAAATATTATGAATAGGTTTCTCTCTCTATTTCTATTTAATATCAATTATTTCCAAATTACGAGCATTTTGAAAAATTGTTTTTAGAATTTGTATTTTAAATATAGCATTTCCGTTTTGTTTTAAACTGATGTTTCCTATTATGCAACGTACTGATTTAAGACTGTTTATAGCCGAAGCTTCAAGAGTAGGGATATTTCGCATTTATAAATGATTAAAATATCTAAAAAAAAGCTTTTATATATCTGTGTATTAATTTATTATTATAGCTGAACAGCCTTCATTCTTTTTGATTTTTTTTTACTTTATTGAAAATATATCAAAAAATTAATTCTTCCATTTAAAAATAAATTTAAAGTTTTTAAAACTAGTTTGATGTCTATATATATTTTCTAATTTTTAAAAAAATGCTTCTTGAATGTATTATAGCTTGCAATATAATTTTGAATCATTCAGTCAGTCATTTTTCACTGTGCAAATGCTCATTGTTCATTTATTGCATTTCTATAGATATAGCGAAGTACAGAAAGACCACGAGGATGGTGTTGCATCAGAAGTTACCATTATATCTGCAGATAGGAGAGACTCTGCCTTGTTCACATGCACAGCTTCAAACGAATATGGAAGAGACGAAACAAATTTCCAAGTTGTTGTTCAAGGCAAGTATACGAAATTTCTCTCAAATTAATTAATCCTTTTAGTCATGGGAGTTTCCAAATTATATATAAGTGCATTTTGAAAAAAATAAATAACAAAACTATTTTGTTTCTGCTAAGAAAATATGAATTTAAACCTCAGGCGTAATATGTAATTTTACTCAATTATTCGATGACGATGCAGAATTTGAAAACTTTCGTAATTTAAAAATTATTTAATCAATTTTGTAATTAAAAAAATTAATTTTTTGGACGTGGTGCCATTTCAGATCAACTTTTATAAACATTTCTTAACGTAAATAAAAGTAAATTAAAAAAATTAATTATAAAAGGCAGAATATAATTAAAAAAAGATTAAAATGAAATCTGCTCTGCCTATTTCAATGTATCATGTCAGAACATAATTTCTTGAATGGCCAAGCACCACGTGCTCGTACAAGTTAAATTATATTTTTATTCAGTTTAACTGTTTCATTGAATGAGTCACTTTAGCATTGCAAACGATCAAATAATTTTGTCTCGCATTTATTGTTAAAAAATATCACATTTCCTATATCTTTCAGTTCATATAATCACATGCTCAAAATGACATTTTCCCGAGTTTTATTTGATGAAATAAACTTTTTTTTTACATCAGAGCATCTGTAAATGCAATGGCAACGTGTTGTTAAAAGCTGATTTTTTGATATGTTCATCCAGATAGTTAAATTTTTATTTTTCGCCTACGGATTTTTGCCGACGCCAAAACCTTCATCCCAAAAACATCATGTTCTGACATGATAATAAATAATTTCTATTCTTTACGTACGCTAATAAGTGATCTTTATCAAAACAAATTTTATTCAATTTGTTTTGCCACCTTTAGTGACATAGTCAATGTAAGAGCTAATTTATAGAAAAAAAAGGATTATATTTAATTTTAAATGAATTATTTAGGTATAATTTCATGCTCACTATTGAGCAAAATTACCGTATATTTGAGCCGAGGAATTTTGATTCTTTTACTTAAGTTCTGTTTATTATTTTCATAAACCTTTCTAATCATAATCATAGTGCCATTCCTTAAGTTAAGGATCATATCCTCTAAATTTCACTATATTGTAATTTCACTTTTTATTTGACATGTAAACTACATTAATATTAAAAATCAACAGAGAGACAGAATGTCCGAACGATACTAGCAGCTAAAATCACTCTTTGATTAATTTTCTCCAATTTTTTTCTGAAAGCTTTTATTTTGTATACTGTTTTTAATTCCAAATACTGTTTTATTGTGCCCTTAGTTTGATACCTGTGTACTCAGTTCCGTGTACAAAATTGTAACGTTAACCTTTACTAAATCTGTATGGCCTTTTTTTACCATGCAGCTAAAGAACAAATATTTCTATCCTAATATTGATTTTCATTTAATATACATATTGACCGGGAAAAAAAGTAATAAAATGCAGTAAATTTCTTGTCATCTTCCAGTTTTCTATTTCTATCATTTGGCTTTACCAAACATTTAGAACTGTTCAAAATGAGTTTTCATTTCACGTTTTTCTGCAATGAAAATAACTATTTCGATAAAACTTGGAACATTAAATTTAAAGGGATAATTTTATAAGATTTCATTTTAATTAGTTTCCAACTTAATGATACTTTAAAAGCACGTCTATTTAATTTAAAGGCCGCAATGGGCATATTTAGATGGGCTTCTAAGAACTAGCGTTATGTCATCTTTCGGATTTAAATTTCTAATAACTGCAGATGTTTCAAAATAATGCATAGAGATTATGGACAATTAATGAATCGATATTTGAAACTTAATTGAATTGACATTTAAACTGCTTATTCCGAATTGAAAATTATGTATAAATTATTAATTTTAAAGTATTAAATGAGTTTTAATCAAATCTGAAAAGTTCCGCAGAAGCTTTAAAATGCCATATTTATCGGAGTAAGATAATATATTTATTTATGATAGTTTTAAGTTGCAACAGCAACACACTGATTTGATGTAACTAAGGAAAACTTTATTAAAATATCGCATTATTCAATAAAAACTGGAAAAGTTGTTCTTTAAATGGTATTCGTATCCTTGATTTAGTTTATAATATACGAAAAATAAAAAGATATCTGTGGAATTATGGCTTATCAGCATCAAAACATTTTTTTTCTGAAATTAATATTTCAGTTTTTATTTTTACTTGGCATCTGTGTTAGTAATATTACTATTACTTATCTTTACTGAAGCTTAGTATCATAATTATTTAAATGAATTCAATGCAACAAAAATTTTTCTCCTGTATCAAACTCAAAACAGATATCTGCAAAAGTTTCCAGTGCATGTATTTTGATTGAACTCCTAGAAAATTTCATTATCTTATCCCTGGAAATGTTTATATTTTAGACATATAAACATTTCCAGGGATTTATTACGATAGAAGTATTCTTAAAATTAAAAGTAAAAGGGTGGAAATTTTTTTAAATATATAAGTTTATGAACGTATGCATGTATTTTTAAAAAATATATTGAAACTTATGAGATCTTTACTACAGTACAAGTTACATTGCAGAAAAAAACATTTTTCGTAGTCATCCTCATAAGTTGTAATGGTTCTTGCACATGCTTATGGATCTTTTGATTCAGAAAACGCCTTTGTTTTTTAATTCCCCTTTCTTCTTTGTTTTTTTAATTCAGATTTAGGCATTAATTCGTTACCATTGAAATAGAATTATTTTAAAGTTATATAATGCGTTTCTTATTCTAGAAAGGATTATAAAACTGTTATGGTGATTTGTCAAGTTTGTAAACCATACAATATCCTAGAAGATTAATTTTTAGTAACATTAATTAGATTTCTTGTTTGCTAGATAACATTTTATAATCAATTAAAAACTTTCAATTACCACAACATTTAGTCATGTAAAATTCTCAACTCCTCGGTAAATTAATCAAAAACTCATAATTCTATATACACAAGACTAAAAATTCAGAAAATAACTATTTAAACAATAAAAGTAACTTTTGTAAAAATGAATTTAAATTTAGAAAATTATTTCCCCTATCCCTATATCGATACAGTTTTGGATTGTTAATTTTAAAAATTCACATTTAAGATTTTTTGAGACAATCTGTACGATCTCAATTGTTTTAATATTGCTTATTTATATGCTTTTTTATTTTAGTAATAGGCCATTGAATTGAAAGTTAAAATTCTTTTCATTTGCATAAATGTGTATTACATAAAGTCGAATGAAAGCAAGAAGAGTGAAATCAATTTTTCAAATATAAAAAACAAAAACAAATCAGACTGCTTTGTTGGTTTTATACATTTTAAAAAAGGATATCATTTCCATATAATTGTCAGTTGAGCCGAAATTAAATTATATTTGAATTTTCATATCATCGTACAATTATTTATCTGCACAATCTTATAAATACTATTTCAATATAATTTTTAGATTTTACAACTTAAATTGATAAAATATTTCATTATAAAATTCTGAAAAAATTATAATAATGGGGAAATATTCTTGCTCGAAACTAATACATACCTTCAAATAATGATAGTTTTATTTTTCTTGTTCTGTATTCAGTTTCTATATATTTTAAGAGACGAATAAAATCCAAGATATTAAACAATACAAATACGTATCCGAGATATTAAATTAGTTTCATATATTCCAAACTTAATGATATGAAATAGGAGAACAACTGTCATTTTCAGGCTACAATAAAGTAGCGGGACAGAGTCGAAGTGAAGTAATATTCTTCTCAAATATCTTAAGAATCTGAACCCGCACGTAATTATGTGCCGAAAACTCATTTTTGTTATTTTATCCTCAGTGCCTTTTGAAATATTCTTGATCAAAGAGAAAAGTAGGAGGATTTATTTGGCGATCGAAATAATGATTTTCTTATGTCCTTAAGAATTTAGTCGATTGGAAGAGTTAAATGAATCGATTTTAAAGTTGGAGGAATTTCTTATATTTTTGGAAAGAAGATACATGAATTTGATAAGGGCCTTTCGGATTTCGCCTTTTGTCCTTTGTCTTCATGACGGATCTTTTGTCGTCCATGCTCCATTTTAATAGAAATTAAATTCTTTTATTTCTATGTTAATATATAAAAGATTTTAGAATCGAAGAGTAGTAAAACGAATTGTTTCATAGGCTCTAGTTTGGTTTTCACATGATATATTTAAATTATAAAAGTAATTGAAATTTCTGGCTTTATTCTTTGATGATAATGGCCTTTTAGAGTTTTTGCGTTTATTTATTTCAGTTAAAAATTTCCAATCACCATTTTTAATAGTATTCCACGAATTTTGACTGGATGAGCATCAACAAGACAATCAGCATTTCTTTTATTCTGAAGTTATATATGTTTTTACTTATTTTCGGTCCTTTCAAAAGGATTAATAAACGTATCTGAAAATATAGATATCAAAATATCAAAAACGTAATCAATTATAAAGCTAGTTTTAATGTCATTTCTGAAATGTAATAATCAGCCGGAATTAAGGCTATATTTAGCTTTAATCAAAACGTGTGCCTTATTTTAATTATTCTAACCCTCCTAAGAAACTAATTTTGAATGAATTATGATTATTAGTTGGAATCATTTTAGTTGGACTTTAATTAAAATTCTTTTGTTTTTTGATGATTATAATTTCCTCAAGAAAGTATTTTGTCTTGAACTTGTGGTCTACAATACGTTTTGCTAATATTATTGTTGTAGTTGTTACTTATGCCACTTGCCTAGTACTTGGACAAGCCCCCCGATACTAAAGCGGCAGATTTAAGCCGAAAGGAGCGTCTCTTGTTTTTGAAGCAGCGCCAACTAGGGCCAAGAGTACGACTTAGCTACACACTCACCACAATTGCTCGCACAGCCCCTTTTTACAGGGGAGGGGGACACAATCACACATCTCACAGATAGCATACAAAATAAACCATGACTGTACCGGGACTCCCAGATCACAAGGAAGACGGTTTAAATTCACGAGCAATAGTGAAGTGTTCAATAACAGTGTGAAGTGTTTACTATATCTTTTAATTTGCATATGCTTTTCCAATTATTTGGTAACACGGTAGCTGGGAGGTAAGATATCCTCTTTTCCTAAGAACCGCCCTGTAAGCTTGTCTTGCGCCTGTTAATTCCATATGGAAATTTTAAAAGGGATACATGTTCAGACTTCATCCTCAAAATTTGGCAATGATTCAAAATTACGATTTCAATTCCAAAATAATACTGTAGCTGCTTTTAAAACTGAATAATAATTATATAACTGAACTGAATTGCAATTCATATCAAGGAGGAATTTTTATCTTAAATGTACTAATATTAAAAGGCATCAAAGTAAACGCCATGGAAGTACCGAAATTTCTTTTATTATTCCTTTTAATTTTTTAATATGATTAAATGAATACATCGTAATAAATTAAATGTAATATAATAAGTTAACAATTTCTATTTTCCCTATTAATGATAAAAAGAAACGATGGATCATTCAACGTGGATAGTAACAAATGCCATTTCGTTGAAAAAATATTTTTCTTAATCGTTCATTTGACGAAAATATAATAAATAGGCAATGTTACCATATGATAGTTTTATATTTTTAACCTTTTTTTTAAATCAAAACTAATTTAAGTAGCATCTTTAGTTAATATAATCCTTTTTGACACTTTTCACTCAAAACAGCTTTCTAGAGTTACAACAAGAAATTACGAAGTCATAGATATTACATTAAGAATTATTTAATGATAACTTAATAGAAATATAATTGCAAACAGTCGTTTGAGTAATTTTAAAGAATTCTCATAAGTCATATTAATTTCGTGAAATATCCTCTAATCAGAGTTTTCAAAAATTTGAAAGAAAAAAAAAGTAACCTTTTCAGAGGTTCTAAATTATGATATTTCACAACACTATCTTACCTCAACCCAAGTTTTATGATAAGTTTGCTTAAATATCTATAAATAAATTTTCTAAATACTTTATAGTTCTAATTTGTTCTTTTATTTTGTATTTTACGCTTATTTATACGTTAATTTTGATTATTCTAAACTTATTTGTAGAATCAAAAGTTTAGGAGTTTATATTCCGTATAAGAAAAGATCAAAGCTGAAAATATTTTAAAATCATCTAGACGCATGATAAAATGGAATTCCCATTTTCAATTTAATAGAAATTGTCCGAAATATTAACTATAGTTAAATTTCCCAGAAGTAGTTAAAAAGACTTACTTTGATCCTTAAATATACTAAATTTAGTGGGCCAGTATACAAACCATTCATTTATTTTAAAAATCTCCATAATGTTTCATTCACAGCAATATATAATTCAAGTCAAGAACACTTTAATTTTTGATAAATATGTGAAATTGTAGCTATTAATGAATGAGTTAAATGCTCTAGAAATCCTTACATGTTTTTCTATATTTTAAACTGTTTTTGAAGAACCTAAGTAAGCTCCATATACCAGAAATATAAGTAATATATTACAATCGTTTGGTAATTACATAGGGAATTGATAATGAGAATTGACTAATTTTATAAATTCGGAAATAGAATTTTTCGGAAATTTCATGGATCGTGAAATTTAATATTTAAACTTTTTCATTATATTAAGTTCTGTGAATCGTTCAAAACCGATAACCATTTAAAGAGTCAAGCATTCCAAACAAAGTATAAAACTGAACTTTTCGAAACATACTTTTCATGAAATTTCATTATGTTTACAATATTTTTTTCGGCTTTAAAATTCTTTTCCCATAGAAAATATTGCATCAGTATTGATAAAACACAATACCTTAAAAGAGGAGAAACGATGTATATTTAAACTGTTAATTTTGTTATAACTATTGATTCATAAGTCTTACAATAAACTTTATAATGCAAAATTAGAACATTGAAAAAGTACAGCATTTTTTTCAGCAAAAATTGTGCTTGTATATTTTTTTATATATTTCTTTATAGAAAGTTCTTTGAACTGATAGTTTAATTTTTAAATATTTTTTAAGTAATATGTATTTTTATACGTTTTTTAATTATTATTATTGTTTGTAAATTAAAGAATTTGAAATTTAATACCACACATAGTTGTTACAAAACTATTATTGGTATTTATTTATAACTAAAACAATATTCCGTATATTTTTTATTAATTTATTACAATTTTTTTACAAATATAGACAAATCTGGATACATTAAATTTTGAGATACAATGAACGTATGTTGTAAATTTTATGTTTATAAGCATTTTTTAATAAACGTAAATTTTTAAGCAAAACTCTTGCATCTATTTACTCCAAATGAATTCTTTTCTCATGAAAATTTTATTTGTAAGTTTTTAACATTTCTGATTATTTTATTTATAGAAAGACCAGACAGTCCAAGAAATATGGAAATAAAAGAATTGACTAGCAGAACTGTAACGCTTACTTGGGTTCAGCCGTACAGTGGGAATCTTCCATTAACACGTTATATTGTTCAGCTGAAAAGGCAAGACGGTAAGATACAATTACAACTTTTCTACTATAGATTCTATGCAGTTCTAACAACCTATACTTTTAATTTATTACAGATACAAACATTCATTATATTTTAAATTTTAAGCCTAATTCTTCATGTAATAGAAATTAAGCGATGATAGTTGTTAAAAAACATATTATTGTCTGAATTATATCCGATAGGCCTTATGTCTACTTAGAGGCCTCTTATAGATACATTCAATTTAAATTTCTTTCTGTTTTTTGTTTTCAAATCCTTTAACAAAACTAACCACGAAAGAGGAGGATTAGTAGAAAAAAATGAAGATGGTAAAGCAAAATAGTGACTATTTCTGCAACAGATTATAAGCAAATAAAAAAAATCTAGATTTTTAATCCATTGCAGTTACATTTCTTTATATTTTAAATTCAAAAGATCACTCTTCACGAAATGGAAATTATCTCATAATGATTTGTTTAAGGATATTTCATTCTCTGAATTATATCCGGTATATATTATGTCTACTTCAAAGCCATCTTATAAATATATTCAATTCAGATTATATTCTGTGTTTTTCATTTTGAAACCGTGCAGAAAAACTTAAATTTTATTCACAAAATTAAGGAATTGGTAAGAAAAAGATAAATGTTTAAAATATATTACGACTTTTTCTGAAATAAATATATGCAATTCAAAAAATATCTATATTTTTAATTCATTGCAGTTGCAACAATTTTGTTTTAAATAAAGAATAATATTTCATGAAATGGAAATTATATGGTAATGATTTGTTAAAAGATATCTAATTATTCTAATTATACATACAATAACCATTATGTTAAAAACCTCTAATATATATATATATATATATATATATATATATAATATATGTGTATGTATGTGTGTATGTATGTATGTATGTGTATGTATGTGTGTATGTATGTATGTATGTGTATGTATGTATGTAT
>JAOUZG010036900.1:4061079-4122102 GCA_026289955.1 Argiope argentata | reverse complement strand
CCCCCCCCCTGGATGCCCAGATCCCTGTAAAATCCAGCTACCTCTATCCCAGGACACCGACGTAATGCTTCTTTCTTAATATATTGACACTCGAATCCAGCCGTGACGTTGAAAATTAAAATTACTAAAATTTATCTCTTAGTTATACCACTATAATGACTAGCTCCTGGTTGATCAAATAAAAATGTAGCGTTTAAACACGAATGTTTCATTTACAGCTTTATACAAGAACTACAAACAACAGCATGCCCTCTAGGTTAATATGCTGGGAAATATTTACATCTGGGATAATAGTTCCAAGACTATCACAAGGGAAAAATAACAGGCTGTTAGCTTATCCAGCTACTGCAGTTGCTCAAGAGATCTACGAATTACTCTCGGTAGATCTTTAATCCATAAATTCGAGATCACGTGGTATCTCTTCAACTGTCCAGCTCTTCAGCTCAGCTCAAAGCTTATTAGTTCAGGTCACAGCTCGTCTCGGATCAGCTCGACTCCTAGTCGTATCAGCTCTCTCGTCCAGTCTTTAGCCGGATCAGCTGGTCTCGTCCTCTCTACCTTCAAAAACATATCCATTCTAACCTCGGTCAAACTTTGCCTCTGAGGTTCGCATTGGCGTGCTGGAGACGCCAATCATCCAATAAGTATTCAGATATATTCCCAATGGTCAGCAGTAACCGTAGGAATATTTTCTACTTCTCCACGCTCCTAGCAGAATCTTTACATACTCAAAATATCCCCATATGGAGGTTTCAGTATTTCTTTCTTCAAAGGGCCGTAAAACGCATACGTTGTTCATTATCGGAACTTATTCCAGTCGGGTTGTCCATAGAAGAAATAGCTACATCTGGTGTTTTGACATGGTTTCCTTCTTCAAAAGGCCACAAACACATGTGTGTTCCATTATCTGACTATTCAAGACCAAAGGGTAACATCAAAGCGGGAGAACACAATGTACAACAAAGGAAATAATCCTCTCACCACTGGCCATAAGTAACAATGTTCTAACATGTGTCGCTTCAAAGGGAGATAAGTTTTACGACTTCTTTAACCACGTTCTTATATTCTTGTAAATTTATGAAAGTAATCTAATGTTCACTATTCCCAGCGTATGAGCGTTTATTTAAGCACAAGCATTATTTCTGATGTTCCTTTGTGGAATAATATCGCTAAAAATAATCATGTATGAAAAGATGCCTGGGTAGGTGAGACCGTTTCAAATCAACGAACTACCGAATTTTACAATCTAAATCTACTTTTGGAACATTTTTTACGAATATGATTAGACTTATAAATAAATAAAAACTAAGGAAAATTTTTCGTTTTTTCATAACATCTAAAAATATTATCGTGAAAAATACTACAATTTTTCATTATTTTAAAAATTGTCTTTTGTATGAATTTAATAGTTAGGGAAATTATTACAATATTTTGGACATTTTTTAATATGTATTTTGCTTTGCCTAATTTAAATTGTGAAATAACGCTGTTCCTTTTAAATTAAAATCTTTCCATTTTTTCATCAAATATTTTATCACCTGATCTTCTATTGTTAAAAATTTAAAAAGAAGAACTTCATTTAATGCCTGTACAGTTCAAAATTAATCTGTGTAGATCACCTTCAATCTCAAATTAATCTTTGTAGATTTCTGAAAGTCTAGTAGATCAAATAAAGTAAAGTTAAATATGTTAAGATTTCATAAATAGATAATCAGAATGCTTCTTATTTTAATATTTCTACGAATATTGACCATTAGATAGATGTACCTCAATAAACATAACTTATTATTATAGAGAGCAATTAAAATAACACGATTTAAATGTCCTGCAATTTGGTGAAATAATTGGAATGACTCTATATCTAAACGATTTAAAGGAAATTAAATATTTCTGATATTCAATTATTGCCAAAGGCGGTTAGTTAAATATAAATTGTTAGAACTTATTTATCTGGAATATTATAACATAATCAATTAGTAACATGGCCTTAAATTTAATTACAATAACAAGGATTAGAAAATTTTCTATCTTCAATATCTGATATGTTGTTAAAATCTTAAAATCCACTTTAAAGATAATTTTCGTATTAATTAAATTGAACACATCTTTCTCATCACTCATTCGATCATTATAATGACACCAAAATCAATCCGTGACCTCGAAAGTCAATCACTCTCAGATTAATCACATAAACCTACGAACCAGCTCCTCAATTTCAACTTCAAAGAACTCTACATTCTTCTTAATCCTTTGAAAACGCGCCGAGACTGCTACCTTGAAAATCTTTTACCGTAGCTTGCAAATTCTTTAAAACTTGAACTCGAGATTTTCTGCGTCACTGAGTTTCACAGGTCTCCGATTTCCAAGGAGTCAGCGTAGCGTTCAAGGAGATAGAAAGCGAGCAGCCCCCGTTAATAGTTATGTTCCCGCAATAATGCTGACGACTCGCATTTCCCAGTAACAGGGATAATTAACAGGCCATGCATAACAGAAGGCTTGGGATAAAGTGGCCGGCTGAGATAAGGTTACTAGGAAAGCTTTGGAACCTCTGTGTGTTTTGCTACATTTTCAGGCGAGAAGTTTCTCTGTTTCTGGAGCATTGTAACAACTGGAAAACGAGAAAATTTTAATAACTTTTAATGATATATATTAAGAGGAAAACTTCTGGGCCGTGGGTTGTTACGGGGAAGTTGTTTTATTATAAAATTTAACGATAACTCTTTGGTATTCCAGGCAGCCAATTAAAGATAAAAGTTCGATTTAAAAAACTGAAACGAACAGTTATTATGGGTTTTTGTTTCCAGTTTTTATTTTTATAGTAAAGCGTTGTGGGAATGAGAATTATAAAATTTATAATAAAGTAATGCGAGATCAAAATCCACGGTTTCCCAGAAGATAAATTTAGATTAAAAATGCTATCGATTCATTGCAAGATATTTTTTAATTCATATTTTTAATAATTTTAATCACACATAACCAGTTAATTCTTGTTGATGAGTATAATCGTCATATCAAAGCAAAACTACAACATTCGCCATTATGACGAGTTTATCCTTCTGCAATCATTGTATGTATGTAATAATTGTTGGTTTATTTTGTATATCTATGTGTGTGTGTGTGTGTGCGTGCGTGCGTGCATGCGTGTGTGTGTGCGTGTAATGATATTTTTAAAATTAAATTAAACCCCAATTAATTTCCAAAGCTCTATCTGAATCCTACCCAGTGGCATCATTCTGAGATGTTCTCTGGTTTCCTGATCCATTCCACTTGTTCTAGTTAATGAATTCAACAGAATCTTTGTAAAATTGCTGAAACAGATAAATGCCGGCTACTTTCCCACACTCCAAGTATAGGGATATAAAAGCCAGCATAATAATTTCCATTTAAAGATCCCTAACATTCCCTTGCAATAGTTGTACATCTGATTTACACGTATCAAAGATCCCTAGGATTCCATTGCAAAAGCTGTACAAGTGATTAACATGTGTCAAAGATCCCTAGGATTCCCTTGCAATAGTTGTATATATGATTGACATGTGCAAAAGATCTCTGTTAAAATCTGCAGGGATAAATCAGAGGGATAAAAATTTAATCGGCTTTTTGGTCATTCCGTTTTGTATAATTCTGTATTGTATTCATCACTTTTGCTTGTACATAATGCCTGTTTCCCGTGATGGAATAAAACAAACTTAAATATTCAACCTGTCTTTTCCATGATTTCGGCCACGACAATGCTATCTGCTTTCAACTAATAATTTAAATGCTTCACATTATATATATATATATATATATATATATATATATAATATGACAATTTTAATGCATTTTCCTAAAAATTCGAAATAGTTAACTGGTTAAATAGCCAACCAGAATATTTTTATCTCCGTTTACTAGTATATTTAGAAAGCCTGGAAAGTTCATTTTAATTTGTACATTTTATTAACTGTCTGAATAGCACTTTTCAAAATTTTAAATAGATTTGAGAAAAATGAACATGATTATGTATTAAAGTTTATTTGTGAAATTTCTACATTAAATTACGAATCTATGAACCCACATAAATTAAGTTAATTGAAGTTGTGGGAATTTATGATAATTTAACTGAAATATGTATTGAATTTTGATAAATTCAATACAAATCTCAAAATTCAGTGCTAAATATTCTAAATTTCTCCCATTCGTCTTGCGGCTTTTTGAGTTTTTGTGTTTTTGACCCCATGATAAATTAAATAAAAAGTTTCTCTATTTACAAATTTTATCTAATTTACATGGTGATCCACATTTTTCTTATTATTGCACAAACGAAATGTTATTCTTTACAAGTTTTGATTTATGGTGCTGAGGCACAAAATCTATTGGATGAACTTTTACTATATAGGAAACTTATATCAAAAGAATATAATTGCAATTATTCCTTTTCTATCACTGATATATCTATTAATGCCTCCAATTTTCGGTAATTTTTTCCTACTATCGAATTTTGGAATTTCTTTAAATGAGTAATCTCACATTTGAATGCTACGTTCTATACATACAATTTACAATAGAAATTTATAGTAAAACAATTAGTTATTTTGTGGTACTAAAGTTTTGCATTTTAGGCATAACGACTATAATGCTATAATTCAGATTTATTAAAATTTTGCAGAATTTTCAAATGCTCTCAAATATTTTGGATTTTAAATTTAAAATTTTAAAAAAAATTGCATTTTAAAATTACAGGCCATGCATAACAATCCATGCAATTTTTTAAAATTTTAAAAAATTGCATTTTAAATTTAAAATTTTGTTTTCTGTTGAATATAATAAAACCTTTTTAGCTCGAAATTTTAAATTCAGATTTATCCTTAACGAACGAATCAAAATAAGTATGAAATATTACATATTTCTCCCTTCATTTTAAATCCTCATCTGCTGTCTTAAAAATATGTTAAGTTAAATAAACTAAGTCAGACTTCCTTAATAAGACATGAAACAAACAGTTTTTAAGTAAAATCTTAAATATTCTGAAATCCATCACTTTTATTTTGTGAATACAATTGGTATGTCTTGAGTTTTAATGAGGAATATTCCCTATTGTCACCCAAGCAAAATTTAAAATTCTTAATTGATTCCCTAAGGCAAAGTGCTTTATTCACCTCACAAGAAAAGTAGTTTTATATATAAATCTTCGTAACAATAAGTATTATTTCAAGAAAAAAAATTATGATTTTATATTTTTGAGAAGCTTTACCAAAACCTCCTAATTCTTCAATCCCCAATCTTTACTAATGTTCAGACATCTTTTGAATGTTGCTATAAATGTATTTAGTGAAAATAAAATTATTCAGTTTCGCTGAATGTTTTAAAGAGGAAAAATATTTGAAATGAAATTTCTCAAATTCAGTAAATAATTTTGTTTGTATTGTAAAATAAATTTTCCTGCTACTTCAAAAAGATCCACTATTTTCATTTTTCTTCTTCATTTATGCTTTACCTCCATAATTTCCAGTGAAATTTTAATAAACTCCACAGTAAAGTCAGAAATATTCTCTAGTTATCAATCATTTTTATTTATTTACATTTTATGCAAAAATATTAATATTAACTTTAAAACTAAGGAAATGTATATAATCTAGCATTATTCATTGCCTTGTGAATTGGCATAAAATAAGTGATCAGCACAATGGAAACATTCACTAAATATGTACTCTTATCTTACAGTAGATAAAATGCGAACATCAAGTTTCATTTAATAAGACTGCTAACCCTTTGCAGCACGAAAAATAATTAGATGCAAAATTATTCACCTAATACAAAGATCTGTTTATTGCTATGAATATATATATATATATATATATATATATATATATATATATAATTATTTTAAGTCGAATTTCTTTGAAAAATTAATCTATATCTATTAAACATTATGTAGACGTTTTTAATAATTAAATTTGAAAAATAAATAAATAAAACGTCAAAATGATGTGCAGTCTTGAATGTCGAGTCACACTCGACATCGGATCACAAAGGTTTAATCCGAAGTAATGATTTTATTTTATCTTAAAAGTTTACAAAACATATTATTAACTATTTCTATTTTATTGACTTATTTATAATTATTATTTCTTTTTATTGACTTTCTTAATTATTTCTATTTTATTGACTTGTTTATAATAATTATTTTTTTTATTGACTTTCGTAATTATTTCTATTTTATTGACTTATCGCTTATTCGTTAAATGACGGTCTTTGCGAATCAATGGTTTTTCAGAAAATTCTGATTATATTTTACTTCAATTATATCTGCTCTGCAAAGTCATATGTTTATAATTATTCTAAGAATATAATTTAGGGATATAATTGTAGAGTTATAAAGTCGTGTAATAATATAGTTTCATCTTTTATGTATATTTTATCTATGTATTTACTATATGTAATTTACTAATGGAGGCAAGTTCTATCACTTAAAAGTTGTAACTATTCGAGTAATATATCTACTGATTACATATTGTATTATGATCTATATATTTTTTGCACATCCTGTTTCTTAAGCCATTTGTGTGGGCATTAAATAAATTTCAGCTGGAAAAAAAAGTCACCTTTCCTAAAGATTTTATAAAGTAGCTAAAGAAGATTGGATTACATAGTAACAATGAAATATATTGTTGAAAATTATACAAAAAATATTTTTAAAAAATGTGTGCACATTCAGGAAAAATCAGCGTTGTAAAAATGCTGGTATTAAAATTTTTTAAGTTACATACCTTTAAAATTTAAAAAAATGTAAAATGTTTAAAATTCAATTTTTTATTCAATTTTTTTTTACGATTTTGGGGAAAAACCTAAAATTTTTATGTAATATTTCATGAATTAAAATTTAAAATAAATTGATCCGTGGAGTGTATTCCCACTCTCAAAAACAAACATACGAACTATATTTGTTAAGTATATGGAAACTTTCTATCTTATGCACTGCTAATAATTGTACACATGTTCACACAAATTATTACTTATAGAAATTTTGAGAAGGTTAAAACAATCGCTTTTCTAAAGATTGATGACCGCAATTTTATTTCTTTCACTGCAGAAAAACAAACCTAGGGCAGTAATACTTTAAAGGACCAATGATGTTGAATATTCTTATTATATTGGTTGGATTTCACTGAATTATCGATTAACTTTATAAATTTCTTAATAATTATTTCATAGATATTTTTTGAGAATATTGTGCTCAAAATGCTCATTCTTAACATATTGTCTGCTCCTTGATTGGCGTATAATTCATATTTGAGTCAATTAAATTCGCAAATATGAATTACAGCGAAACACGTATTAAAAAGGTTAATGTCCCCACTCCCTGTAAAAAGGGTCTGTGGAAGCAAATGTCAGAATGTGCCCCCCTCTGAAAAGGGACTGTGGAAACAAATGCCATCAATGCCCCCCCCTCTGAAAAGGGGCTGTGGAAGCAAATGTCAGCATGTTCCCCCTCTAAAAAGGGGCTGTGGGAGCAAATGTCAGGATGTCCCCCCACTGAAAAGGGGCTTTGGAAGCAAATGTCAGCATGTCCCCCCCTTTGAAAAGGGGGTTGTAAAAGCAAATGTCAGAATTTTCCCCCTTTAAAAAGGGGCTGTGGAAGCAAATGTCAAAATGTGCCACCCTGTAAAAAGGGACTGTGGTGGCAAATGTGAGAAAATCCCCCCCCCCTATGAAAAGGGGTTGTGCAAGCAAATGCGTGATGAGTGAGTAGCTAAGTCATACTCTTGGCCCTAGTTGGCGCTACTTTAATCAGGAAACGCTTATTTCGGCTTAAAATAGCTGATGCATCAGCTAGTTTGTCCTTATCAAGTCTCATTAGAAACAACAACAACAACGTATTAAAAATACACTTACTGTATTAGAAACGCACAATATATATTAAATCATAATGTTTATATTCAATTTTTCTTTTTTTGTATTATACCTTGGTTAAAAATGTGCAAATTGAAATCGTTGGTATAAAGATTTAACGTCATAAAAAGACATTTCCTGTATTGCACGCCATTCCAAATATTTATAAGCCTTATTTTTCGTATCATTTATTTTACAGCATACTTATATTGAATGAATCGCGCAATCCATTCCTATACGGAACTACAAAAACAAAATATGAATTGAACTATCACGAATAATCGAAGTTAGCGAATTCAACTTAGTATGTGAAACATATATTGAGTAATAAACGGGGGAAATAATGCTGCTGCACCTGAATATAAACCTCCCAAATTGCTCTTCCTGCGAGCAGACTTAAGAGTTATTCGATGCGTGCGTTGCCCCATTTTCTCACATCAAAAGCACTACAGCCTTTGGGTAATGTTCTCGGGTGAAATATGATAAGATATTTACTCCGGAGAAAGGAGTGTTTTGGGGTTGCTACTCTGCTTCCCTGCTTCCATTAAACGCCAGACAGAAGTTGGTTACATGAGGAATAAATTTTTGATAATATTCACTTTATTTTCGTTCACTAACGTGGTTGGGCGTGATTCATGGTCAATGCAGGGAATCTAGTTTTCCATTCGTATATAAATTTAGAAATTTCTGAATTTGCTAATGATACGTGATTTGTGAATTAATTGTTTTTGAATATATTTATCTCTCTTTCAACTCTTTTAATATTTATTCCAAATAATATAATTTGAGTGTTTTGTTAAATATTCATTTTTTACCTTTTTACACACCGAAAACAAAGAAATCTTTTTTATAAAAAAAATTTACCTTCCGGCTTTTTATCTGTTTGTTTATAGATTTATTTGATCAAATCATTTGAACAATTTTTTTCTGAAATCTAGCATGAATGTTCATTGGAATTCATAAATGAAGCATAAATAAATGTTTTGCGTTGTAATGGTTATATAAATTACCAACTTCTCTTTTTATACAACCGATGGCGTTACCTTATTAACATCTAGGTATATATTCATATGATACTTCTTGTGGCTCATTGTTGATTTTTTTTCAAATGTTTATTTCATATTGTTGAATGGGGACATTAGAGAATAATCAAATACTTGTTTCTGAAACACTGCTATTATTTTTATTTACCGCATAGTGAAGTTATTAAGGGTTTTATCCTTTAATATCATTTAACTTTAAATTTCTTTTCAAAATAATGGAAAATAAACCTTATGAGCCTCATACGACAGGGACCTGTGTAGGCACTTTTTGCTGGTTGAATGAATTCGAATAAATTTAAATGAATGCTCGTCGGGAAATGTCTTTTATCCTTTAAAATCATTTGACCACTCCAAAGCAAGGAGCACTGAATTAGGGCCCTGTCGAGCGAGGAGATATCGGATTAGTGGTTTCAATTTACATAGATAATCATTGATGAATGTGAACCATTATAACATATATTTTTTGATAAAACCAAGGTATTAACTTCTAAAGTTGTGATTACTTATAAAAGAAGCCATATTATTGAGATTTTTAAAAACTGGTAAAATCGAAGTATAGTGAACATAATACTTACTTTGAAATAAAAAATGAACGAGGCAAGATATTAGCTTTATGTTGTGAGTCCCTTCTATTAGTTCACACTCTTGTTCAAATTTCATTCGGTATGAAAATACTTTTTATTCATTTACTCAAGTTCAAATGTATTTTTAAAAACTTGTAGTGGATGGCACTCGATGTTAATACAATTTTTTTCAAATATTAATTCATTCATTAAATTTATTTAATTTTTAATACTTTAAATAGAGTGTTAGCAGTTCTAAGGGGAATTGAAATCAATTGGCAGTAGCTCAATTGGTAAAATACAAGGATTTCAGTATTTTTCACGTGAAGGTGAAGAATGCTAGTTCAATTCTAGAGAAAAAGAATCATTTTTGATATTTTTTTATTCAAAAAAATGTTTTATTAAAATGATTTTCGAAAGAGAATTAGCAATGGTGAATTAATGGTTAGAATTAAGGAGTTTTCTCAAAAAATAAAATTGAAGAAAGTTTAATCTTTTGGTTTAGTTCTGATCTCTCTCCTTAAAATAAAGATACAGTTACGATGTGTATTAAATTTCAAATTAATTTTATAATGTTTATATAATGTTAATCATAATAATAACGATTGCAATATAATGTCATAGTTGATATATGATAATATATTATCTAATATTGGGATTTATAAGGATTAATATTGTGTTCTTAATATAAATAAAAAACAGTCTATCTATAACTAAGCGAATTAAAGTAAACATTGCACTTTAATTATTTAATTCAAGGGAAGAACACCGCTAATTTATAATAGAGCATATTTTAATGATATATTCAATCAGCTAAAAAATAACCGGGATTTTGAACTTTTTTGCAGTTACTTTGGAGAGAGTTTTCTTAAAATATACCCACCTTATTACCACCACAAGATTCATGCTTTCTAACTTCTTAGTCTTCTAACTACAAATAGCTTCTTCTAACTACAAATAAGTTTATGTGTACATTTGTTTTTAAGTGTTATTAATTGTTTTAAACTGCACCACTTTTTTGAAATATTTTCTAATACTAGAAAATTAATTCATATTTTACGTCTAATTTCTGAAATTTCTACTTGATATACTTTACAGAATTTGCATTAGTGTATAAAATGTTTAAAATGATCCAAAAATTAAGTATAATGCCAGTCATCTTCAAGTTTTAAAGCCATTTAATAAAGAGGTATAAGGTAATAGAAAGATTGTGGTATTATAATAATAATACAAACAATCAGGGAAATATTCTAATTTTGATTAATAACGATTTAAAAAAATAATCTATTTATATTAAGTTACCTAAATATATATAAAGTTAAATATTTGCTCAAAATAATGAAATTGATTTTAAAATTCGAAAGCTTAGAATTTATACTTAAATCATTATTTTATACTTTAGATCCTCCTGGGACTCCAATTTTGCGTGTTGCTTCCGTCGCAGCAACATCAGTGAAGTTGGAATGGACAGCTCCAGACTCAACACCAATACAAGGTATTATTCTTTATATGAAATCATAATTAAAATGTAATACTTTTGTGGAAATTCGAAAATTATTTTATAAACCTTTTCTAGATTTGTAAATTCTAAGGAGTTATTAAAATGTTTATTTTAAAAAAATCGATAACGTATAGATAAAAACGGATAGAAGCAATAGTTTTCAATACTTAGCAGTTTTTATTTTATATTTCACAAATAATAACACTTTTTTATGAATTATTAACTTTTATAAAAATAAATATAAAAATTGAAGTTATAATTATTTTGTAATAAAGGAATAAACGTTTTCTTTTACTTTTCTCTCATATTCCTAATTCTCCTTTTTCCTTTTTTAAAAAAAACCTTCAGGTTTCATACCTTTATATTTTGATTCTGAATCGTCTACTTTAAAAAAGTAAAAGCGTGTTTTGAATTTTGAAAATATAGTACAATATCATTTATTTATAAAAATACATATAAAAGTAATAGAATAAATTCTTGTATTGTCTTATTTTTTTAAACTACAAATTTGCTATGGTCATATCAATTCGTGCAAATTACATAAACCTTAAGCTAGAGCTTTTTGTTGATAAGTTTTCTAAAAAAAAGAAATGAACATATATTTTAAGAATTATCTCATTATTCGATCCGAAAATAATAATAAATTGAAATGAAACAGAATTCTCCATACTTTAATTCAAACGATTTTAGAAAAATAGGAGTAAATGAAATTGGATACATTATATTGTCTGTTTACAAAATCGCTATTTTTCAATTATTAGATCAATACATACAAAAGTGCAGCCTTGATTGAATTGATATATTATCGAAAATAGAGCATTTTATATGATTACATATAATTTATATTGAAATTAACAAGTAAGTTCGGAGCTTTTAGTAATGAAATATCTTTCTTGTAAGTTAAAACCTAAATGGTTTAGGATGGTTGTAGAGGCTTGAAAAAATGTTATTTATTTAAAAATAAAAATATATTTTATAAAATAAAACGTTTCTCAGTAAATAATGTAAAAAATGAGGTTTATTGCATTGTTATATAAAACTTCCGAGCTTTAATTTTAGATGCAGAAATTTATTATACCTCATGGTCACCCAGAGAACATTTGGAAGATTCAAAATCTTCAATTTAAGGAACAATTTTGCAACAAAGCTGGAAAATCGTAACTGCATGTTTTCTACGACTCCCTTGATTCCTTCGTTCAAAGTTGTCTCAGGTGGCATTATCTTTCTCTCAATGGCCCTCATTTCTCTGATTTATGATCACATTTTGCATACTGAGTATCGTACAGATGTGTTATATTATCAAGAAAACGATTTTCACATTGTAGCCGAGAATACGCAATTTTAGGAAAAGAAAACAGATTGTAACCGGATATCTCACTTGAACTGTTGCAGTAAAATTTAGCAAAAATGCATAACCCAAAGAAAAATGTTTACATATAAAAAGCTAAGTATAGCAAAAAGCAGACTAAATATCCTTTTAATCATGAAATGTGAGATTTATTTTTCTATTCCAAACTAAATATTTTAACTACTTACTTTTAAATATTTTGTAGCAGAATACTTTTTTCTATTCTTTTTTTTATTATTTTTTCTATTACAAACTAAATATTTTTACTCGACTTACGTTAAAACATTTTGTAGCAAAATATTTTTTTTCTTTTATTTTTTTTATATCAAACTAAATATTTTTACTTCTTCTTACTTTCAGATATTTTGTAGCAGAATAACTTTCCTTTTTTTATTTTTTAAAAATTTTCTACTTCAAACTAAATATTTTTACAACTTCTTACTTTCAAAAATTAAGTAGCAGAATATATATATATATATATATATATATATATATATATATATATATATATATATATTGTATTCTTTTCTGTTATTTTTATTTTTTTTTTATTTCAAACTAAATATTTCTACTCTTTTTTATTTTGTTTTCTACTTTAAATTAAATATGTTTACTACTTCTTACTTTCAAATGTTTCAACAAATTGAATGTTTGTTCAAATATTCTGTTGCAGTAAATCAGCATAATGCAAAAATAAATATTAAATATAAAATGCTAAGTTTAGTAAAAGGCAGACTAAATATTCTTTTAGTCACTAAACTTATGCTTTTTTTCATTTCAAACTAAATATTTTTACTAATTCTTATTTTGAATATTTATACTTGGAAACTTATTTCTTATAAATATATTTTTATTGTTTGAATTGGATTTTATTGTTATATATTAGATATTTTTTGCGTTATTTTATTTCTTTTTTGTAACATATAAAGTAATTCCTGCTTTGGAATACCTTTTTTAAAATGTTTAACATAATAAAACACATTTTTTGATAAATCAACACATATGTCAGAAAAAGTGAGTAGCAAAGTACGGTAACAAATATATTTCTAATCTGTTTTAAATATCATAATAATTATAGAATTATAATTCATAAATATTAGTCAAAATGCTTCAAAAATATTTAACGATATACATTTCTATTAGGATTTGAATATTATCATAATTATTAATTCTAGACATAGGGAAATGCATTTATTAGAAAAGAGTGTTACAGAATATATTTATAATATGTTAAAAATATTATACCGATTAGTGATTTATGAAAATTTTTTACTAAATGTTAAGCCATAACAAACAATTTAAAATCTTCACCATTAATGACTTAATGTTCTTTATAATGTCAAAATGAATATTAGTTTTTATTTATTGCAGACATCTTATTTATCACAGAAATATTAGTTTTTGTTTATTTCTACGAAAAACAAGACATTAAATACGTAATGTTTAATTTAAAAAAAATAAACATTAACATGCTGTAATTATAAAAAACACAACATAAATATGTTGTATGGATTTTTTTTGTTATTTGCAACTTTAAACCTTGTTTAAAAAGTAAAAAAGTCTTTTTTTAAATGCAAATTTGGCTATTCGAAATATTTCAGTCATTTAAAATTAAGAGAGTTAACTTATCATTTCTATATTAGATTTTAATTTTTTATAATGGCACTTTAGTTAGCACACATAAAACTCAATATTATTGACAACATTGCTTGAGATAAAACAATATTTGCAACATTATGATGTTAAATAAAGTATATTATCACGCATTCTTGTGCAAATATTTTGCCAAAAAAATCTAAATTTCCTGAGTCTCAAAAGCTTTCCTTGGCGATATGCTGTATATTATATCATTTATAAAAAAAAATCTAAGTCAATTCTAGTATATAAAAAATCAGCTGAATTTCAGCTATAAATGAAAGACTCAAGAATATGAAAATAAAATTTTGAAATAATATGACATTAATTAAAATTATATTTTTTCCTCCGATTTTTAAATAGATATTATTGAAATATCAATCATAAAATTCGGAATGCTTTTTCAGAAAGATAACCTGATCTAAGCATGAATTATAAGTAACAAAGTAAGAAAGAAAAAAAAAGGCAACAACTACTATTTTAACAATTCAAGAAGGATTATTTGCTTATCAATTGATTATCTGCATATGATGAATAACTTGATTCGAAACTTCATTACATAGAAGTTTTTAAACAAATAAAAATTATTAAATTGGCAGTTGATCCTTGAAAAGGCAGTTTGCTATCCAGTTTTTAAATAATATTTCTTAAAATGTTTCTGGCTATTAAACCTTGATTAATAATGCATTGATTTACAAAAAAAGATATTTTGTGAAAAATAACTGATTTGTATAACTGGTTAAATGTAAAGCATCAATGGAAAAGTGGAAAATATTTACTATTCTATGCATAATTAATGAAAATGATTAAGTAAATATTTAAGATTAAATTATGATCTAAAAACGGAGTACAAAGCACTATAAATTAAAAAAAAGGTTAAAACTAACATAAATTTTCTGAAATATTTTTGAACATCTAAATTTCATTTTTGTTTTGTTTAGGCTAAATTTTTCCTTCGTAATATATTCTAAATAACTATGGTTCAGTATGAATATCAGAGCATTTTTGATAAGTTTTAAAAAATAATTGTTAATTTTTTTATATTTTCAAGAAACACTATAGATAGAAATTTTATTTTTTAAAAATATAAAATTAGCGTCAAAATGCATGCAAAACTTTGTCACGATATATATTATGTTTTGTTTGTTTTCAAAATATTTGACGCCACTCTTTGATTATGAGTCACGCAACCAGATTTACTGAAGCAAAATGTTCCTCTTCATCATCCTTATCATTTTATTTTCATTCGATATCGTCTGCCAAACTAGTAAATGGAGGTAGCCGGGAATAGGAATTTTTCACTACCCCTTTTTGACACAAAATCGATGTCACATGTTCTATAGTTAAATGGGATGATTTTTTTAAAGCAAAAATCAAATAATTGTCAATTGGGGCAGAAGAAATGAGCTTACATTCTTTTTCATGCTAGGGCCATTGATTCTGTCGGATTCTATAAACAAAATGATTTCTAGACTATCGGCGTTTTGCGACTGATTAGACGCAGTCTTTTTATTTTTGAAAAATACTTTTTTCTGCGACAGTGAAAGTTTTAAAAGTTTCAGAAGTTGTATTTTATAAAAGTTTCTTATTTATATTATTTTTGTAACAAAAGACCAGCATTTGTTTCTAAAAATATTTAGCTCTTAATCTCAAAACGTTGAAAACTCTGAAATATTTTTGGTTGAGAGAGTTTGTTTTGATAACATTTTCAGAGTAGCCATTTTGATTGATTATCCGCCCTAGTATAAAGAAAAATATTTAAATTTAAAATAAATAATATCCAAACAAGGATCATATTACACTGCTATATTTTCATCTGTGACATTCTTAGTACAAATTTAGCCAAAATAAACTTTCATCACGAAGAATTAAAACTATTGTAAGTTTATAAATGGGTAATTTAAAATTATTGAAATTGTACGAAATGGTCGTAATCAAGATAGTATCTTAGATTATCTTTAATAAGGACACAAAATCACTTGATATCAACAATGCACTAGATAGCTTCATTTTCTGATTATCTTAATATTTTTAAATAATTGTATTTGAAAAATATTATTTGGATCGTACTCCCATTACTATTTTAATTTGTTTAACACTTGTGAATTCACAGATTCCTTTTTTTCAAAATAATTAGTCGTTAAATAAAATTAATTTTTTTATTAATGATAATTCTTAAATAATTTAAGGACATTTCAGTGAATCTCTGAAATAAATATTTTTTTTCCACTCAAATCCTCTGAAAGAAATTATTTTTATACATATTTGAAATATATATCATTTCAAAATATAATTGGGTTTAATTCAGGAAGTCTATTAAAAAATGTAACTGCTTAACTGACTAATATTCATTTTATCTAATTCGATGGTATAATACCTTTCAGGAATTTACTATTCAGCTCATTAAGTGTTAATGGGATACTTGAGTTGTTAATGCGTTATGTATGTTATTTGTACCGAATTAAAGAGTGATTGAATTATTTCATATGTTTGAAAACTCATCGTTCAATACAAGTACAGCGCATGGCCAAAACGATTAAGTGATTAACAGACACTTATAGAGTTGTAAAAGTACCTTTCATTAAATATTTATTCCTGTTCTCTATCAACATTTGAATAATTTTCGAATAAAACTCTTTAGTTTTGAACCAAGCGAGATGGCAACCAACATAGCAGAGTAAAATATGGCTTTTTATTTACTAGGAAATGCATTATTTGTAAAAAGTTATTTTTTCTATGGCAATTAATCAATATTTTATCCATAGATAATAAACAAAAAACAATGATTAAATCGGATACTTTAACAGCCAAACTATCATGTATTGTCGAACGAATCAAAGAAAAATATTTTTACTAAAACTTTACATCATTATTTTCCAGAATTCAAATATTTATTTGAAAAATTCAATTTATAAGTACATTTCATTTACATTAAATATGAATAGAATAAAAATATTAAGTGAATATTGTTCTAACCACTTAATTTCAACGAATAACATTTTGTTAATAATTCTTGAAGCATTTTGAAGCTAATTTGGGTATGAACAGTAAAACTTTAAAAAAAATATTGAGCATATTTGCAGTAACTAAACAGTAAAACGCAATGAAAAATTCTATCAAATGAAACATACTTCTTAATTGACTGCAATTTAATGCAAACTTTGAATTTATTAAAACTAATAAATATTTAAATACTACATTTAGAATGTTTCATTTAAGATTCTTTTTAGCAATAAAATCCAGCAAGTCTTTGATATTTCTTTTTCCGACATTTTAGTTAAAAGATGAACTTAATTAAATATAATATTTCTCATTATTTTTTAAAACCTCCATTTCTATTTGCTGACTTCTAAGAATCTGAGAAATATAAGATTATGACTATTCAAATATTTGCTTAAATTATTTGAAATCTTATAAATGCCGAAAGAAAATTTTCCTGAAGTAGTAATTCATCAAATATTTAAATGGAAAGTGAGTTTTTTTTAACCAGAAGTAGAAATTGATTAGTTTTATTTGTACAGTTAAAACTACTGACTTTGATAAGTTATGTTTCTGATGATAAATCTTGCATTAAATTATATATTTTTAGATTAGTATTAACTGAAAAAAATTTCAACGTCCCTACTGAAACATATTATATTGATACTGGGACTTTCAGAAATTAATTTACATAGTTTTGTATTGATGTTGAATTCAAGTCTGAGAAATTAAATTCAGCGTAGTTTGAACAAATACACAAAATTCTTTGATCAATTATTTTAGATCATAATGTGTCATTAAAATGTGCATTTGACTCTTTCTTATAAAGAACAGAAAATTTCAACCTCTACTCAGCGCAAATTTGTTATCTATGCAGACAGCATGAGTGCATTGAAGACATTTTCTCACTATCAAAATCGGATGGATCCATTTGCCATTAAAATTTTATTCACTTTACAATTATTAAAAAATGATGGGTTTGAAATAATTTTCTGTTGGGTACCGAGTCATGTCGGCATCTTGGGGAATGAGAAAGCGGACTTGGCTGCAAAAACTGCAACGACCTTTTTAAACATAGGAATTCCCTTTTGCGACATTAAAAAGTCTATCCATCACTACATCTGTTCTAAATGGCAAAATTCATGGGATCTGCAGATCCAAAATAAATTACATAGTATTAAAACGGACATTTTTGATTGGCCTGTTCACCCTACACGTGAGATGGATGTTAAATTGACTCGTCTCCGTATAGGGCATACGCGCTTCACTCATAAACATTTGTTATTTGGGGAGAATGCGCCCATGTGCAACAATTGCCAAGTTCAATTTACTGTTTTTCATATCTTGATTGAATGCCCGGTTTTTAATTGTTATCGTACACATTTTTTTATCTCGTCTCCTACATTACAAGACTTGGTGGGTTAGAAATACCACCCAAATGTTTTTTAAATTTTTAAGTGCGATTGGTATTTTAACCTTGCATATAGAATATTTATTTTTCTGTTTATGTTGAACATTTATTTTAAGTTCATCTATCATTGTTTTAAATTTTCACGGCAAATAGCTGCAAATTGTCTCTGAAATTTTTGTTTGAATCATTTTTATACTATTTTAGCTCAATATATCTGTGTTAATTTAACAATCAAGTGTATTTTTTATCTTTTACCATTTGATTGGCGCAGTATGGCCAAATATGGCTCTTGCGCCAATAAACTCCAATCAACCAACCATAAAGGACAGAATCATATTCTACAGTAAGCTTGCAATTCAAAATCATTGTAATTTAATAATTTTACTGTTCCATATATTATATCAATCCTATGTTTATTTGATTCTCGAATAGATTTAATCTAACAATAGCAAAAGAATAAGTGTAAGCCAAAATTAGCATGGTAGCATAAAGTTTCAAGAATATTTCTAGTTTCTTGTATTATAATAGCAAATTAATATCAAATGAATTAATAATACCATTATTTCTATAGATACTACTAGAAATTTTTGTTAGTTGGAATATTATCTGTGACAAACTGTTCAACAAAGCTAATAATGAGATTTATTTAATCCTGCTAAACAATACTGAAAATTATATCTTATCATACAAAATAGTATATAATTTAAAATTATACATATATAAATGAGGTGCCAAAATTCTTATTAATTAGTTATGCGATCAAAAAAAATTAGGGCTGAAGAAATGCCAAAATCAGTTATGTTATTAATAAAATGTCTAATAACATGATATGAGGTAGGATATTTCATCAAAGTTTCTTTTTTGTAATACCTTTTTTTAGACATATTAGGATGTAGTATACAGGCAATACCTTTAATAATACATTTAACTGTCATATCTGTTAAAAGTTGTGAAATCGGGTTGTATTTGAAGTTAGGAAACTCCAAAACAAGTATACAGTGAAAAAGTGTTTTTGACAGTTCTATAAAAAATATTTTCAGATATATAGGCCTATTAGAGACTCCTAGGATCCATAGTTGGGATCTTTCCTAGAGACATCTAGGAAAGATCCCAACTTTGATAACGTATTTAGGAATCATAGGGTTTCAAATAAAATAAACAGACTGTCTATTATACATTGGTGATTTAGACTTGAAGTGGGAATCATACAAAGCTATTTAACCAAACAAAAAAGTACTAAAAATCTATGTGCTTTAGATCTTCCTGCAGAGAAAAGTTGATAAAAAGCTGACGAACCTTTATAGTATATATAGATAAAAGTTTGAATATATATATTTTTAAAAAAGTTAAAATTTTAATAAAGTAGGCGGCTATGGCGCTAGTTCTTTTAATTCGTCAAGTATTCAAAATATTAACATTATTCTTCATTATAAATTAATAATACATTTTTCCCATTTATCAAGGAAATTAAAAATAAGCTTCATTATAAAAAAATGCAAAATTACTTTAGTTGCTTCTTTACTGTTTATTATTGCTTTCACTGTTTTACAATTATATATATATATATATATATATATTGATTTTCAAAAGTTAAAGTATAAACATTTTATTTATTTTTTCGTTATTAAAGATTCTGGCTGGGAATTTTTTTATTATTTGAGCAAATTTTAATGGGATATTTAAACAAAGTGCAATTAAACACCCAGAAAGTTACATTACAGTAAATCCGATATGATGAAGCATTGCTCCAATTTATTTAACATCCTATGCGCATAAAACACAAGTAAAACGTGTATGTTTTTTTAAATGCTAGAATCAATTCGGTATTTTATAAGAAAAGGAGCGTGCAGTTACTCTAAAGCTAGCTGTAGCGAATATTTCCGCTTGCATGCATCAATTAAGAAAATAACACAAACATGCACAAACATAATCACATACGAGTAATATAAAGCTGCTGAAATAATTTGTTTTGAATTTGCATCACAATTTTCTATTTCAAAATAATTTTTATAGGTATTAATGTTGTAATGTAATATTTAAGACACTGAATTTCAATTTAATACTGGCAATAATTTCGGGATAAACCAACTGATGGTCAAAGTTAGTTTATTTATGCATATACCAAATATTGCTAATTAAAATAAACAGCTCAATTCGTAAATTATTTCTTCATTGAATCATTATTCCAATGTAAAAGGAAATTTCTTTCTATTTTTAAAGAATAATTATTAAATTATAAGTGTAGGCAATAATAATCTAAAATAATGCTATAGAAAAACTACTTTGGTTTGTGATTTGCAAGGTGAAATATTAGACAAGTTCTATAACGAACAAAAATATAATGTTTTACACGAGAGCAAAGCAATGTCTAAGCGTTAACAGGAACATCATTTGTTATAAACAATAGTATAGAAGCATTTAGCAGGAAATAAAAAGCATTAAAATAATAAAAAAGCTCTGAAAGACTACTTGATTAACTACTCGTGTTTCTTATAGCTTCCATTAAAGTGCCCGAGCATTCTAGAACAAATGCTGGAAATCGAATGCTAATGAAGTTATTTCCAATATTCTTGAATATTCGAGATCCTTTATTTTTATCGCCAAATTTGGCTCTAAGTTGGTTGCCAAGACCAGGGATTGATGTTTCGGCATCCATTTAGCAACCATTGCTATACCTGTAAAACTATTTTTTTTTATTAATATTCTTACTGAACAGATATATAATGTTGTAAAGTAATAATATTTCTAAAAAATTGTTATTAAATATCTGCAGTATTTAGTGGAATGTATGAAAGTAGGAATTATGCGAAAAAAAGTAAGTAATACAAAAACCAAGCTTGAATTTTTCTAAAAACTTAGCGTTGTTTTAAAACATTTATTGGAAAATTTTAATAATATTTAGGAAGTTCAATTAGTTTATTAGAGAAATAACTTAAAATGTGATATAATTAGGAAGAGCAAATTACTTTTTTTAGTTGAAGATTTAAAACTTTATAAAAAATAATTTTACATAATAATCTTGTTAAGATGTTTTATTGACATGTTATTCCAGCTATTATAAACTGAAATAATTTATTAACAGTAAGGTGAGGATTGTATTTAAGGGTTCATACTTTCTCTAAAATTTGCAGGACATTTATAAGCAATAAATGTCTGAAATATGTTCAGTTTAAAAATAAGTTTCGACTCTAATTAATTTTCTGAAATAATTTTAAACGATTAGCATTTTCCTTTGTACAAAGTAAGATTCATATAAATATCTTATTCAACCAAGAAAATCAGAATAGAACAAAAACATTTATATAATTTTTTGTGTGCTTTTTTTAATTATCACTATTAATAAATAAGAAAATGATTTTTGAAGCAAAAATATACTTCAAAAATCATTTTATTAAATCAAGCATATGCTTATTCATCATTTCTCTCACAGAGGAAACCCTCACTGCTTTTAATTTATTTCAAAGCGACGGAATAATTTAATTCCAAAAACAATTTATTTTGTTAATTAATTTAAATGATGTGTTATCTTTTATATCATTTTAACTATTTTAAATATTTGATATACAATTAATTAGATTTCTTTTTATTTATCAGTTCCTGAATAAATTTATAAACAGGATTTATTTATGTTGCAGATTATCTTGAGTTAAAATATTATTATGAATTAATTTAAAAATATTTTAAATACAATATTTATACAGAATTTAAACTTATTTATCTGTTAAATTTAATATATAAATACATTAATATAGATTATTCTCTTTAAAAAATAATTGAAGTACTTTAGAAGATGTTTTGAAATGCTATAAAAAGTAGAAAGGAATTAATATCTTTTCTTTCAAAGTTAGAGGAAATTAATTATTAAACAAAGATTTATATTATTTGGTGTATTTACATTATTCAAATTCAAAAACAATTATAGCATTAAAATTTTTTGATTTCATTAAGAAATAAAGAATAATTTTTCATACCAAAATTTTCCTGAAATTTTGAATTTGTGTTTTTATGAAGAATTGTAAATTAATATTTCTATCTGGATTCATAAAAAGAACAAGTGAAAAGAAAATACATTCAGTCACATTCCAGAATTTAATATAATTTTGGGATCAACATAAATACATTCAGTAATATTTGAGTATTCAAGAGGAATATTGGTTGAAATCTTAGTATTCCACGTATACAAATTCCGTTCGTTTGAGTTACTATTTCTAGCATTATTAATCATTTAAAACCTAACAGTTAACCAGACATCAAGTCATTAATTATCCCAATGTATTTGGATTGATAGAATGACAATTATCGCCCTAGAATAAATGGAAAAGGTCTGTTTTCTAATAAGTTCCTTTCTTGTATTTTTGGGATATTTTAAAATAATTTTTTCGGTATATTAAAGATAATCGAATATAACGCGAGATAAATTAGATTCTAAATGGTATCGTGAAGATATTGTATAGATATGGCTGAATATTTTGAATAATTATGAATGGATATTACAAGCTGTATTCATTAAATTATTAGTTGTATTCATTATTCACTAAAATATTAGCTGTATTCATTATTAGCTGAAATATTAGCTGTATTCATTATTCGCTGAAATATAAGACGTATTCATTATTTATTGAAATATTAGCTGTATTCACGATTCACTGAAATATTAGCAGTATCCTTTTTCGCTAAAATATTAGCTGCAGCCATTATTCGCTGTAATATTAACTTTATTCATCAATCGCTAAATTACTATCGGTATTTATTATTGACTAAAATATTAGTTGTATTCATTATTTACTGAAATATTAGCTGTATTCATTATTCGCTGTATTAGCTGAATTTATAAATCGCTAAATTACGAGCGGTATTCATTATTGACTAAAGTATTAGCTGTATTCATTATTCATTGAAATATTAGCTCTATTCATTATTCGGTGAAATATTAGCTGTACTCATTATTCATTGAAATATTTTCTGTATTCATTAGCATGACACAAATACTTCTGTGAGAAGTACAGACTGCCAATGGAGGGGAAATAATTCTGTAATACCCAACAAGAAAGAGAGAAATTTTTACTCATTTTCTCTATATTTTTGATTTAAATGTTCAACGTTATAACAAATTTTTAATAAATTATAAATAGCTATGCCTATCCTGCCTAGAGCGCCGAGTAAACTGAAAAACTTAGTTAAATTTTAAATTTACTTGTAAGGACCTCCTTAAAGTGTGGAATATCTTTTACGTAAAGCTATGCGCCTCTATCGGAGTAAGAGTAAATCGATCCTCACCATTATTAAGACCACCAAAGAAGAGAAAGCAAACCATCCTTTCAAAATACTTTCTTCCCATTTAATGAGGCATCCCACTTTATGATATCTTCTTTAATATAAACATAAAAAGAAATTTCATATTATAATATGTTTGAATCCTAATGAATTAAAATATTTGCAGGGAAATTAAGTGTAGGTTCTCAGTTGACCAGTATTTGGAATTTTTTTATTTTATTTTCTCATAAACATAGCCTCATTCAGTATACCATTAAAAGTTATAATTCGTTACATGATACATTTAAAATAGTTTTGTAATAAAACAATCTAATTTGTGATATTTTTTGATTAAATTATTTTCATATTTTTGCTTTAACACATTGTTTTATTAACAATTTTAATTATTACCAATCACATATTATATATTTCTAACCACAATAAATCAATTAAAGATAATTCAGAATTCAATAAACTGTTTGAAGATAATTTCATATTAAAGATAATTCAGAATTCAATAAATCATTTAAAGGTAATTTCATTTTAAAGATAGTTTAGAATTCAATAATTAATAATAAAGATATTTCATGTTATACGAATATTCATTCATGATAATAAAGATATTCATTCATTCATTCAGTAATATAGATATTAAAGATATATTATAAACTATTTAAAGATAATTCCGAATTCAATAAACTATTTAAAGATAATTCAGAATTCAATAAACTATTTAAAGATATTTTCATTTTAAAGATAACTCAGAGTTCAAGAGACTATTTAAAGATAATTCAGAATTCAATAAACTATTTAAAAAGATAAAAAGACCTTGTTTTGGTTTCACTTGAATGAATTAAAAAATCAACTATAAATTTAATACATCATCATCCAAACTTTAGAACAAATTCATTTGACAGCCTCGAATAACAATATTCCTCACCGCTAAAAGTTTGAATAAACTTAGGAAAATAAACTTTGACATCTCATTATTTTACTAAATGGGTTTATTTGAATCGCTGTCTTCTGCACACGCAGTCGACTTCAAACAAATCACTAATGCAGCCACCAAAACCAGAAAAGAGCTATCAAAAACGCTTACCGGGCCTCTTTTTCCCCGTAACAAGAAATAATATGTTGCCCTCTCCCACATATGGCAGACTGTCATTGTGGGTAGATAGATGAAGTTCCTAATTGGTTGTAGCCTGTATCTTGTTGACTTATTGGCCAATAGCATGAGAATGACATGACAAGATAAATATTTATCGGAAGGACTTGCGATAGGATCTGGGGGCTCTCCATCGATGATGGGCTATGCTATCGATAATGTTAATATGTGCATATGTATTAAGCAAGTGACATGAACGATGACTTTAATAAATTCGTGGCAGCGGGCCCTTCATTAAGAGCAGGTTGCTTGGCCTTAAGAGCTCAGTAAATGCCGCTTGATTGATGCTTGCATGTTATTATAATGAAAAAATAACATGGGTGTTTTTTTTGAGTTGCAAAAATGTTAATAGTATACATATGGCTGCCAAGTAATGTATTTGCTAATTAATACACCGTATTTATCTATTTATTGCGTATATTTATTGTAAATATTAGTTTATCATATTTGTAGTGCACTAGAAAAGGTTTGCCCAGAATATGGTTCTGGTGTTACTAATGAAAAACTACATTATTTTTGAAAGTACTCTTGTCATAAAAGCATATTTAAATTTAATAAAAAATGTTGACACTATAATATTATTTAAAATTTTATTATTCAGATTTTTCTTTATTTATTTCATATTTAATACTTTCTTTTCCTATTTAATATAGGAAATTTTAATATGTATATTAATATATATAATATATATAATTTAATTTATTAATATATATAGTTTATTATATATTATATTAATTTAATATATATAATTTATATTCCTATTTAATATATTTTCGAATTAATATATCTCATATATCTATTTACTATGTGTATTTATTGTTGACATTAGTTAATCATATTTTTACACCAGGTTTTCTCAGAATGTGGTTCAAGTGCTATTAACTGTACATTCTATTATTTTTAAAAGTACAATTCTCGTAAAAGCATATTTAAATTAATAATTACATTTAACAAATATGGTGGCGTTTTTATCCTATTGTTTTATACTCTACTGTTTAGATAAGTTTATATTTAGACCATATTCAATACTTTTGTAAAAAGAATAATTTATATAAATAGCCGAAATTCAATATATTTAGAAATATTTATTAGCTTGGAAAATAGAGTCCTAAGTTGATCAGAAATCTTTCTTAGCGTATAACTTGAAATTTTATTTTGATTCCATCATTCTAAATATAATAAAAGAACGCATTCCTTTAAAAAATAATTTAAATGTTTTATAACATTTAAAAATATTTTTTAGCAATTTTCATACAATACAGAAAAATAAATTTTTAAAAATTTATTTAATAAAATTTGATAATATAATGAATAACAGTGTAAACTGATTAATATATTTATATGAAAATTTTTCACACATTGCCAACAGTTTGCTTTTGTGATAATATGTACAAATTCAAATGTTCGATAATATTCGTGATAATGCAAAAAATAATAAATGTTATATAGCTGTTTTTACATATTTTTCAAATATATATTTATTTTTATGAAATAAATTCAAAATCGTTGAATTCCATTTTTTTATTTTATGACAAAATTAACAATAGAAAAAGTATTGTTTTAGTTTCCTTTAACAGCACATATCAATGTGAAGTAGAGTTCTGAAAGTTTGGTCGTCTGACTTAATGTTCTGAATAGTATTTTACAGAAATAAAAAAATAAATAAATAAATAAAGTACTTTATCCAATTGTAAAATAACGCTTTTAATAGTAATCGACGATTTCCTTGAAAAAAAAATGGTGCAAATAGTGATATTTTTAAACAGATTTTTATTTTTGCATCATGCAATAGAGCATATTATAAATTATCATTATGTTCCGATATTTAAAATATTCTAAATTCGCTTAGTTTCTCTATAAATATTTTGAGTAGCATCTTTGTTATTATCAGGTCACAGATCTGAATATCAGTAAATAATCTTGAATTATTAAACTTTACTTTTCTGTATTTTGCATATGCGAGCAATATTTTGCTAAATTGCTTTTATATATCTTACAGAGCAATTTATGAAATGAAAATTATGTAAGAAATTTACCTAAAAATATAACATTCTCTTTCGTTAATAAAAAACATGTAAAATATATGTATAAGCTAGGAGGTTGCAGTTCTTTTCAGAAATAAAAATAAATACCATAAACTATTTACTGTTTTGTTAAAATTTATTGAACTAAGACAAGAACTGGTCAAGAATGAAATTATTATCATTAAATTTTAAAGTCACGCAAACTTTTTTTATCCAAGGGCTTACAATTACTTTTTGTAATTTTTGATTTAAAATTTCAATAAAATTTTAGAATTTCAAAAAAAAAAATATTTTGAGTTAAATTTCTGCCTACAAAAGCAGATATGAAAAATATTTGAAAATTTTATATACAATGGTATATTTTTAAAATGCCAACACATAAACGCAACCGTTTTTGCTAGTACTTTACAGTCCTCATTTTTCAATCAAAGTCGGTGCACGATTGAAAAATGCACACAGGCTTGTGTTGCTTAAAAATGTCCCCTCTTCTTTCGTATAGATGTATGCCTCTTTTATGGCAGTTCAGGTGTCATCCTTGTTATCGTTACAAAATTACAAATTCAAAAATATTGTCATAAGGCATTACATCATATTAGAATTTTCAATTAAGATTATTAAACATTATTTCTAGGCTGCGATTACTGATTAAAGTCACTTCGTCTCTGATTATTTTATGGTATCCATAATTTTTTTTATTTATATCATTTTCTTATCTTATACTAGTTTTTTTTATGCTTCAAGCAATATGATACTGTATGCAATACTAATACCCAGCCTAAGTGCATTCCAAAATATTGCTTGCTACCATAAAGCATTAAATAAAAAATGCTGCCATAAAGTAATATATCACGTTAGGATTTTTAAATAAGATTACTAAAGATTATTTCTAGGCTGTAATTATTTATGTAAATTATTTCGTCTTTGTTTATTTTGTTATCTTCATAACAATTGTTTATTTATCAAAGGCTCTTATCTTCTCCTAATAGTTCGTTTTCTGCTTCAAATGACACGATACTGTATAATACTGATATCTAGCATATACGCATTCCAAAATAACGAATATCACTTGAGTAAAGAATGCTATCTTAAAGAATTATATCATGTCAGAATTTTAAATAAGATTATTAAACAATATTTCTATGCTGCTATTATTTATTTCAATTGTTTCGCTTCTTATTATTTTCTTATCTTCAAAACAATTGCTTATTTAACTTATGTGAGGAGGGAATCAGCATTGATTCGAGCACAATAAGAATCTTTAGGAATAAGACGGTCTCTAGAAAGCAAACACTCTAACCTTCTTTTGTAGAGTATTCAGCATTATACTCTGCTTGATTAGCAGGAAGATTTAGGATCTCATCTTTAAATTAGGAGCTAAAACGGAAAGACCTCGAAAGAGAAGTAGTAGTTTAATTAAGCTTTACGATAAAGCCATCCGGATGTCGGATTACTTGATAAATAAACAGAGCGATAGTACCTCCCTAGCAGTGTTAAATATAAATAAAGCGGCATCTAACACATGATATCTCATACATTATTAGGTTCCCGTTACCGGTCAAACAAAGGGAATTCAGAATTAATGAATTCCAAATAACCATTGTTTCCCCGTGTGTTTTGTTAATATCGACTTCAATATAACAGTTTAGGGAAATCTTTGGTTATATTAGATATGCTTGGATGTTAGCAAAAGTAATTTCTCTAATATTTAAAAATGAATTATTGTTTGTTCATATTTTAAACTCTGTCATATAATTCATCTTACTGCGATAAAACTTGCCCAATTTATTTCTTGCACTTACTCAAAAATTATAGGCACGATATTGTCTTATATAAAACTGATTTTGTTGATTTCTTTGTTTGATGATTTTTGTTCATGCTGCTCATCTGATGACTGTAAATCTTGACTAACTTATTGCTTGTACTTGCTCAAAAATTATTGTTACGATAGAGTTGTTTTATATAAAATATAAAACAGATTTTTTTTGTTTATTTGTTTGATGACTTTTGCTCATGCTGTTCATCTGATGACTATAAAACTTTGCCAACTTATTGCATAGAACTTATAAAACCTATGTTTTTTACATAGCCAGTTGGATACTCGTCCATCGATAAACAACGAAATGTATTTATTTTTCTGAAAACGGGAAAAAAATGTTTTCAAAACTACAATATACTAAAACGGAAAGCGGTCATGTGAGCTTTAACATAATAAATATTATTTATACTTCTGCTTTATACATCACTCAATTTTAATGAATGTTTTTATTATCGTTTATTAATCGATCAGAATATTGCTCATGCTTTCTCACACGATTAAACACGATAGCTACCTTCAATTTTCAAACAATATTACTAAAATTATTCCTTCTGTGGCTAAACTAGCCAGATATCAGCTAGTATGCTAGTATAAATTATTTTTGTTCAGAAATTGTTGATGACATTACAAAATGAAATGTAAAAAATGAAATTCATTAATGAAAATAATATTATTCTCCAAGAAAGTTTGAGCGTATTTATCAGAATTGATTTTTTTTAATTTCGAAGATTTAGCTGGCACAATTCAATTCTTTTGAAATTTAAAACTTACGTTCATATGAACATTTAAATCACACAAAATACCTCTTTCATAAGTAAAACTTTCAATTGTTTACGCTTTTAAAATACTTAATAACCATTTATACAGTATATTTTTGAATATACTGTCTCAAGAAAGGTTAAATGAGAATGGAAAGGTGTCTCAGAATCATTAATCTATTAAGGACTTTTTCTTTAAATAATATTTGTAGGTTTTGACCCGTATTTTAGGATTGCCTTTTCATATTTGTGTAATCCTATATAATAGAAAAAACATATAAGCGTGAGACAGTTTACTTAAAAATTAGACCTACAACTACTTTAATGTCTTGTTAATATCTTTTGGTTTTAAATTAGGCTATCCAACACCCTGACACCAGGTTAGTGCGTCTTCCCCGTGATCTGGGTATCATGGGTACGAGTCCCGGTTCGACCATGGTTGTTTTTCATCTGTTCTATCTGTAAGATTTGTGAATGTGCCCCCCTCCAGTGAAACGGGGTTGTGCAAGCAAATTTGATGCGCGAGTTGCTAAGACGTGCTTTTGGCTCTAGTAAGCGCAACTGAAAACAAGAGACTCATCCTCGGCTTTATATCCCTGATCAGCCAGTAAGCTTGTCAATGGTAAATGCCTTTTGAAACAACAATAACAAATTAGGCATTTAAGAATTAATGTTAAAATGGGAGCAGTTTATATTTAATTTAATATTCCAGAAAAATCTAAAAACTTTCAGTGAAGAATATAAATATATATAAACTACCAGAACGTAGTCTTCTATTTTACATCGACACGTTACCACCAACTGCTTCAATGATTCAACAGTCAAAGGTAGCGTTCTCTTTTTACATGCATTTAGATAAATGGGGGGAGGGGGTAGTATTCAATAAGACATGAGAGATTGTGTGTTATAACAATGAGTTTTTGTATACAAACTTTGTTTTCTTGTTTGGTGGGCAAAGAAGTGAAAATAGAAATCCAATTTAACCGGTTTTTTGTTATCTGTCTCACACTTCCGTCACATTAGGCCGAATATTTTGAAATGTTCTGCAATATTAATAAAATATATCTCATTAAAACTACACACTATTTAAAATTTCTATGGATAAGCAAAAAAAGAAACAAACCTCCAAAATAAAATAATTAAAATGCAATGAGCTCTTTTAGCAAATTTTAGTCATATTATGTTCTTCTGTCATATGAAATGCAATCTAATATAAAAATAATTTAATAAAATATCATTTAAAACACAAGAAAATGGTATTGTATAAAGCCATTTTGAATTTTCAGAAAAATAATTTAGGAAATTAAACGGGGGATTCTAGAAAAATGAATCTATAAATGCTCATTATTCTTTTTCCAAAAAACGGCAAATTTAAATTAAATTAGAACTTTACTGTAGCATTTAACAATAGTGGCTTATGTAAAAATATTATTTTTGCATATAACTTAAGTGTGAGTGATACAAGAATGCCAGAAGTCTGCTTGCTTGAATAAAAATGCATAAAAGAAATAATGAGCTACTGTTACTAACACTTAGATATAACTATTATCAAGTGAAACAATTTGGATAAATCTTAATGACGTATCATTTCCAACGGCTTGAGCTTGACTATTTGTTTCGCCCCATCGCCGCTAGAGGGCTAAGCTTTTGTTTGTTACGTTAGCTTTTAATTAAGAATTCAATCATTGACATATAAATATATCATTTTTTGTATTATAAAACATCATGTACATCAATAAATTGTGTATTATAAAACATCAGAAATAAAGCAGTGTAGTGCTAACCTTATAAGCCAGATAACATCTACGATACTGAAATCGACTTTTGGTATAGTGCCTATATTACTCGGCTATGGGCCTTAGCATCACAGGTTCGTATCACGACCTTTATTCGGTACATTGGTGACCTTGACAACGCAACCTTCAGCAGTCGTGGCGCTATCTACCCGCTACAAAATCGTGAGACTCAACTGACGTAAGCAAGCAAAGAAACAAAAAATCGTCAGACTCACTTGAAGACCAAGCAGCATCTCGCCATAACAACTGACAAATTCAAAAATCTTTCGCTTCTTCTCCGGCTCACTGGTGGGGGAGTACTGTAGCGTTAGCCTTATAAGCCAGATAACATCTACGATAGCAAAGTCGACTTTTGGTATAGTGGCTATGTTACATGGTTACCGGCCCAAACGTTGCAGGTCCATACCACGACCTTCAATCACTACAGCAGTATTAATTTTAAGATAAGTTATAAATTAAACAAAGATTTTAAGTTAAACAAACAAACAAAAATCTGTGGAGTTATTAATGCCACGAAAAATGCAGAAATCTTTTATTTATTTTGATACTGTAAGAGTTCTTATAAGCAAATTATGGGAGCTCAATTCCTGATCAAAAAGAAATATTGCCTTTTATAAATAAATTTTTAACGTATGATAACTCTTTGAGCAAATAATATTTTATTACCACAACTAGTGAGTAAATATATTACTAGTAAGTAATACATTTACTACTTTATATTACTTTAAATTAAGTAATATATTTGCTACTTTATATTACTTTTAATTAAGTAACATATTTACTACTTTATATTACTTAAATTATTTTATATTACTTTGAAATACTATTAAGTAAGTATATTTTAGAAAACAGGAATATAACTGTTTTTGTATTTAATTTCAAAGAAACTAAACGAGCAATCCAAATATGAAATGTATTATTAATGAATAAACAAACCAAAACAAACAACAAAAGAAAGAAACAGTAGACATTTTTAACATCTGTCAAAGCAAAAACAACAGCTTAAAATCAGAATTACAAATAAAACTCACTAACAACGTTTGAAGGAAAAAGAAAGTGTTTTTACTGCTGATGTCCAAATGAAAACAAGTGGGCGTGGCATCCTAACAATATAAAAACGCTGATATTGAGCAAACGAATTAAGATATCAAAATAATTTTTTTCCAAACGATTGCTTACAGTTTAAATATACATAAACGATCAAAATAAAAATACTGCAAATTTCATAGATTTTTAACATTTTCATCGTACATTGTAGCCTTAAGCATTCTACTACTATCTCATAACGAAAATAAACTCTAGCAGGTAAGACTTAGCGCAATTCATTATTTATTCAAGCTGACCAAATATTCGATACTTGGAAATAAAGTAGCATTAAATTTCCATAGAGCATTACGAAATATATCGCATTTTTACTTTTTTTTTCTCCTTTTCATCATAGTATCGAATGCCACGGAATATGAATTCTCGCTCTTCACACTTTATTAAGCAAGGGGATCACGTAACATAACTGAATGAAAAAAAGCCAGCCATTTTAAGTGAGTTATTCTATATTTTATGCTCGGCGAGTTTGATAGCGAGGATATATGGCTTCAAAGTTTTCAGAGTTTCATTTATCATCTTTCCGTAAAATATATGGGATTTTGTTTGTTTATTTTCAGAATGTTTTATGCAGTCATTTGAGTTAACGTCATATACTTTTTATGCACAGAAGTTGGAGTAATTTAAGTCACATTTGTTGTTCTGGAAACTCAATGAAATTACATTTTCTAAATCTTCGATATTTCTTGTTACTGACTAACTTATAATAGTAACAAGTCTCATTTATGAATAGATTATATTTATTTTTATTATTCATATATCGTAGCATTTATAAGTAGGAAAAAGGTATTGAAATTAATAAAAAAGTTTAACAATTGGATCCCAATTAATAATTAAATTATTTATAGAAATTTACTAATAATGAATTTTTTATATTGAACTTATTAAAACAATGAATGCTTACTTGCTATTCCAATAAAGATAATTTGTTTTAAAGATTAAAAAATCGTATTTTAGGATTAATTAATTGGTTGATTTTAAATAATAAAAATAAGAAATTGTGTACAATATACATACACGCTGATCATAACATCTATACCATTCTGAGTTGATTTTTGTGTGAAGATGCATTTTTTACTGTACTAGAAAACGAAATAATAATGAATATTGCTGAAAATGAATAGTTAAGTTTGTTTAGTAAGATAATAAATTCTTATATTTAAAAAAATCAGAAGACATTTCTTACATAAAGAAATGAATAAAGATGTTCCTATGGATATAGATGTTCGATATTATTATGATAATTCGTGGACATAATTTAGGAAATTCCAAGGTAATTAGGAAGTTATATTCCGATAGTATTCCGTTCCAAATTTCTTTGCAACTCTGGGAAGCATGTTCTTTCGTGATATTAATATTTTACTTCCAGAATGATCGAAGAATGGCTCAATCTATCCGCTCGATCGAAAAATATAAGGGAAGATATCAGCAAATTTTCCTAAAGCAAAATACATTTTAAAAAATGATTAATTCAGCTTTAAAACAATAAAAACATCTAAAAATGGAAAGCACAATTTTTTTGTCTGTTTTATTCATAATAAATTGTTTTAATATCATTTTAAACTCTATCTATCAACTACTACTTGTTAATCGAAATAATGACAAATCATAAGATGATCTTACAAATGTTAATTTCCTTATTTGTTTCTTTTCTCTTTCTTAGTGAAGAAGATTTCTCTCACTAATACTTTCATGGATAAAGTGGCGAGTTTAATTTCTGATAAAATATTTATCTGAAGTCTAATTATATATTCTTAAAAAGCGAAAGACATTGATTGAAAATTTTTGATTAAAAAAAGGTGTTGATATTCAATGCTGAAATAAAAATTAATTTTGTAAATACAATATTTAAGAAGATTAATTTAAAACTATACGACAATATAATATGCACAATGCTTTGCTTATGGTGTTTGTATAAATGAAATATTTATGCATTATTGCTTTAAAAGTTTGATATCAAAACGAACCCAATATTTTATTAAGTTTCTTTAAATAATTAGAAAAAAATATTTTTATCAAGCAAAATCCACTTTTTATATTTTACCAACATAAAAATATTTCATAATGTATTTAATAATTTTTTTGATAATTGTTTCTCACTTTTTCTGAAATGTACTGAAAAAGAAATTATATGAAATACTTAACAGCATAAATACATTTAGTGTAAAATGTTTCAAAGATTTTTGGACCTAAGGTAACTTTGAATAGGAAATAGCAACCTGCTTCCTTTTAGAAATGTTGGATTTTTTTTCTGTCAAATGGCTTGGGAAATAAAAAAGCAATAGTAAAGAGATTCAAACGAAACCTGCTTTTCATTTTTCAATGTATCATGTTAGAACATAATTTCTTGAACGACCAAAGCACCACGTGTTCGTGCAGGTTCAATTACATTTTTATTCATTTTAATTGTTTCATTGATTTTAATTGTCACATTAGTATTGCAAATGATCCAAAAAAAACAAACGTTGTCTAATTATTTTTGTTTAAAAAAATATCACATTTCCTATTTATTTCATTTTATATAATTACGTACCAAAATTATAATTTTCAAGGTTTTATTCGCTGTAGTAATTAACTTAATCAGAGCTTATTACAAGTTGATTTTTTGAGATGGTCGTGCAGATAATAATATTTCAATTTTTCGCCTACGGATTTTTGTTGACGCCTAAATCCTCATCCCCAAAACAACATCATGTTCTGACATGATTTAAAAAAGTCTTAGATAAATCCACATTAAAGGTGCGTTTGCATGAGGCCAACAATTGAGTGCAATGAAAGGCCACGCCTACTTCAGGATGACCATGTTGTATCAACGGGAATTCATTTTAGGTTTTTTATTCGTACAGTAGGTATGTTCTTCTTTGTTTTATACATTTAAAAAAAGAAAAAAAGGAAATTTCCTAATTTTTTCAAAAAAAAAAAAAAATCACTATTTTGCTCAAAAACAGAAAATAGTCGTAAATTTTAATGAACTTGACGTATAAATGTCAGTAGTAACTTCAGTATTGCAAACGATCCAGAAAACTTTGTCTCGCATTTATTGTTTAAAAAATATCACATTTCGTATCTATTTCATTTCATATAATCACGTGCTCAAAATGACATTTTTAATAGGTTTTATTTGCTGTAGTAATTGACTTATTATTTTTAAATTAGAGCTTTTGTAAATGGGATGGTAACACGGTATTAAAAGCTGATTTTTTTTAATATGCTTGTACAGGTAATAAAATTTTTATTTTTCGTCCACGGATTTTTATTGGCGCCAAAAACCTCCACCCAAAAACAACATTATGCTCTGACATGATAATAAAAGTACTCACTAACGTACTACATTTTTAATATCAAAAACTACTTTAAAAATGGAATAGAGTATCAATTTTTTTCGCATCTCCTACCATTTATGAATAGCCCCCAGAAAAGCGTGACTTCCAAAATTTCGTTCAAGAAACCATTTGAGCATATCAGCTCAAAGTCAGGATGAACTCAAAAGCGCTACCCAGTCGCGTGAAAACAGACAGGTCATGTAATACCACGAGCATTTCCTGCTCTTTCCACGATCCCACTTTTCCACATTAATCCTTATATTCAATAACTTTCGACCCCAATACCGAGCGAGCGTTTCGGGCTATGGATCCAAAATCCATGCGATGGAATGTTGCCTGTCTAGTTCAGTGGGATGGTGAAAATCGTTTCCATGCTTAGCAACGTGGAAATTTCTTCTCCGCACATCTTCCCTGTCTGGGAGCTTCTACTCTGGCATTTCATTTTTGTTGATTTTTGTGAAAGTATGAAACTGTTGCGAGGCGGGGAGGGTTTTTGATATTTTCTTTATCAACATCGCGTTCGGGAGGAAATATCTTCTTTTGTTACGCATTTTGGTAGGGATAATGGATTTGCTCGTTGAGCTGTGACGTGCACTTTATTAATATGGTAATAACTCGCTTTTTTTTCTTCTGGGGAGTCTTTAAGATCCTAAACGACATGCGAAGGAGTTATTTTGAAAATAATAGCCGTTTTGTGTACTGACCCTCAAGTATCTGACTTTGAATCGCTTAGTATTTTGAATCGAGAAGATGCTTAGTTTTTTTTTTTTTTTTTTTTTTTTTTGTCTTTATGGTACTTAGTATTTGAAGCTCGAGATAAATTAAAGTTTATAAATACATGAAATCATAAAATATAGTTTTTAAATTCAGAATAATATGTTCAATTAAAGAGGCTTGCATTTGTGTTCCTAAGCATAGAAACGATTTTATATGTTATTATTACTGTATATTACAAAAAGACATTTCTTAAAGAGAGTGATAACTATAAAAATAATGCATGGATATAAAGCAATTTAAAATAAACAATTAACAAAAAAATGAACTTTTTAAATTTTAATTTTTGGTATAATTATTTTGATTATTTATTAGTTTTTGTGTAATTAATCTTAATAGAGTATAAAACTATTGCTTTGAGTATGATTATTTTGAAATTTTTCTTTAAGAAGTTATTTAAATTATTAGACATTTGAGGTTTTGTAATCATTCCATATTTGAATTTATTATAAATTGATACAAATATTTTAATCGCAAGAATTGGATGCAGCTTAGCCAAAGGTCACTTTTGTGCCATAAAACAACAAATTCAACTTAACTCAACTACAGAAATTATTGCAGTTGTAATAATATATCAAATCGGCATATGTACAAAAATATAGTTTATATTTACTTTAAATTTCAGAACTCTTTTAATGATGATTACATAGATTAAACATATTTCTCCAACGATTTACATTACAGTTACATTATTAATATCTTTCATGTGGAAATTCAGGGTTAAAATCAATATAACAGAAATTTTTTTGTCATCTCTTATGCGATTATGTGATGATTATAATAATTGAAATTTATATTAACTGCAAATTTTCTCCAAATTATATATTAGTTTACAATCATTTATGTTTTTAAAAATGATTATTATTAATTTCAATTCATCATTTAACTATATCTTTAAATTTTATTTTATCTGGTAACTTTATTATTGATGTTTCCTATGTGAAAATTATTCTATGAAATCGACATTCAAGACAATTTCTGTCATCTGTTATGTAAATATCATCTCAATTACATTTTACATTAATTGTAAATTTTCTCTATTCTTTTTTTAAATAATTTTTTTCCTTTTTATTATTATTAATGTAAATTAAATATTAATGAAGTTTGATTAATGTACGTTACTGTTAAATTAAAGATTCTTAATTAGCTTAAAATGAATATCAAGTATCTTCAATGATTTTTCTTTATTTTGTTATATTATATAATGATTTTATATCGAATTGTTTTCATTTATGCATTATATAATTTACATCTAATTTGGAATTTTATGGATTTAAAATGTAAAATTTTATGAAAAAAAAATTATTGGAACATTTATATTTCAATCTATGCATTTAATTCTTAAAGAAACATAATAACATTTTTTTAAATTCCTCTTCTCAACTTTTAAAAAAAATATTTTATACATAATGAAGTAATTTTTTGACTTATTGGATTATGTACACGATAATGCAAAAATTTAGAATACCTATAATATAACAACAGGACATTATTAACTTTAAAAAAAAAAAAAAACGGAACATAAATTTTCTGTTCACTTCAATTGAAAATATTTCTAATGATTTTAATTAATATGGAATTTTAGCTCTTTTAAAGAATTCTTCAAAAAAAAGAAAGAAAAAGAAAAAAGCTCTACATTCTGAATTGTATAAAAAAGATTAAGAAAGCTCTTATTAACTAATTAAGCAAAGAAAGTGAAGTTTAAATCCAAATTTGCTGAAGTTAATTTGAGAAAAAATTTGCGAAACTTAATTTTAAAGTCAATAATTAACTATATGCTTTACATTATTTTCAGTTGTACAAGGAGTATACGAAATACAATAATTATAATTCAGTTAAAGGGAATAAATCCATTTCGATAATTTGCCCAATTTCTTTCATAATAATTTAAAAGCCTGCAGCAATGATACTGTTCTTGACTAGATATATATTTCGTATGTATTTGTCAAAATATAAACCTTTTTTTGAGAACATTTAAAAATTAATTTAAACTTATCCGAATATTATACAGGATTTTCTGAAAAGAATACCTATCACGATAATTGTTTTGAAAGAAATCTAATGAACATAGCAAATTTAATAATATAGCATTAATACTAGATAACAATGTATTATTATAATTTTAATTATAATAGGATAATTTCTTTAATAAATTAGTGATAATAAAATTAGAATTAAAAATTAATATGGAACATTTTGAAGCGACAATTATATTCGCTATTTTAGAGAGATGAATAAATTTTGATTTTGAACTATTAGGTTTGAATCATATTAATTAAGATACATATATGACTATAGAATAATGATGTTTATAAGTATTATAATTAAAATTATTATTGATATAATTTGAGAAGTCAGTGTATGAGAATATTCTTTCAATTTTGGCTATTTTAACTTTAATAGATATGCTTATTAATTAGCTATTTTTGCAATCAAAATGACTACAATTGTCTCAAAAACTGATAAATTATTGCGAAATATATGTATATATGTGATGATATTTTAAACTAATTTTAATTGTAATTAATTACAATAGTTTTGTCTTAATTTAGCTCGTAGTAATTTCCTTCTAAAATGTTATTTCTCGATCCATTTCACTTTTTCTATTTAATAAATCAAATCAAGTATTATAAAGGTAATGCGTAATTACTCCATGTGCCGAATGGATGGATAATAAATCACTGGTGTAAATATTCTTTTATAGGATTCTTTGGATGAGTAATAAATCCTTTATTAATCCTGTTTCTCTTGTCAAGGTCAAATGTATCAGAATTCTTGCTAGAAATCTACACGTGTGTGATTTATAAGAATATCATAGTATATACGATCTGAGATAAATGTTTCGTCTCATTTTTTATGTATTGTGCTTATTGTGCCGCGGTGATGGCATAAAACCGAAATTGCAAAGCCAATATGTGTTTTCTTCATGATGATTTCGCCAACGGCTCTGCAATAATCAATTGAAAATTAAAATGGATCATATAACATATATATAATTGATTTTGATGCTTTTGCACATTACAAATAATTTTGGAATTATTTTTAAACGAAAATTAAAGCAATTATGCCATAATCATCGGACTTTGTTATGAATTATATAAGACATTTTTAACTAATCATTACTTAGTAGTTATGTATTATTAGATGGTTAACATGGATTTATAAAAATAACTCTGCCTTTGATGGCCAGCTTAATTAGACGGATGTATTTTAATCAAAGCTTTAATGCTTAATTTACTGTCACGGTTCCTTCAATAAAGTAATTTGAGACATTAAATTGTGTTGGATATTTAACTCCTGTTATACTAATAGCTTTATAGATATTTTGATTATTTATATGTGCATTTCGAATGGAATAGAGACTTATAACATGATAATTCCATTAAAAACTTATGCAATAAAGCTGAAATTCCAACCGTCATTAACAGTTATTTAATTCCATCTTCTGGTAATTCATATGAATTAATCTGATATAAACTGAATTTTCTTCCTTAGCTTTAAATAACATAAGAAAATCGATCGATTAATTCATTGAAACAATGATATATTCTATTGCAAATAAATTCCAAAATATGTTTAAAATATTGCTAACATTTTGAAAGAAAATATGAAACGCTGGAGTCATGGATTAGAGGTAGCGTGTCTTCTCCATGATCTGGATATCTTGATTTCGAGTCCGGGTTCGGACATGGTGGTTATTCTGTGTTCTATCTGGGAGATGTATAAATAAACCCCCTCCTTTTAAAAAGGGGTTATGCAAGCGCGTGTGCCGCATGAAGTAACTAAGTCGAACTCTTGGTCCTAGTTGGCGCTTGTGAAAAACAAGAGACGCTCAGTCAGCGCGCTTATCCATGTCAAGTGCCATTAGTTACAATAACAACAAAATACGAAACATTCTTTAAAGTACATATTTTTTTAATTTTAAAATGCTCTAAAAATTATCTTTGTTCTTTAATATTTTCTGGGGTATAAATATGCTGAAATGTCACATAGATTTTAAAAAATTAAATTTTAATATAATTTTACAATAATTGCTCTTTTGAAAACATAAGTTTATTCCCTCGAAATTTAGTAGTCCTAGATCAAATGGTATGGTCAGCAAAGAGACGAACCATATTTTCTAGTATAATCTGTAGACATTATTTTCCTTTTAATGGCCAGATATTTTAAATGAAAACAGGTTTACACTTTATTATTTCCCTCCAATATTAATTAATTATGTAATAAAACACATTCACATATATATTAACTACATTATCAATGTATTTTACTACATATGAATTAAGGTGATATAAACTGAATTTTCCTACGTAGCTTTAAATAACATAAGAAAATCGATCGATTGATGCATTAAAACAATGATATATGTTATTGCAAATAAATTCCGACATATATTTAAAATATTGCTAACATTTTGAAAGAAAATATAAAACGCTGGAGTCCTGGATTTGGAGTAGCGCGTCTTCCCCGTGATCTGGAAGTCCCGAGTTCGAGTTCCGGTTCGAGCATGGTTGTTCTGTGTGCTATCTGTGAGATGTATAAATGTGCCCCGTTTAAAAAGGGGTCGTGCAAGTGAATGTGCCTCATGGAATAGTTAAGTCGTACTCTTGGTCCTAGTTGGCGCTACTGAAAAACAAGAGACGCTCAGTCAGCGTGCTTATCCATGTCAAGTGCCATTAGTAACAACAATAACAAAATATAAAACTATTTTTTATAAAGTACATTTTTTTTTAATTTTAAGATGCTATAAAATTATTTTTGCTCTGTAATATTTCAAGGAAGTAAGAATATGTTGAAATGCCACATACATTTATTAAACTAAATTTTAAAATAATTTTACAAAAATTTGCTGTTTTGAAAGCAAAAGTTTATCCCCTCCGAATTTGGCAGCCCTAGATCAAATTATATGTTCAGCAAAGAGACAAATCATATTTTCTAGTAAAATCTGTAGACATTATTTTCATTTTAATGGCAAGATTTTCTAAATATAAACATGTTTACACTTCATTATTTCTCTCCATTATTAATTATTTATGTAATAAAGTAATAAAATACATTCATATATATATATATATTAACTACAATATGAATGTATTTTATTATGAATGCTTTTTACTACAAATTAATTAAACAGATATAAACTGAATTTCCCTACGTAGCTTTAAATAAAATAAGAAAATCGATCGATTAATTCGTTAAAACAATATTATATGTTATTGTAAATTAATTACAAAATATATTTAAAATATTGCTAATATTTTGAAAGAAAATATGAAATGTCGGAGTCCTGGATTAGAGTAGAACGAATTCCAGGTGATCTGGACGTCTCGAGTTTGAGTCCCAGTTCGGACATGGTTGTTCCTCTGTGTTCTATCTGTGAGATGTATAAATGCACGTCGCCCCCCCACTTTAAAAAGGGGTTAGGCAAGCGAGTGTGATGCATGAAGTAGCTAAGTCGTACTCTTGGTCCTAGTTGACGCTACTGAAAAACAAGAGAGGCTCACTCAGCGTGCTTATCCATGTCAAGTGTCATTGGTAACAACAGCAGCAAAATATGAAACAATCTTTTTAAAGTGCATATTTTTTTAATTTTAAAATGCTCTGAAAATTATCTTTGTTCTGTTATATTTTGTGGAGTATAAATATGCTGAAATATCACATACATTTTAACAATCTGAATTTTAAAATAATTTTACAAAAATTCTTCTTTTGAAAGCAAAGGTTTATCCAACCGAAATTTGGCAGCCCTAGATCAAAGGATATGTTCAGCAAAACGACAAATCTTATTTTATTGTATAATCTGTAGACATTATTTTCATTTTAATGGTAATATTTTCTAAATAAAACCATGTTTACACTTCATTATTTATCTCCAATATTAATTATTTATGTAATAAAGTAATAAAATACATTCATAATGTAGTTAATATATGTATATACTTATTTTTTAGGCTACATCTTGCATTATAGAGAAGACAAAGGCGAATGGTCAGAGCATCGGCTGCCACCGGACATAACTAATCACGTCCTGCAGCCCCTCAGATGCGGGACTCGATATCAGGTTCAGATCGCTAGTTTCAATAAAGCGGGCGAAGGTGAACCCTCCGACGCGATACAAGTCAAGACAGAAGGCACAGGTAGGCTGGCGTTCGCTGATGGTTTGACAAACATTTCAAACTCATTCTGCTGATAGCGGATATCTTGATAGCTAATGCCTCAAAATGTAAGGGATAAGAGGAAATTAGTGTATTCGGGGGAAATCAATGGCCATTCCAAAGCAAGCAAATGATTACGGATTGGATAGAGTAGATTTCAAAGGGGGAGGTCGCTTTGGTGAATTCAAAGGGTTTCCCAATTTAAAGGGTATATTGAGAAGACTATTAAATGGGAAGAAATCAATTGGTATCTAGTGCAATAAATAGCTCTATGATATATTTATGTAATGAATAATTAAGTCAAATTTTTTAAATCATTAACACTATAAGTTAGTATTATCATCAAAAAAGTCGAAATTTTTTGTTGCCTTAACATTACGAATTAGTATTATCATAAAAAAAGTCTGGAATTTTCGAAGAATTAACAATATAAGTTAGTATTATCATTAAAAAAGTCGCAATTTTTCAAAGCATTAGAATAAGTATTATCATAAAAAAATGTATGAACTTTTCGAAGTATTAACATTAAAAGTTAGTATTATCATCAAAAAAGTCAACATTTTTCAAAACATTAGAGTAAGTATTATCATAAAAAATCAGTTTGACATTATCATAAATCTATTTTGATATTATTTTGATAGTTGCAATCTATTTGCATCCATACTTTTGATTAAATAATATTTTATTTGAATAAAAATAAATCTTATGATAACTCAGATATTAAAATGTTTATGGATAATTTTTGGTGCAGTTTATACAACGAATTCTTCTGTAAGATATTGTATAGAAGAATTTGTTTTCTTTCACAATTGTTTGATAACGTTCAATTACTATGAGATTAAAATTTCTAAAAATTGCAGCTTATTTTAGTTTAATTACTTTTGTTCATTAAATTTTTATTTTCATTATTATTGTTGTAATTATTTGGTTTAAAAAAAGTAACAAAGCATTGAAAATAAATATTTTTTTCTTTTAAAATGCTTATTGCCTTTTTTTAAAAAAATAATTAAACCGCATTGACTTTTGAAGACTTTTTAAACTTTTAAAATTTAAATTTCAATTTAAATTTATACATTTTAAATAGAAATAAGGTGTATTCAATGTAACAAAATTTTCATTCAACGTAATATCGTTTATTAATTCATCAATGTTTTAAAGTATTCAAAGAAACCTTAAAGAAAATATTAACATTTCATAAAGAGGACTATGATCTAATACATGTTGAAAAGTAATTTTCCCAATTACTGTTGAATAGATATAAGATATAGAAATATAAAATAGCGTACATTTGAAAAAGATAAAAATTCAAAGTTTCATCTTTAGTTCAATACTTGAACAAAATAGAAAATCATTACCATGAAGAACGTTGGCTTATACAACAAATTATTGAATAATACAAAACAAAAAGGAATACACTTAATTAACAATATTATTTAATAATTTCTAAAAAATCGATTTTCTACTGATATCTGCATTCAGTTTGAGATATTTTACAATACGGTTTATTGTTATTAAATATTTAATCAAATGTTAATTCAATAAATTTCGATTATGTACTTTTTTCATCATACTTCAAATAATTATTAATTTAATGTAGAATGTGTATATTTCGATGGAAGTTGCGTCAGGTATCAGACTAATATATGCTTTGTTCTAGGTTAAAAAAAGCTTTTCTATTTGAAACTTATGTTTTATTTATTTTTGAGTTGCACCATTATATCTATCTATTTTTTTACCATCGCGATATCTCTACGGTGGTCGTTAATGGATTTTGTGAAAGTATAGAAATGTTTTTCGATGATTGAAACTGAAAAATGTTGTATGGTTATAGTTTTTTTATTTCATTACTTTTTTAATTTTAATATTTTATTCTTCTCTTTTCTTTAAAAGGCCATTAAATAACAGATAATTTTAATACACTTTTGAATACTTACTATTTTCATTCTAACAAGAAGAAAAATTAATTTGTAAAAGAGAATTAATAATTTAATAATCAATAATTTAACACGATTAAAACCGATTTTTTATATTTAATCAAGAAAAGCTAAAACTAAAAGTAAACAATCGCATAAAAATTAGAAGCCATTAATTACTTCTCCAAATCACTTAAATTTGCACAATGCTGATTTCCAAAGACTTTTTTTCTTAAATGGTAAATTATATTATATCAAAATATTAAGGAAAATAGATTTTCCCTATCTGTTTCCTAAGACTTTAAATCAGTTTAAAAATGAATATAAAATATTAATTAATGAACCTAAAAATTTGGAAAAAATATAGAGATTTTAAAATAAATTCTGTAGATCAATAACATCTATGTCAGTAGTTGATTTTAAAACAAAATACGTCTAAAGTTATTACAAGTATTATAAACATGTATATTTATTATATTCCGAATTATTGTTACTTATATATTTATTTGTAATTTTCAAATTCATATCACCATTGAATAATGAAAATTTAATGTAATAATTCAAAAGGAAAGAAATGTTTTAAAAAATCACGATTGAACTAAATAAATTAGATCTATGATTTTTTTTATTTATCAAATTATTTTAAAATACTAACAACACTTTTAATTAAAATTCTATAAATTTTTATTCTTTTTCAGATAATTGATTACTTTCATTTGCAATAATTAGTTCTGTATTCAAAGAGTACATTATTTTTTTTTATTTAAACACCATTCCCCTTTTAATTAACGAATTCATTTTTAGGAACACCTATTTCACAAAGCAAAATGGAATCTACTTTAAATTAATAATCAAAATGTCAACAAAAGCTTTTAAATATTCTGAGAAATAATAGAAAACTAATGAATAGTTTATCTAATGAATAGAAATAAACCATACAATAGATATTTCTTTAAATTTAAATCAGCTAGTAGTTAATTACATTATTTTTAATAAAACAAATATAAATCAGGTGCAACGAAATGTTTCAATACCCTTTCGTAAACAAATGGTTTTTTTTTTCAAAGTAGATAAAGTAAATTGATTTTACTAATCTTTTTTAAATATAAATGAAAGCATTTTTCTACATGAGTAATGCTCTTTTTTATTCATTATTGCATGCACCATCTATTGTGTTTTGATTCTCATTTTAAAAACTATTTAAGTCGATATTCCTTTCAAAATAATGATGTTTCAGCAAAATAAAAATATGATGATTGTTTCAAAGAAACATTAAAAATGACATAACAGTTAACAAAGGGAAGAATGAAGTTCAGCTACTGTAAATAAAATAAAAAATTATTATACGGAGCTTATAAATTTTATTATATTTCCGATAAACATTTTGTTACCGAAATACATTTTTACAACTTTGTAAAATGAGATTTTTTAGGATTTCGCCATTGCTATACGTCATTTGATTTTTTTATAATAAAAATTCAATTATTTCACCACTAAATTCAATGAGACAAAAATCAGAATCGAATCCAAATATAGAATCTTATCCGAATTGAATTTATAAAGGAATAGCTAAAATATACAGCGATTTTTTTTCAAACTCTCATATAAATTAAATGTTCTCATGTATAGGAAATTCTATGTCATCACATAATATGAGCCATTTTACCCTGGATTCTAATGGCGTGTTTATTTTTATATTCTTTATTCTATGTTTTTTGCTATTTAACCAAAAAGGGAGATTCTTATGAACAATATTGAATGCAGAGTAAAATTTGTTGCTGGACTCAATATTATCTAAATCTAACAAGTGTGATGTTATTTCAATCCTCTATCCAAATGCAAAGTTATCCTTAAGAACATTATTGAATGCAGTGTGGAATTTATTTTTGAAACCTTTACCTGAAAACCTTTTGAAACCTTTAGTGTAAACCTTTGTTATAATGATCTTACACAAAATCTTACCCTCATATTTGAGTTTTTGAATAGTCATGATCTAATGTAACTGAAAGCTCTTAATAAAATCTCACTCGGCAGGCATAATGAAATCATATTAACCCTTTTAACAGAAAACCCATAAACTGTTTCGGTGGACTCAGGAACGGTTCAAATGAAATGATTCATAAAATGATCTTTACACAATTACAATGATTTCTCTTTTTTATACATTACATATACAAAAAGACATAAAAATATTTAAAAAGTTAAGGTTTTTAAATTGATTTTATTTGAAAGTAGCTTGAATTCAGCAATTACGGCCATTATACTGCTATCATAGGTAAATTTTAGTTATTACGAAAAAGTAATTACCATACTGAAAGTTGCATTATTTATCAATATATTTATACAGAAAAATATAATTTTTAATTTAATTTCGTATTTTTCTTCCCATAAAAAGTAGTAATTGATGATATCGGATTGTGGGGATTTTGTATTACTCACATTTTTACAAAAACTGATGTTTTGATGATTAAAATAGTTTCTCTTTGTTAAGAAAAATAAGTATTAAAAAAAAACTACGTCTCTATCACATGTATTTTATTTGAAAGTAAATTAATTTAAATAAGTTTAAGCATACACATTGATTTAATTTTTGTTGTTTATATATATTAAGAGAATGTGCATGCCTTTATTGAATATTTGCTTTAAATTTTAAAACATTCATTATTATTATTATTATTGTAGTTGTTGTTTTTGTTGCTGTTGTTATAATAATAATAATAATAATAATAATAAACAATGAAATAGAATTAACATATTTTAAATTTTCATTTCACTAAATGATTCAGTTAGTGCATGTATCATAAAATGTATTAGAAAATAACATTTCTAAGTGTATGGGTCTCTACTAATTACTTAATCCAATTTCGCAGCCCCTGTTGCCCCAGATAAGCATTCCTTTCTTATTATCAATTCGACTTTCGTCACCCTACGCCTGGACGCCTGGCACAGCGGGGGATGTCCGATATCCTACTTCGAAGTCAAGTACAAACTTTTATCCGAAGCCGAGTGGTTCTTAGTCTCCAATAATGTTCTTCCGGAAACTGGAAAATTGCTTCTTTCCGAACTAACCCCCGGAACCTGGTACAACCTCATGATATCAGCCCAGAATGATGCAGGAGCCACTGATGCTGAATTCGTCTTCGCTACATTGACTTTATTTGGAGGTAGGTTGGCTTCAAAACTTGTTTCATATTACTTCATATTGCTTTTCTCCTTCCATTTCAGCTGGGGGCAAGGAGGTTATGTCTTTATTGAATACCGTTTTCAAGGTCAAGAACAACAATGTCCTTGAAGCCGTCTTTACTGATGAAAGTGTCAAATGAAATGAATTTTAATTGATTATTCTACCAGACGCCAGAATATATTTCCAATTAATGAAATAGATGGAGGTATCTTTTGCAAACAAAACAAAGGTGAAAATAGCTTATTTCTTTAAAAATATATATAAATTTTAATTTGCAACGCTTTATTATTGATTATCAGCTAATTACCATTAATGGCAGCTGATTCTTCAGATATAATAGTTATATTTTATCATATATAACTTCATATCGAGGATTCCATCAAACTTTCAGACACTAAAGTACATAATCTTCCCGCTAGACTATATATTCTTCCAAGATTTGTGATATTACAATAATAGATTTTGTATTGCATGCATTATAGATGCATGAAAGTTTGTATTCTGTGATATTAGGATACTATATTTTAATATATTATCGTAAATATTCATTTCTCTAGACAAAAAAAATGTACGTTTTTACTAAACAACTGCCATATTTAATTTACATAGATGTAACATCATATCTATGATTCAATCAATTATTCAGACACTAAAATCAAATAATTATCCTAGCAGATTAATTTTCTAGGACGTGAAATTGCAATAACAGAATTTCTAGGATATGCATTATTAGTATATGAAAATTTAAAGTATGTGATCCTTAAAATTTATTATCATTCCAGACAAAATAAATTTGTGCATTTTTCTTTAAGTGAAATTGCTTCCGTAATTGTAAAATTAAATTAAATAACCTACAATTAAAGAAGTAATATAAAAATGTTTTGTCAATTCTACATAGGTAAAAAAAATATTTTAGTTTTATTAAATAATTGCAATTAATATAAATAATTTATCGAGAAATTATTGATTTTCACAAGAAGTGAACGCGCTTTCTTCACCTTCACGTTAAAAGAAAAGAAATTCTAACCTTTGAAAGATTTAACTACTGCTTGTGGTTGTCAATTTTCATTACAACTGCTAAAACTGTATTTATAGCCTTAAAAATTAATTAAATTTAATTAATGAATTAATATTTGAAAAAACTGCATTAACTGCAAATGCCATCCACTAAAAGTTTTTAAAAAATGTATTTAAACTTGTGTGGATAAATAAAAATTATTTTATTAACGATTGAAAATTTGGACAATATATATATATATATATATATATATATATATATGGATATTTAAATCTCGCCATTTTCTGAGGTATATTAATGAATGCTGTAGAATCATTTGTAGAATTTTGAATGAATTTACCTGAAGATTTCAACACGTTTCAAAAATGAAAATTACATAAAGACGCTCGGGCTTTGCATTTGTAATTGCCTATTATGATTTACAATATTTTGAAATTAGGTAAAAAATGTAATGATGTCTTTACATGGATTTCTATGGCTTTAAGTATTTTAGCATTTTAAAATTAAAAGATTAAATATGTTCTCAGAAGATGACTGGGATAGTCTCTTTAAGTTACCTAATTATATGAAACAATATATTTATTAATTATAATAAATATAAATGTACTTAATATAAACAGAAATCTATTATCAAAATACGAAAGTCTGATTTAGAAAAGATATTTTACCAAAATATTGTTTTTGTAAAAAAATTTAAATGTCAGTGAAAATGGGCAGAGCATAACATAGATATTAAGTTAATAAAAAATAGATTTTATAAATTATGAATCGTTATATTTTAATAGTACTTTTTAGATAGTCAATTTTAAATAATGTATTTCAAACAAATAAATGAGAATTTTATTGAAAAATGTATTAATCCCAGAGAATTGCAAAAAAAAAAAAACCGAATGCTTTGAAATTTATAAATAACCAATAAATGTATCATTAATTATTTTTTTGAAATACTGCAAAGAAATTAAAAAAGACATAAAGATCACAATTAGAAAATAAAAAAAAATAATTCTGATGATTAAAACTTTTTTTTTCAATTTAAATGTCATTTTTTCCATTTTTAGAGAGCATATTATCTTTGTTTTCTTTTCGATTGCTTAGAGCTCAATTTAAATTATGACTATTTTCAGAATTACCCTCAATTGAGTCAATGTGACTTTCAGAATAATCAATACCGCTTCACTAAAATTACCTCACCCATTAATCACTCAACCGTCTTTAATATCAGCTCAAATTTCGCTTCAAATATTTACATAATCCCTCTTATTATCGCAGATCGTCGAAGTAATTAAACTGGCGAGGCCGAAGTTTTAAAACCTTTGTACACTTAGGGTAAAGTATACCTTCAGTTTTCCTGATAAGGATCTTTGGCAATAGCATGTGAGAAAATATGGTGTAAATTAAGTATCGTATAATCTCAAAATTATCGCCCTTTTTGAAGTTAGTTGAGTGGAATACAGTATGCCCTTAAACGTACAGTACTAAACGCTCGTGCATCAAAGTGGACATTGTTTGCTAGTTGAATATCATCGGCATCATTTTATCTTCGCGAGAAAAAAGTTTCATTATAAATATAAATCTCCGAAAAGAGGAAAAAAACAATAATTAAAGTTGATAAAAAATAAAATCTTCAATCTTAAAATTCAAATTATCATTTGATAACATTATCATTTTTAAGTTATTACCTATAGTAATTAATTTACGTCAATAACTAATTTAAAGCAGCTTGAAACAATCACTATACTCCTCTCTCTCCTCCTCTCTCTCTCTCTATATATATATTGATTTTATATATATTTAAACTTTTTAAACTTTCATTTTCAATATTTCTAAGAGGCAGACAATATTTTGGAGATCAACCGATTTTAAGATGGCATAATAGCCATGATATTGCAATTCTTCGTCAGCCTTTTAAAAACGCTTCTGCTGTCAAAGAAGCATACATAATAATAATTTAATACTAGTAAAAGCAAGTAAAACTATGTTTTGCCCATAAATTTCGGAGATATCAACACTTCCTAAAATATAACAGAATTATGTCCTCACATGATAATAAATCTTTATATATTATTTAGGATGATTAATAACTGATTGAGAAAATATACTTCGTTTTTGCGAGACCCTTCTTATAAAATTTGCAACAGAAAATGTCTAATAATTTTCTCGAAGTATGAATGAGATCATTTTACATTATTCTAGGCAATTTCTTTTATAAGCATTGAAAAAAAGTCTTCCTAAAAAGAATGCAAGTGCAAAAGTCCTTTTTATAAAGTTTATAAAGCAAAATTTTAATAGTTTCCTATATGAATATGAATTCGATCTTCTCACATTATTATAACCAATTTCTTTTATCTGGTAAAGAGGGAATCACCTCCCCCCCAAAAAAGTTCTCTATTAAGAGTAGCGAACATTCTGTTGATAATGTTATAGTTAGGATAGTATATGACTTTCTTCATTTTGAATGCCTCTAGCACAATGAAAAGGAAGAAGCATTGGACAGTACTGTCTGGATAAAGTAATAAACATTACATCACAGATTAATAATAAGATTAATTACTTTAGGTTAACAATATATAATGCAATTTCGTTTTAGGAAGTTAATCCAATCGCAGAAAAAAATTGTATATCTATCAGTATTGTCCTACTTTTCGTTACTTTAATGTTCTAGAAGGTATCAATACGTTATGCCATAATTCTCAAAATGGTATTAAAAATGAAATGAATGATAATAGGAAAAATATATGAAAGTATAAGCAATTTATTTCTTTTAGCATAACTGCATTCATTTTGATGCATTTACTTTAACGCCGGATATATTTTTAAATCCCCGGAATATATATAAAATCATAGCTAGTCTTCGCGTATGAAATCGCGTATAATTCAAACTTCTGACCACCAAGAAAGCTTTTAATTTATTTAAACAAATGAAAATCTAAGGGTGATAAATCCAGACAGTTAAGTAGCGGCTCCAAAATATTTCAAAAAATTCTCACGGAGGTAGGGGTTAGGGAAATTTATATTGAAAAGCAATGAATTGATTAGATTTTTATTTTCAGTTCACATTATCATTCATTAAATATTTTATCAATTTCTCTAAAATTCCATGCTTTAATTATTGATTAATCATATTTTTTCTGACATGAATTATTAATTCATAGAGTTCAGTGTCGCATCGCAGAGTTGATAGCAATGAAATTAATTAAAATAGTCTGAAATAAACTTGTCAAAAAATGTAGACAGCTCCCATCTCGAGTAAGAAAATCATTTGCATCAGGTTTCATCTTCTTTTACTTAATTATTTCAAAGCTAAATAAAATTAGCTATAAAATCCAAATATATTTAAATGATGACTTAATTTACAATTATGCTGACTTGTTGTAAGAAATGTGTTAACGGAACTGGCAACAAAATAAACTAGTAAGAACTTTTGACATTTCCTTGAGTATTTACACATAAGTTCGACACATTATTTTGATAAATCGTACATATGCGTATTTAAATACAAATCTCGGTTCATTGGATACCTTAAATTAGTCATTGCTCGCTCAAATTGCCCCCTAAAATTCCTCATTTCTTTTAACCTATTTATATATTTCAATTTTCATGTCATTACTAATTATATCGTGAATATTTACATGCGTGCAATATAACTAAATGTATGTAATTTGGTGCTTTTGAAGCCGAGCCGCTAGAACAAGAGTTATGATATTAAGCACAACTAGCTTTAAAAGGGTAGAATTTTACATACAAGAGCGAGTTTTTTAATTTTAAATTTTAATCAAATAAAAATTAAAATAAATGGGTTTTGTCGGTATCATCCTCTAATGGTATGATACCAAAAAACAGTTTTAAAAACATTTTAAAATTTATAAGAATGCACAACCACTGATTCAGTTATATTGAGGCTACTCCTTAATTTTTTTTAATTAATAATTTTTAACATTAAATTTCTGGGTTTCAATAAAGCCAAATCTTTTTCCATTATTGAAATAATATTCCATTTTATTACTTCATGGAATATTAATCTCCATTATTTTATAATATGTTGTAATGGTAAGGAACAAAAAGTAAACTTATTTTTTACATTTTCATTCGAAATCAGAAAATTAAGTCTCAGAATTAAAAAAAATATAAATTGCAATTAAAGGATAGAATAACTGATGAATTCATTTATTAATGACACTTTGATATTTTTAAATGCAAATCCTTTAGGAATATTCAAGTATATAAATAATTAACATCTGTAAAAGTCTGTAAAATTAAGACTCCTTTAATGCTAACCCCAATTTAATGCGTACAAATAATATCTTTTTTATAGAAAATATGAATATTATGTCGTGCTTAATAGTTTTAATTAAAAATATCGAAATTAAAAATTTAGTTGAATTTTTATTGAAATTAATAATTTAGTTGGGATTAGTTACTAAAAACAATTAACATCTAATCAGTGTTTGCATCATTAAATAATTATTCAGGAGATATTTATATGTTTTTAAAAAAGTCACAATGACTATGTCTAACAAATTGCTTTGAACTCTATTCAGAAATTCGTTTGTCGGTTCAATTAAATCTAGACAATACAAATTATTTGAATTTTGAAAGTATACATACAATTTCTAAACATTAATGTTCATTGTATATTTGCGCATTCGCTCATATACTGGGTATTAAATATATTAATAAGCACTTTCTCTGTAATTAAAAAAAACTATGGATTATAATTGAAATAACTTTATTTAAAGAATTTTCTAATGAACTCTCTTTTCATCTTAAATCATTGAAACCATTTGATCACCAGACAAAGCATTTTTATTATTTAGTTTTAAAAGTTCCATACCGCCTATTAGAAATATGCATTTATTAATTCCTATTATCATCGTAACACTTAAACATATTACTTTTAACACCAGCAATATATATTTATAAAATAAAACTCTTTCCATGAAGAAAATACCACTTTTAGTCAGAAAGAACCTTTCGTGCCGTAAGTAACAAATTCGAGTCATTCCGAAGGAGAAGTCTAAATTTTTACCTGCTCATGCAAATGCATTTCTATTTGCAATGCCAAAGATTTTGTTTTCCGTCTGGAAAGTTTCCATCTGGTATGTTTCACATTATTTAATCTGCTCTGAGGTAATATAAAGTCTTATGTAAATTAACTCGTTTGCGTTACTCTCATCCGAATAATTAAGAAGAGTTTTTTTTTGTTTGCTTTTAACATCAGCGTCAACCATCATGTAGCAAAGAAGATACATTGAGTAAAACTATAGTTTCATGTTGTGGAAAATTTCAACTTAAATATAACATTTGGGAGAAGTTTGACTTTAATGATTAAGCAAATAGTTTAAGAGGGTATTCGCGGAAAATGAAGTTGTACTTGTTTTCAGGTTTTATTTGGCTCAAAATGTTAAGCAGTTCAAATTCTGAGGTAATGAAAATATTCACTTGGGTTTTTTTTTTTTTCCTATTTAGAATGTAGCATTTCTAGCCTTTCAAAAATATGTCTGTTTATCTTGAATACCATTTTTCTTATATTTTAAATGTTACCATATTTAAAAAAAACAAAATGATTTACGAAGTAAACAAAAAAGTTCTTGCCGTTTGCGTGCTTACATTGAAAGAAGTGGAAATAAATATGCAAATTCGTGTATGACGTGATTGAGAAACCATCATTCTAGAGTTAGAATATCATTTGTTATAAACGCAGGTCCACTGCTCCCATTCATCCATCGGAACTCGCACAGTAGCGAAGCGAAATAGACGCATCGAAGGAGCTCGTTCGGGACTGTTTACTTTACGACTTCAAAGTAGGCTTATCAGCCGCTGCATCAAGTCGCCGAATATGTCAAGCGTTTGGGGATAGTGCTGTCGATGAACGTAAGGCAAGGGGTTGGTTTAAAAAACTCGGGTCGGAAGATTTGTCCCACTCTGATAAGGCTTGAAAAGGACAATCACAGGCCTACCAAATGGTCACTGGGGACCTATATTCTCTGCAATTGGAAAGTGTACAACAGACACTGCATCAGAAGGAGTCAGCACTGTTTTATCGTAAGGGTACACTGTTATTGCATAATAAAGCGAGGACGTATGTCGCGCGGATGGCCAGGAATACGATACAGCGATTTGGTTGGGATACTTTGTGCCATCCTCCTTACTCGCCTGACCTTGCACCAACAGATTACCACTTCTTTCCTTCAATGAACAATCATCTTTGTGGTTAATTCTACACCAATGAAGCAGACGTGCGTCTAACTCTCACGGACCTCTTTGTGTCCCTCACCATATAGTTTTACCATAAAGTGATTATATAATAGGAGACAAGTTGGCAGAAGGTGCTAGATACTCATGATGATTACTCCGTGGATTAACAATAGACTACGCTGTTTGTATGTCATGTTGTTTTGGGTCAGTAAAAATGGCAAGAACTTTTTTTTACCTTTTATTTTTGACTTTTAATTTTCAAACACTTTAAAAATAATTTCTTTCAACTATAACTACCCAAATCCTATTATCTTAACTATAACTATTCAAATCTTATATTTTAACTATTCAAATCCTGTAACCGAAAATACACCTTTATTGAATTATCTGTATCAAAAAAGTTTACGAATGGGAATTGAGTATTCTCTCATTTATAAGCCTCAAAAAATCTTCCCGACAAAACAAATACATAAAAAAAAACAAATATATTCGGATTACTAATGCCATAGATATTTATAACTATACATTAAAAACAGTTTTCCTCACTTGAGAATCCCAAACCCTTTATAAAAAAATCATTATTTTATTATTATTGAAAATGTTTATACATAAGTAATAGCTTATACGAATTCCTCGTCACTCGGGTATTTTTATATCTCAAACAATAAAATAATTTGTCTTTGGTTTTTAATTTTCATTCACTTTAAAAATAACTTATTTCAACTAAGAAAGTCATATCATTTATACGAAAAAAAACCCACTATTGAATTATAAATATCGAAATAGTTGATAAATAAACATTGAAAATAGCTTCTCTCATCGAAGAATCTCAAGTTATTTACCAGGAAAGAGCAATAAGTATTGAATTACCAATATCATAAATGCTTGTATTAAATAAAAGTCTGTACAAATTTATCAGTCAATTGGAATTTTTTTTGGTAGGGCTTTTTTCTTACTTGCTTTAAACTAGATGGTTAAACAATTTTAAAATTTTGATTAAATTACTATCTGCAATAAATCTTATAAAAAGTTTTCTTGAAAAGGCAATATCGGTGTTCGTATTAAAAACATGAACATGAAAAATTAAGTAAAATTAAATCTTCTCCCCACCTTTTAAATTTCATATATAGAAAATCTGATATATGGGGTTAAATTATTATATTTTAAGAGACATTTATAATATTTTTTTGGCATTCTGCTGACGTTCTTTTGAGAATAAAAACTTTCATTTATTCTAAATCAAAAATATATCTATGATTTCTTAATTTAAGTTCTCTTTTGACCGATTTTTTTGCAAATAAACAAATAACTGTATAATATACTAACTATCTTATTGTTAAAATGAAAATTCATAAAATGCAATTATTTAAAGGACATTAAGTTTTATTAGTGCTAAATAGTGGATGAAGAAGAATTCTGTGAGTTTAGTTTAGTTATATTAACGTCCCTTTGTAAAGCAACTCCAGGGCTATCTTGGGACGGACCTCATAAATCTGAACCACGGTCAGATAATGAGGACAGCACCTGAGCTGCCGCCGCCTCCCTCTCCACACCACACAATCGGGAAACGTTACTCGTGAATATTTTTTACTCTTTACTTAATAACATACTACTTCGTCAAAGTATTTTTCACTTAAGATGTCATTACATTAAAGATTTATTCATATTAAGAATTATATTGTTTATACATTTTCTTACTGTAGATGTATCAATAATACTGATCAATATTCTAGAAATCTCGTGGGTTTGTAGATGAACCAACTTCTTATATACAATTCAGTTCTTGAAATTTCATAATAATAATACATTTCCCCAAAAATTAAAATTAATTCACATTTTAAAATAACTATTCTCATTTGTTTATCGAGGAAATGAGCACCTCGTTATCTAACAACAGCTCAAAATCTCAAGTCAACTACAAAATTAAATAACAGTCAAATAGGTGCATATTTGCTAAGTGTTCTACAAGTAAAGATGTATAATACAAAATGTATGTTAGATTTTTTACCTATATATTAGTGGGGCTTCAGTGGCCTTGTGGTAAGGTTTCGGCCCATGAGCCGTAGGGTTTCAGGTTCTAGACTCGATTCCACAAAGAATCGAAGATTAAGGAGGTCTGTTTCATTTCAAATAAGTCATGACTAAATGTCCTCCACCTTGTGTGGTGTGCTGTAGAGACAGGGGTGGCAGCTGAGGTGTCGTTCTCGTCATCTGACATCTGTCCAAAATAGCCCTAGTGTTTCTTTACAATGGGACGTCAATATAACAAAAATAAACTAAAAACTAAACTTATATATCAGATAAATTACCGGTTTTCTATCACATCAAGATTACTTTTTAATTAGTTGATAAGATAAGGATAATTTAATGTAAAGATCATTCATAAAAAAATATAGAACATTTCTTAAGTATTTTTATTTCAGCATTCTATTTAACTTAAAAATAAATACTCTAACTAAAGTAACTCATCCATCTCTGTTAGTAAACATGTGTATTCATCTACTCTGATGAATATGATGTTGTCATTCTGAACATTTATAAACCAAAATTTACAAAGATAATAAGACTTTAAAGACCTGTTGTCATAGAAACGATTCTAAAAATCCTTTTCGGTTGGTAATCCAAGTGTTGTTTAGCTTTTCAGCGTACCACCTACACCTTATTAAAGAAATTATTTTTCCTCCCGGATATGCATTTTATAATTAAAACACGAACACGAAAATTCGCCGTAATTAGAAAGAGGATACGGATAGAAAGTTCAAAAGTTTTAAGCAGAGAATCACGAAAGCGGAAGTAATTCCGACTTTAGCTTGACTGGCATTAAGAAGGAAAGTAGCTATGGAAATTTCTTATTTTTTAATTTAATCTCCAATTCACATTTTCTGTTTTAATTAGCAAAACAAAAGTAACAAATGTCATGCATGATTAGAGTCAGAATATAACCAATGATCAAGAAATATTATTTTTATTGTGATTTTGGAGGGAAATTGTACCGCCATAACTTCTCTTAAATATTGCTTTAATGGAAATGCATTTTTCAAAGATTAGTTGTATAAATACTACGGCTAAATGTAAAACATTCTAAATTCTTTTAGACCTTTAATATTATTCAAACTATTTTTCGAAATATTTTTTATATCCATCAACAGCTACTTCATGTTCAAAAATCGATTGCTTCAAAAATTGAGAAAATTTTTCTTCGAAAATTTATAAAGTTATGATCTGTAAAAATATCCCTTCCTATTTTAAATAAAATCTCAATTGTTTGTAAGAAAAATAAAATGTGTAAATTTTATAAATATAAGAATATTATTAATAACTAAAAAAATATTTCCAAAATTCATATTTCCATGCAAAAATAATCATTTTTAAACAACAATTGTTAAAAAAAAATATGAAAAATTCGGAATGAAACCAGAATGAAGTGAATGGTCATATTTATTTTAGAAGCAATTTGTCCCCATAGCAAATAAATATATTTTTGCAAGAACAATGGACGCATGAATATATCTTTAAAGTATGATATTTTGTTTCAAATCATATTAGCTAGTTAAACCAAATTCTAGGATAAAGGCTATCTCTTCCATCTGATATTTCATAACCCAAAGCTCTTTAACTGTTTATACGAATATTTTCAACCATACTTTTTTATTTCTTTTATCTTCCATTTAAGAAGATGTCTTTTAAGATTGGGATACATCTAAATCTAATGTTTCTATGTCCAATACAAATTTGGATTTAGATAGTTTTTATTCAAAATTGACAATGGTAAATTAAATAGCCATTGTGTTAATTTTATTTGCTTGATTGTTGAAACAAGATTATAAAGTTAAAATCGATTAATGAGAATCGAAACTTCTTTCTGATTTGAAAGACACCAAAAATATTCTTTTTATTAAATTTTAGCTATATCTTTTATTTATAATTCGATATCCATAACTTCTTAAATTTATTTTTAAGCATCAAGCCTAAAACTATGCCATAATTAAAATTATTTTACTTGAAGCAATGTATTTTTAAAATTCTATGGCATAATATTATATTCATTTTCAATATTTTGCATGATTTTAATTCATTTATAAAAATTATTTTCCCAAATCAGAATAATTTTGATATATGAATATATTTTAAGTAATTTTGTAGACATTTTTGAAAAAAATTCCAGGCTTATCAGAGCACTTATTTTGTAAATTGTGAAATAAAAAATAACTTTGTTTGTGAGAAATATTTTGAGATTTTTACTAGTAAAAATTTGCAGGAATGCTTAGTAGATATTTTGTGAATGCTATATGGTAAATACAATGGATATATTTTGGATTCCATAATGATATTAAATTAGAAAAAAATGTATATCATCACACGTGCTTGATTTTATTAAAAAGTTCTTCAAGGCATATGCTAATATTTAGATACTTGTGGGTAAAATCCAATTTCAATCAATAAACACGTTTAATTTTGATTCTTTGAAAAAACACTTCAATCATTTTTGTGGAAAACGACTTATCTGTTAATATGAATGGGGAAAACTTATTATATAATTTCTAAGTGATATTTTTCTAAGTGTTTCGTTCATACTAAATTCTGAGTCTATGACACACATTCTAAAAATTAATCATTCTATGTTTAATCGTGATGAGTTCTCACCTTTTCATCCAAATGTGTTTTTGTCGTTTTCTAAAATTTCCGGCATTTAAGCCAGGACAGAACACAAGACATTGAGCTGATTTAAATTGTACTAAACCGTTGCCAGTTTGTGTTATCACCCTATTAATTTTTTTTAATGAATCTTTATTAGAAAACACCCTTTATTGAGTAAATCTATGATAGAACTATTACTAATCTTCTCAATGAACTTAATAAATTAAATTTAAATATTAAACCTCTTCTACAAATGGATTTTTATTTCACATAACTAGTTTCAAGTTTCTTTAATGCATCATAAATGTAAAAAGGGACATCATCTCAAAAAATTTGAGGGGAAAGGTTTATCTTAATTTGAAATTAAAAGCATATCAGTATGCAACAAAAATCTCTTCAAGAATTTATGAAAGTTTTTAATCCATTAAAACTAGAGGTTAAGCAATTATTTTCTGTTGTTAAACATCATTATTATGCGGAAGGAAAAGAGAATAATAATTAGAAATGAGAAAGCTGTAAATTTAGTGTTCCCTTCTCAATTATTTATCTTTTATTTAAAATATGGCATCAAGATAGGACAAATATTTTACGAAAATTTCGTAAAATGCTCATTTAATTCAGTCTTTTTTCCTGAATTACTGAATAATTTATGTAGTTTTCTGGAGAATTAATTAAATTATACAGTGTGGTTATATAATTAAATTTAGGCAACATCCATATTTTAGTTATGCTTTAATTTCTTAATTTATGATAGGGTACTTTATTTTGGGAGAGATAATGGAAAAATTCGTATTATTTCACTAGCTGATTAGATTTATTAATAAGCAAAATGCAGTAATAAATATATGAGAATATCTATGAAATGAAATAAAATAATTCCAGTTTATTTTAATCTGGTTTGATTTGTTTTTGATTTTGAAAACGTTATTTGTAATATCATTTAAAATTAAAAACATATCCAAATTATATATATATATATATATATATATTATACAAAAGTATCATTCTAATTATATTAATCAAAATTTAAATAAAACTAGTCCTATATTAGGGTAAAATTTAATGTATAAACCTTAAAATGTACGAAAAAAGTTTCCATATATTATTAAAGCGATTTTTCATTTTAATTAAATGTTAATATAATATTCCATACAAGTGCAATTTTTTATCAAACAAATTTTTTTTATCAAACAATGCGGTTATTATTTCCTCACGTATAGCAATATAATTCAAATTATTTTTGATTACTATGTAATCAAGACTATAATCAAAAAAATTTTATATAACAATATTCATGGATAAATAAAAAGATATAGCAAAATTTATATATTTTTTTTCTCAAAGGCATTTAGTATAAAACGGATCATTTAGCAGCAATTATATGTCATTTATTTCATTTATATCAATCTCTAGAGATGCATAATGCAATAGTGACTAATTCTGCTATAAATATTCTGTTCATAAAAATATTTTGACAAAAATGCACTTGTATGGAAAATTACGCATAAGGAACTGTTTAAAAATTTATATATATATATATATATATATATATATATAT
>JAOUZG010036900.1:4026468-4043678 GCA_026289955.1 Argiope argentata | reverse complement strand
ACATTGACATTTGGTTTGGTCTAGGAGCTTTTATCGGACTTTTCTTTTCAATCAGACCAAATAGACAAAGAATGTTTTATGCATAAAGGCCATGCTTTATGATGATTGAAAATGCTATATCCTTATACAAATTACGTTTCCAATGTATATTTTAATACAGAATTCTAAATATCATCTACGGCGATAAGCCTATCTATAAAAAGATATCATCTTGAATACTGCTGGAATAGTAAAGGGCATATAGATATGCGATTATATTAATTAAATTCCACACCTACGCCTACATTAATGTGTATGGAGCACAAACCATATCGACTGACGTAATCCATCCTGATCACGTGATTACATACCATTATACTGGGAATGCAAATGGTATCTACTAATTCTCACACATTATATCGAGGATTTTCACCTCCCATCGTTTTAATGATGTTTGTATACATCTGATACTAATATCGTCTAAAGTATATTTTGAACTAATATAGTTTTTACAGCATAAAGCTGTATATGCTACAAATAATAAATTCAATGCTAAAAAAAGTTTAAAAAAACATTGTCCGGAAAGAAAGGTGCATTAAAAGTATTTTGAAACGAGATTGAAAGTAATTTCATATATACTGTGCATATATAATCATAGTGTTATGTAAATAATCTGATAAACTCCACGAAATGGGAAAAGATACTTAGAAAATAACTTATTGAAGTTTGAATGATTTAGTCAAATATTATAATCTTATTTGATGACTGTTTGTTCGTTGGTGATTACCTTTAATGGAATCTGTAGAAAAATGTAGACGTTTTATATAATTTGAAACATTTTGAAAAATTGGTTTTTAAAAGTCATAAATAATATTTTTGGGAAATATAAAACTATGTTAAATGCAAATAAAAATATAAGCCTAATAAATAATCTGCGCCAAAATCTGTAATACTGCATCAGTGAGGCTTTTCTTTGGTTTTTTGCACGTACTCAAATTATTTTTATCCTTGTAGATTGTACATAAGGCAAAAAAAATATCATTAAATATTGACGAATATGGATATGAAAATTATGTTTTGACATTTGTATTCACTCAAAGAAAATTCTATATATGGCAAAAACCACATCATCTTATTACTCTGGGATGAATAAAGCATCTTATTAAAAGTTTATTCATCCGTATTATTTTTTCAATCTAAACTGTATCAAAAATAGAAATGGGATTACAATCAATGTCTATCGAAAAATAATTTTAAATGCATAGAATATTAAAAGAGAGAAGAAAGTTCTTGAATGAATGGTTTTAAAATTAATTTAATTGAATTTAATAGAGTCCTCGTTTATCCATGATTGAATTAAGTTTTACAGAAAAAACTAAGAATTTGAATCGCATTAAATTCCTTTGTAACTGTATTGATTTAGTCATATTTTAGTCATGGCTGGGTCATGTTAAATACATCACATGACTGGGGAAAGTTGGATTACTGAAATGGCAGATAATTTTTATTAGTAGGGAAGAAAAGTAGGATAGTATGAATTTACTCAGAGAGTTAGCATTTTTTTATTAGTCAAATTTAGGTTAATGCACATCTCTTTTATATCCTCAGCAAATCATCTTTTTAAATTCAAATTAAACAGAAGCATTTATTTATGTAATGATATCTATTTCACGTGACTAACGTTTAAAAATTTGGGAAAATAAGGAATTAGGGTAGTATTGTTTTTTCATTCATTCTCTATCTCATATTTTTAATTTGAATTATGAATTAGAAATATTTTTACTGTTGTTTAACGATGATTATTGCTTAGCCCATTGTACAATATTAATTTTTAAGATATAAAAGTATCCGCTCGGCGTTGCTCGCGAAGTAGCATCCAAGATGAAAAATTATCTTTAAACTTAAGTCAAGCCTCCAACTGATATGGCATGGGCATGCTACGCAACATCAAACAAACATAAAAATATGTTGAGGATGAATTTTCTTCTTTTCGGCATAATGAGATTTGAATCGCTGTTTAAAATCAGATGTAAACAAAAATATGTATCGAATATGCATACCACAGCTTTTGCTATATGCACTTGCGCAGTTTGCAGTTTTCGTGCTTGCGTGGATGAACAGAATTTTCTATTATAAAATTCCACTTTTTTATTTTGATACCGTTTTAATAAACTAAACTCTTCCTCAATAAATACTCTACAAAATGATATAAGTACCTACAATATCCATTCACTATTTTTTTTTTTTTGAGTTTTTGTGGTTTTAACAAACAGACGCTTTGTAGAGACCTCATTTTATACTATGTGTATTTGAAAATATCAAAAGTTGTAAGAATTTTAAAGGTTTCTAAAATTTTGTTAAACAGTACTTTAAAGAAATCTTTCAACAAGAAACATATCATAGTATTGAGATTGGAAAATATTTACAAAAGATCATTTTCTAAACAGTAGTATCTCATGTCAGCATTTAAAGTATTTTTAAAAAAGTAAAATATTTTAAAGATGTTTCCTCAAAAACCGAATTTATTTTTATTAATAGATATATTTAAAATGTACATTGATCTCAATATCAAAGAACAAAAATTTAATATCGATATCTGAATAATAAATATACCCATTTAAAAATTTATATTATGCAAAATAATAAACAAAATCAAATTTTTTTTAAAAAAAAATTTCTTAAATCTAAAACATATTATATAGATAAATTACATAAAATGGAGTTTATAAAATAAATTATAAATTTTAGAATAAATATATCTAATAAAATTAATATGAATATTTTCAAATGATAAGTAGCTATATTTTTGTTAATTTTATTTTTACGTAAAACACGAAATTTGAAGATGCCGGGTAATTATTTTTTGAGTAGTATAACAATTTATATCAGGAGGTAGAAATTAGTAACGAGCAATAGCCTTTTAAAGCCCTTTTTGAGGACACATAATTTTCTTTATGCACATACTTTTTGGGTTGATAAGAAACTTTCAAGGCCAGAAGAAAAGTGTAGGAATAACTTCAGAAAATCCAGAATTGGGTGTGGTCAGATTACTCAGCAGGTAGAAATTCAAAGAATATTTAAGGAAGTACCAGAATCCTTTAAAATTTTGCTATTTTATTTGCCTTTGGTTTTTGTACGAATAATCATAGAACCAATTTTTTCGCATTATGTATATATAATGTAAGTATATATATATATATATACTTAATGATATTTTAAACTCTAATTTAAATTGTAATAAATTTCTAGTTATTTGTCTTAATTTAGCCCATAGTAACTGCATTCTAAATTGCTCTCTTCTTTCCCGATCCCATTCCACTTCTTCTAATTAATAAATCAAATGAAGCTGTGTAAAAATACTGCGCCATCGGTTCCCTCTTGCCGGATAAAGGGATAGATAACGATGATGTAAACAGATTTGCCCGATGGATTCCTGCATTTCTCTTGTCAATAAATTGTAAAAATAACTGTCAAAATTCGACACATGTCAGATTCATACGAGTCTCATAGTATATAAGGCCAGAGATAAATTATCTCATTCCTTTTTAATGTTTTTTATTCCTTTTTTATCTTCTGCTTTGGTGTCATCCTGCGTGTACATAATGCGTGCCTACCGAGATAGAATACAATGAACTTCAAAATTCAACATATTTTCTACCTAATACTGATCGTGTGTGTGTATGTGTGATATTGTGGTGGCCAAAATTGTGGAAACTTTTCAAATATTTAATTTTTTTCGAAATTTCCATACTTATAAAAAATGTTTCATAAAATATAAACTCCTACATACCCTTTTAAAGCGTGTTTAATGCCAATTTCAATACAAAAAGCAAAATGTCAATATTTGCAATGTAAAAAAACCCCTGAGTAGCAATAATTATCAAGATGCATTAGACGCTGATTACAGCCGTGAATTATTAATTCTTAGTACAAAAGATATTTTTTAAGGCTTCACATCAATGTTTTACTTATCTAATAAGATTTTTGTTTTCCCTTTGTTATCACATGATATGATTAAATAATTATAGCCTGAATCAGTTCTCTTTTATTTGAAGGAGCCTCAATCATACAAGAGTTTTCAAACGGTGCCATCAGTTCCCAATAGGATTGATGTCAAGACTTTCCCCTGGCCATGATAACAATTCAATGCTCTTTCTACTAAATCACTCTTTCGATATCTTCGCTATGGGTCAAGAAGCTGAATCCTTCCTAAAAATAAAGAATACGCTGTTGGGAAAGATATCACTGATGGATGTTATAAATTTTGGTTCTCGAATGGCGTCAATACATTTTCTTGCACTTAGCGTTCCACCGATTACATGATAGCGATTGATACAGTCTGCTAACATGTATAAGAAAAGTGTAACACTAAATGAGTTCTTCACAGTTCCCTGAATGCAGTCAGGATGTAGCCCTTCACCTATCAAACGTCTTACGTATTTTTGCAAATCATTGCGAATGACAACATCTTTCTTTCATCTCTCCATACAACTTGTGGCCATTGATCATTTGCCCGATTAATGTGTTCTTTTGCCCACTGTTATTTTTTATGCACTGTTGTAAATTGAGATATAACTTATTCGAGGAATTCTCTCTCTTAGTCCAACGTTTAATAATCTTCTCATGATTGTTCTGGAGCTGACAGAAGCGTCAGTATCATTCAGTTGACTTCTGATGACATTCTTCTATCTTAGAGCATAATCTTTTTATTTTTCTTCCATCAACAGATGGGGTCCATATTTCTAGGTCATTTCTTGCTGTGTTTAAAAGCGCACCAAGAAATGCTAAACAAACGTAAAATTATTTAGGACTCCAAATGTGCCACCTATCTGTTTTGCAATTTCAGCATAGGAAAGACTACATTTTTTAAACTTAATAATCTTAATTCTCTTTCTATTGTTCTAATCTATTCTTTCACTTCATGTCATCCATTCTTTATTAAATATTAAAAAATAGTTACAAAAATTCCTACTAAATATTAAAATATTTAATAAAAGTTCTTTCAATATCATAACATAAAAAAAAGTGTTTCTTCTACAGAAAAAAGCCCAATAATGACTCGTTTCAACTATGGAAGTCATGTTAGGTTTTTCAGTTAGTTATTAACAATTAATTAGTACACATAACAAAAACAGTGATTGGTCAGAAAAGTCAAAAATTAAAACACACTTCAGCTTTTTGTGTTTTTTTTATCAGAATAAAGTACTTATAATTTTTTTATTGTAAATATTTGAATTTCGCTTCTAGTTTTATAATTAGCATTACATTATATTTAAAATGATATGTAATAGTTTGTTCCTTGTAAAATATTACATTTTCTATAAGCAAAAGTTAGAAAACCTAAATATTTTTAATTGTTCATAGTCTTGGTCCGAACAATGCGTGCGTATATGTATTATTATATGTTAGATGTTTCCCATCGAATTCAGAAAAGTTGACAAACGTAGTCGATATTATTTGAAATCCGTTTAATGACTTACTACTTGACATGTAAAGTCCAGATTATCTTATATCTTAAAACCAGCAATTCTTTTATATGCATTTATTCCGGGTACACCGGAAACAATTTTAATGAATTGGATCAAATTTTATGCTTGTACGTTTTGCATTTTAAGTTTATCTATGTAAATGGGTTACCTGAAAAACCCGATTTCACATATACAAAGTAAAGACATTAACTATTAATTATAATTAACTATTAATGCCAAGGAGATGTGGTACTGTGGACACTCTGGTAACTATTCGAGCGTCAGTGAGATTCCTATAACTTTAAATTAACAAGTGTGTGTGGGGAGGGGGGAGGTGTAAGAGAAAGAGAGAGAGAGAGTTAATGAGGTTTAGCATTTTAAACTTATATATGTAGGTGTATTTATATGTATATATAAATTTCATTTACTCGTTTATTTTATTTTATCAAAAACGGTATTTTTACAACTATCAAAGCCTTTATGGTCGTCCTAGTGATTCCAGTCAGGGCATGGTTGATCTTCTGTCTTCCATTTGTGAGGAGTGTGAATGTGCCCCCACCCACCCTAGTAAAAAGGGCTCTGCAAGCGAATGAGATTAGTGTGTGTCATCTTCTTATGAGCTAGAAGTCAGACTTCTGCCTTTGAGTGCTGAGTGGTCCCTACCTGCAGAAGCTATTATATCCCTCTTTCCGTTGTAAAGCGGACACATCATCATCAAAGAATTTTTATATTGGCAATGTTTTGTAGTGTTTGGCTGTTTTTGTATTGGCAATGCTATATACTGCCATGTCGGAACAAATTTCGCCATTGTAAAACTATGTGTATAATTAAAAATATAAGTAATGATAGGTAAACTAAAATTTAAACTGTAATACTGCTGATGGATTTCAAATAGTATGCTATACTAAGAGTATTCATGATTTTTTTTATTTAAATGATAACCTCATATGTGAGTAAGAGTGAAAACAATTCATGTGCGATCAGTATGCAAATCGTGCCCAAGTAATTTATGTAGAATATATATATATATATATATATATACTAGTGGACAAAATTAAGAGATGGAAATCACTTTTTTAAATATCTCGAGAAATACTGGATAAAAATAAATGAAATTTGGTATTGATATAACTTACAGTATGACAATATTGTGTGCAAAGCAAAAATTAGCGTGTCATTCAATGACAAGATTTATTTATGGCAATGAAAATGAGATTTGTATGGTATGTGAACTCCTCTAGTATGGTGTGTGGTCACCTCTGACTGATAACAGCATGCACAACGGGTATGCATGTTGTTAATAAGAGAGTTAAGGAGTGCTTGTGGAAGACGCTCCTACTCTTCCTCTAGAATATATTTTAACTCCGGAATAGTTCTGGGTGGAGGTCGGCGTTATGCAATAGCCCTTCCAAGAGCATCCCAAGCATATCCAATATGTTTAAGGTCAGGAGATTTGTCTAGCTAATCCATTCGATGAATGTCTTAGCTTTCCAGATACTCCTCTACCAGGACAGTCCTATGTGGTCGAGCGTTGCCGTCCATAAAAACGAATTTAGCCAACAACACTTCTGAAAAGACGCACATAAGATTGTAGGAATTCCTTCCTGTATTTCTGGGCTTTTAAGGAATTTGTGTCAAATAAATGGAAATAATGGAGTGGATGTGGGCCCAAACCATCTGTCCTCCACCAGCATAATGGTCCCTTTCCATGATGTTACTGGGATGGTATCGGGTCCCAGCATCCCTCCATATGAATATTCGACAAGAATCAGGTTGTAGACCGAATCTTGATTCATCTGTGAAGAATTTATTAGCCTATTGGAGCTGTGTCCCATTGGAGCCCATTGGAGTGAGCGGGATGCGCATGGCGGGCTTCCTGGCATAAAGCTCTCTGTCACCAGGCCTCCTGGCAACTGTCTTGCTTGAGACTAATGTTCCCTTGCTAATGATGAGGTCCCTAGACAATTGTGTCGCTGTAGACGTCCTCTGGCACTTGGCTGTAAGTAACAAATACTGGTCTTCAATGAAGGATGTTACTCTCGGACGACCTTTTCCTGGTCTTCTGGCCACTGTCCCACAGTTTTTAAACTGACTCCACAAATTCGAAACAACGTTTTAAGTTTTCAAATTCCCTAGCAACCTGAGCTTGGTTCAGCCCTGCTTCTAGTCTACCCAAAATTATCCACCTCATATCTCCGTTTAACAATGATGTTCACTCATTTCATTAAAAAATTAACAAAAAAACAACAAGATTATACAAGAAACCCAATACAAATCGCTACTGTGTTATAGAGAAGAATGTAGACTTTTACACTTTCTTCTGGCTAGCAAAGCTCACAAAAATACGTAAACTCATTTCAGCCACACACATTTACACACAGCGCCATAGGGCCATTATATGGTAACCAACTGTCCAGGTTTTATGTGATATTAACCTGTATTTAATTTTGTCCAACAGAATATATATATATCCAAGTCCAAATTTATAAATGGTTGTATGAATCATGAGTAAGACTGTTAAATCTTCTTTTAAATTAATTCTTCTTTTCCTGAAGTAGGATTTTTTTAAATGTCACTGGCTCGTTTAATGGAACATACCTATATATAATATATTGAGAATGTTTATAAAAATATTTTAGAATTAATTTAATTATTCATCAATTAAAACATTTGAAAAAAATATTATGTTATATTTTAAATTCTACTTTTAATTTAAAAGCATATTAAATATAAATTTCAACGTAGAATATTCCGAGATTAAATTTGACATCAAATCATTTACCCAGAATTAAATACTTTCAAAAATTCATTCTGATAAAAAAAATCCACAATTTTTCTAAGACAAGGTGTCTCATTAATAATCACGACATAAATTACAATTCTTTCTAAACAGCATGTCTATAAAAATGGTTAATATGTTTTCTCTCTAGAATTTTGAAGCATGGCGGGAGAAGTTATTTTAAGAAAATCTAAAGTATAAAAGATTTTATTGAATTTTCAGTTAAGTTGATGTAAAAATGGATATCAAACATTTTTTTGAAATTCTTACATCCTATTAATATTCAGTGAGTTGTGTAATTTTTTCCATTATTTGTCTCTAAAGTTTTCGAATAAATTAGACGAGGTTTCAACGAGTAAATTGCATTCTACGCCTCAGCTTTGGAATTCCCCAATACCGTTAGCTAATTAAACGATGATGTTTTTAAATTTCTGACTAATTTAATTTTGATTAGAATAATCTGAAATTTTATAACTTAATCTGTGCATAATTTAGAATTCAAAAAAATGCTAGACGATTATATTGCTGTAAATATCAGTTAAATTACGATAGGGTAGAGAATTTCAACATAAGCCTGTTTCCCAATGATGCATAAATTACATACTGATTATTTTTCTTTTAGCTACTTTTGTACCAATATTTCGGCAAAATATGAATATTTATTTAAGAATAAGCATAATACTGAGTAATGATCGAAAAATTCATATTTTGATTTTTGATTTATAGTCAAAATGTCATTTTGAATAGTAATTTTAATTATCAGATTTAGATAGTTTTTATATTCAGATATTTATTATCATGTCAGAACGTGGTATTGTTTTGGAAATGAGGTTTTTGGACTTCAACAAAAATCCGTAGGCGTAAAATAAAGCTGTTATTATCTGCACGAGCATCTAAAAAACAGATTTTAATAACGTGTTGCTATCCCATTTACAAAAGCTCTAATATAAAAAAAAATTAGTTAATACTGCGAATAAAACATAGAAAAATGTCATTTTGAGCATGTGATTATATGAAAGGAAATGAGTAGGAAATGTGATACTTTGTAAAAAGAATAAATGCGACAAAGTTTTTTTTATCGTTTTCAATAAAGTTACTTATTTAATAAAACAATTAAAATGAGTAAAAACATAATTTAATTTGCACGAGCACGTGGTGCTTGGCCTTTCAAGAAAGTATGACATTATGAATTAAAATATACATTGCTGATTTCATTTTAATATTTTTCTATTTTGGTATTGCATATCACGTAACTTACCATAAATGTACTTTTTGAATCAAATATAAAGTTTTCCATTTGTATTTAGTTATCTGCCGTAAGTGTAACAAAAATACTATTATGCTGTAAACCCTTGATTCTAAACTATGAAATATATGTGTGTGTGATTAATAATTATTTATAAATATATTAATGAGTTACAAATTAAAAAGACTACTTTAAAATTTATCAATAATTGTCATGTTTCACAAATATAGGAATTCGAGTGCATATATGAACATAATGAATAAGATTTTTGCAGAAAACGTAATATTACAATGCTCTAAATATTTTCAAAGCAATATAAGAAAATCTATTTTTTCTTGCAAGAAGACGAATTTTATATCATTGACTCCTTTTATTATTATAACATAAAGAAGCTTATTTTGTAAATTTTTTTCAGAACACTGTACTTAGAATAATGATTTCTGTAAAAATGCTTTCTATATATTTTTTAATGTTTCTTTCTATTTTTTTTTACCTTCCATTATATTAATGAAACACAATCCCTGAATATTAAGCCTTTTCTCGTGTGTTGAAAGACTTCCTTTTTATCAAAGTATCAATTTGCTACAATTTTCATCGAATTATTTTAAAATACTCTATAAATAACGGTTTTGGTTTAATGATTAATACTTCCCGTTTCACCGACTTGTTGGCTTATAAACATTCTTTATGTACTGCAATGTATCATCATATATCAATCATTTTCTTTTCTAATCCCCCAAAGTCAGCTTTAGTCATTTTTGTCAAAATGCTTTAGTGTTTACAAGGAATTAGTCTTTCGTGAAGGCCGGCAATCAAAATATTGAGCAAAACACTATCATTTTACCTGAAGAAGAAAACAAAATGTTGCACGATAGAGTATGATTTTAATAATGATATGCACTTGAAAAGCTCTTTTGAAGAATACTTATTTAAGATTCTTAAGCACTAAAGATAAGCAAGATTCGAAATTATTGATAAATATTTTATTTGAACTCATTTTTTATGAAAGGCTTTAAGTTAATATTATCAAATATTTAATCGGAAATTTAAAAATGCAAACGAATGTGTAAACAAAATTGATTATGTAGGAGTAATTGGAAATTCTTCAACGAATAAAGAATGCATAGAAATTTTGATAATATAAATGTAAGGTAAATAATATTACTGTCACATTTTTATCCACTGAGATTATTGTAAGACATTTATTAATTTTTTTTTTGAAAATTACAGCACTTATAAAATGAATAAATTTCAAACGAGCATATTTTTTTTGAAATAATATGAACTTATTATTTTGTTGGAACAATATAAATCGTTGCTGATAAATTAATAAGATCGTTGATAAATTAATATATCTCTGCTAATAATAAAATTAAAAGATTGCCTACTTATGTTTATGTGTGTGTGTATACTGGCGATTTACAACCGAATCTGCTGAACATGACAAATGTACATACTTTGTAACGTTGAAATGTTTACCTCAGGAGCACGTTTTTAAAATTTAAAAAAATAATTTAAAAAAATAATTAAATATTGCACAAGAATAAATGCTCACCATTTAAAATTTGAAAAAACATGTCCTTTTTAATATGACCAGTTCCTACAAATTCCCATTAGTTTTATAATTTATGGTATTTCTGGCAAATGAGATTTTCCTTAACGGTGTCTAGTTTTGAAGATTTTAATTATTTTTATTTACATTGTGACTTAAAATTTAGTGTTGTCAAAATATGCAAATAATGCAATATATCCTCCCTAAAAGGTATCCAACTAAGTTCTAAGCCTAATTTTAAAAAATAAATAAATAAATGGTGCACAAGGATTTTTAATGCGCGAAGTAACTGGAAAAAACTTTAAAAGATAAGAATTAAAAGAAAAAAAATACATTTGATAAAATGATTGAAAAAAATTGCTGAACAAATTCTTTAAAAAATTCCGTTTCATGAAAAATAGTTCAACCGCTTAAAAGTTTTGTCCGTATGCCATACGTGCTACAAATAAACCATACATAATGATTATAATTCGATATGAAAATTACTTCAAATACATAAATAAGTCATGTATTTAATGGGTTTTTGTTTGAACCAAAAAAATATTTCTAAAATAGAAGGTGTGATCTTATTAGATAGTAAAGAAAATAAAACAGTTCAGTGGTTAAGCTAATAAATGAAGGAAAATATTTAATTTTTATTACATATAGTTACTTCTCAAGTTATTTAGAATATTACATACTGCAAGTTAAATTCTATTTCAATCAATATTTGTTTTATGTATTGAATGCGTTACGTATTTTTTATGTGCTGAATGTTCTATGAATTTTTTAAATGTTGGATGTATTTGAATTTGTCATTAATGAATTTTTTGGCCAAAATTTCTCCGTTTTCACAGCTAAAAGTACTGAACTGCCTGTAACATGTCGGCAAATTCTTCTGAAATTTTTGGTGCTACGCGTTTAATGGATGTTTTTCCAGAATATTCTATTCAAATAAATACGAACAAATCCGTTTTTTAGTTTCTTTTAAATATAATTGCCTGGAATAAGCACATGACGACTAAGTTAGCAATAGAATTGATATAAATATTTTTTAAAAATATTTTTGGGCGAGATTTTTGTTAAAAACAAAACAAATCAATTTTCCTATTGAAAACGTTACTATTTCTCATTTCTTATTTGCCTTTAACATTTTAGTGAAACTGTTATATATGTCGTTCTATTTCATATATATTAACACATTGACTGCCACGGCAATTTTCGAAAATCAGGCCTAAAATGGCAATTTGATTTAATCACGTTATATTATTAATAACTATAACTATATTGCATATTTATCATGAAAAAGCATAAAAATGGTTTTTTAAAAGTTTTATTAATTATCTCGAAGTTGGCTTCTGTAATAAAAATCTCTACGTGGAAGCCAACTACGAGTTAATTCGTATGCAGACACGCTTCGACCTAGTTTAGTGCAGAGTGTGTGGAAGATTGTTTTAAGAAATTCCACAAACAATAAATTATTATTTTATTTCTTGAATTAGAAATAATTTTTATCATTATATATATATTTTTTCGTTTTTTTAAATAAATTTTCAGTTTGTGTAAGTCAGCATTGATGCTTTGTTCTTTTCCCAGAAGCCATCTATCAATATTAACATTGATATATTCCGAGTTTAATCATAGCTGATGAAAAATGCCAAGTAAACAAGGACGAGATAACTCGTAGTTGGCGTCCTAGAAAAGAGTAGCAATCTACGAGTTATCTCGTAGTTGGCAATCAACGAGTTAAAAGCAAAAACTGCTTTATAATCTACAAAGTTTAGGCTTTATTTTAAATTATAAAAGAGTATAGGAGGAAAAAAGTAATATTCAAATCTATTTGGATATCTTAATAGGTGATTTAATTTTAGGCATTATGGTAAACATAAATTGTTTTATTGCTTAAAATAAAGTTCATAACTATATTTGTCCAGCAGAAGGAAGTAGAGGATAACAATCAATAATTCTTTAAAAATCCTGTACTCTTTTGCAGGTATAAGTACATTTTGCCTTCGAATCCTTCATAAGGGTTCCATAGAAATACTTTTCTCAAAACTTGCAATCCGTGACCAAAAGTAACCATAATCGTAAATCTGAACAAGCTAGACTTCAGATGGCCCCTGAAACCGTAAAGATAAAAAGGAGAACATATCTGTGTTATCCGACAACCCTTCTAACATTGACTGCAGCCTTTTTATAGCCCACTTTATCTTACACCGATGTACGTTTTACGTCCAATCGTCTTGCACAAAAGAATGCAATGTATTTTTCTCCTATGTTTATCCTAATTTAAGAGGGGATTTCTATACGAGTCGCTGAACAAGTTTCTTCATTTCCTTCAAACAATGTGCATTTGTTTTAAACATTGATATTAAGTGTTTCGAGGGTGGAAAAAAGGAGGATATCCTTAGCCCCAATAAAAGCAGTGTAAAAAAAGTAATTTGCTTTGCAGCGCAATATTTGTCGCTTTTAATAGCACCTTAGATATTTAAGGTGAGTGTTTGTTGTTGATGACCGAAAGGTAAAGGATTTGAGGGAGAATGTAATATTAACCGTTTTATAACTTTAATAGAATAGCGCAGTTATTTCACAATAATTAATCATAAATGATACATTTCATTTTTTTTAAATATTACTTTGTTACATACAATGTATAAAGGAGGTATCTTAATCGTCAAGAAATTCAAATTCCAAATTTTGACGACTTATTAAATAGTAAATTCCTGCGAGTTCAAATGGAATTTTTGCCATTATGTCTGCTTGTTTGTGATAAATTTGATTGGATTTTGTAAATACAAAACGTAAAGGTCTAAACGAACAGAATTTGATATTTGTTGTAGCATCTAAAATATATATCAGTATTTTTATAGCATAGAATATATAAAAGGAGGTATTATAATCGTGAAGAAATTGAAATTCCAAATTTTAATGGCTTTTCATATTTTAAATCTCTCTAAGCTCTAAAAAGAAAATTTTGGCATTATGTATGTCTGTTTGTGACAAATTTGATTTGATTTCGTAATACAAAATCTAAAGGTCTAGACAAACGAAATTCGATATTGAGATGTAGCATCTAAAATGTATATCTGTATATTTTACTTTCTCGTATAAAATGTGTAAAGGAGGTATCATAATTATCGAGAAATTCAAATTCCAAATTTTGACGACTTTTCATAGTACAAATATTTCTGAATTCCTAGAGGAAATCTTTTTTTTGCATTATGTCTGTCGATTTGTTACAAACCTGATTTTAATTTGCAAATATAAAACGTAAAGATTTAGACAAATGAAATTTGATACAGGTCTGTAACATCTAAAGGTAGATACGTATTTTTTCCTTTATCGCATAAAATGTATAAAGAGATGTCAAGTTATTCAAATTCCAAATTTTGAGGACTTTTCTTATTTCAAATCTCTCTGAGTTCAAAACTGAAATTTTTGGCATTATGTCATTCTATTTCATTTCTATTTTATGTCATTCTATTCAATTCTAGATTCAAGCCAATGCGGTTCATTTCACTAATATTTTTCTGCAATCCAAAAATGTATTAGTGGTCATATTTAAGGTACATAATTTTTTCAAGAAAGATGGATAAAATATTTTTATTTTAGAGTAAACTTGAAAATTTTGCAGCGATTATACCCGTACCGGCAAAATGAATGTAAAAGAATAATATTTTATTCAATTCAAAGAAGATAGTTTTAGCATATATAGGAAGACCAAAAAAACATTTTTTCCTGTTAAAAGGCAGCTGCATCTAAAATTAATGAGTGAAATGAAATCAAATTTCCACTGTCAAAATTATAGCGAGAATTCCTAAAGCAAAAACGTCGGAAGAAACCGCAACCTACAGGTGAGATTTCCGCATCGATTTCTAAGAACAAAAAATTAACAAAATATGTGTTGGGTGTCGAGTATTAGTACTAAATAATCCGTATAAAGAAGTGATAGTATGCAGTATGAAAGGTTTTTTTTTTTTTTGTTATTAAATATTGAGGTCACATTTTCAATAAAGCGGCCTCTCTTTTGCGTATAAAATATTGATTTAATAGCATGTTATATTTTTATTTTTTCTCATGTTTCATTTTTTTTTTTAGTTTTTATGCACTTTGTAGGGATTTGCTATCCAGTGAATTCTAAATCTGCATATGAAATATGGATCTGTTCAGTAAATAATTTTAGATTAAGATAATCTCAAATAGAGATAAAATGTTTTTATGTATCCCTGTATATTATATTATATTATCTCTCTCTCTCTCTCTCTCTCTCTCTCTCTCTCTCTTTCTTTCATTCATTCATTCACTCACATCCTTTAAATTATATATAGTATAATTCAGTCATTTCTATCTTCATTTTCTCCTATGGTTCACTTCAAAGGGTTTTTTTATATATACTGAGTCATATTTGATTATATTCTAAGTATGAATATTCAAGGCTTCAAAATAATAGGTCTTTTTTTTCTAGTTCCCTATTCTTTTCAATAAATGAACATTTTCTTTTATATCAATATAAACAGCGCGTGGCATAGCTAAAATATTTTTAAAACTTTTTAAAATAATGAAGAATATTCAATTAAATCGTTTATCTCCATTTTATTCTGGTGTTTCAAATCAGTAGATCATGAAAATTATTCAATATACGAAGATATTCCTTAATATAGTACAGTATAGTTAAGTTCATAATTAATTTCTTTGTTATAGAAATATCTCGACTTTAAAATTTGAGATAAAAATATTTCTTTCTATGTAAAGGTTGCAATGTCATACATTTAAACACCCATCCTGGAAAACTTTGCACTACGACAAAATAGAATAAGATAGTTTAGAATATATAAATTGTAAATCCTTGACTTTATATCCGTACAAAGTACAATGGAAAGTAGATGTGTTTTGAGCTGCAGACAATTGAAGCAGTGTTCAGGAACAACGTTACGCCTTATTTATTTTGATATCAATCAATTCGATAAATGTAGATGTAAATATTGAATGTGAAAGTAATGCTAAACTTGATGAACAGCAAACATGTTTACGGTTTCATCCAGCTCAATACATACCATAAAATGTCTGGGATGAAGTAAAAATATTTATTTACTCGGTACCTTTATAAGAAAACAAAATTAAAAACATCTATTTCCATCTACCAGGTTCATTCTTCTTCAGCAAGTAACCCGTTGTCATAGGCTAAATTATTCGTAGGAGTTGCCATTTTTTTCCAGTAAAGATCAGCCAATTGTTTTTTCTTTAAAACCATTCATCTTTTAGAGCTTCAATAAATGCTTTAATTTTAAAGTATAGAATTACTGCCTAAAATAAAAAAATTTGCTTATCTTAAATTGAGGATTTATGTCTCACGGCACTTTATATAAATGTTTGAGTAATGGTTTGTACGGAACTATATTTGAAAAGATTATTTCGAAGATTTTATCGATGAAATTTCAATATTGATCAGATAGAATTGGATATAGGAGGGAAAATTTGATTCTCAATTTTATAGTCAATGAAAGTTGATAATTATTTTACTTGATTTTCTCGGTTTTCATGTTGGGATAATCGAGAAAGAATGTGAATGAAAGATAGGAAATAACATATCATTCCTAAAATATTTATAAGTACGTTAAAATCTTATTTATTTTATGAAATTTTATAATAGAATTTTAAATATTAAGCTTTCATCTCTTATATAGTTTATCAGTGCGATTAGTGTGCATGTCAGCATTGCATACAAAACTCAAAGAGGTTTGGATACTTTATAAATTCTCGATTATGAATAATTGTAAATTCTTTCATATAATTTTTTGTTTCATTTATTTTATGTGCTGGCCCGAAAAATTCAATATAAGAGGAAAAATTTGATAATCCTGGTTATAGTCAATGACAACACAGAACAAATTTTCTTGATTTGACTCCAATTTCAAATTTGGAAAAGAAACTAAGAACTAAAAGTTCAAACATTGATTACTGATATTCACCTTGTTTGTATGCATATTTATTGAACCTAAGTATAGATATAGAAAATTATTATACCTTTTGAGTTTCCACATAAAATTAAAAAATTACATGACATTTTGAAAGTTTCAATGCCCAAACTTTTTGAGACTATCAGCATTAATTGTAGAGATAAAGATTTAATCCCACGCATACACAAACACATACGCACGTGCACACACACACACACACACACACACACACACACACACACACACACAC
>JAOUZG010036900.1:3997300-4011482 GCA_026289955.1 Argiope argentata | reverse complement strand
ACACACACACACACACACACACACACACACACACACACACACACACAAACACACACACACACACACATTCTATTCTCTCGAATTCTGTCTTCGCTGTAATTTCTAAGTTGCATAGATTATTATTTTAGTATTGTTCTTACATAATAAAAGCATTGAATCAGTGAATTAATTTTTTAAAATTATATAAAATCCGAATACTTTCTTATCGCTCTTTCCTGCATGATTTTTGCTTGAACAAAGAAATATTAACAAAAATTTAAATTTGGGTTACTCGGTGACATTACAAAAAATAAAATTCAATCAGGAACTATTCACTGTTAAGTTTAGTGTGCTGATGCAACTTAATGCTGTACAATGCAGTTTAACTGCGTATTTAAAATTGTAGGTATTTAATCCCAAAAGCGTAGTGATGCTAGGATCCTGGAAACTCAGATGCATAAGTTAAAGTGATTTGATATAAAATAATTAATGATTAATTAATTTTAAGGAAGCAGATTAAATAAATTTACTATACAAGCACATATTTATGCATATACAAAAATATACGTTAAATTTATTGCATATACATGCATATATAGAAATAGATTTAATTCTAGATATAGACGGAAGAAAAAAGGTTGATTACATTTTCATTGCCATGGACAAATAAAGTACAACAAGCTAATTTCAGACTGTAAAATAAGATTATAATCTAGGAAAAGAAATACTTTATAGGATTTTTTTAAAGTTTATTTACATTTTAACTCTCATATGATTCTTTAAATGTTGTATTTAAATTTGTAGATTTAATTGAAACTTTTTGCTATTTAATTAAATATATTGACATTGTTTTGTATATATTTAACCCTTTCGGTCCTCTCTGTAGCATTTGCAACTGCGATGTTTTAAGTTCTTAGTTTAAATTTTTGTTGTTAATAGTAAGATGTTCCGAAAAAAAAAATCCGAACCGCTTTCTGAAATCAATGATTTTTAAAAATGAATCGCATATTTGGAAGGAAACATTTTTCTAGATTATTGGGTTGATTTATAACAGTTTACTCATAGGAATGATCACATCATATTTATTTTACGTTATTTTCTTTAAAATGTTGGCAGCAAATATCATAGAATTAAATTTGTATCTTTCAATTATGCTAAAAAATTGTATTCATTATATTGTGTTAAAAACATAAGATATGAATGTAAAAAAATTATTTATGGCATTATTACATAAGTTAATTTACTAATAATTCAATTAATTTCTTATGATAATAAATATTGATTCAGAAATGGATCTAAACAGTGTAAAAAATGTCTGATAAAAATGATTTTAGTTTCAGCAATGTAGTAAATTATTGTTCAAAGTACTAATCATTGTTACATTTTAATTCTATAATCATATAGAAATATGTTAAAATCTCTTAACAAAGCAATAAAACTACTCTTCAAGAAAATCATAGACCAAAATTTAGTTAAATAAATAATCGGAGCACAAAGAAGTTTAGATAATATTTGATAGAAGAAAAATCAGTTTTTAAAATCAGTCAATAAGTTACTCTCTAATTATTTCATTCCTAAGATCATCAGGGCTGAAGAACTAAATTTGTTTTAAAGGTTTGATAAATTCCCTCCTCTCCCTAGAAATTCAAACTGACAGCCCCTATTCTAAGGGGATTGGTATACAAAAGAGGACCCCTCTAAACCGATGATTATCAAGCAAATGTATGCTCGAGTATCTTTTGACATTTCCTTTGAAATCTGTCTGCCACCCAAACCCGTCTGGGACAACGTATTTAGTTCAAAGCATTGCCTGAGTTTGTCAATCAGCTACGTTTAACGAAATGGCTGCGAATTTCGTGGGAATCTCAAGAGTCCGCAGTATTTTGTTGAACGGGCGTTTGAAGGCTTTTAGTATTGAGTAGTTAAACTGAGTTTGTTTCACAAGTTCATCCCTTTATAATTCTATTTATTACTATTTGTTTCAAATGCTAAATGCATATCTTGTTTTAAGGAAAAGAAAATTAACTACTCATTGGTTTTTGGTAGATTTTTTATATGAAAAAGGACAACTTTAGTAATAATTCTGCAAAAAGAAAGACTGTTATGAATCCCCATGGCTCGAATGGCAAAGCATTGGACTTCTAATCCTTTGGTCCCTGGTTCGATTCCCGGCCAGCGCATTTTATCCAAAAACTGGAATTTTAATTTAAAACTGATCTAATTATTTCTCTAAAATCGAGATGATTCTAGAACATTCTTTACCATTCGAACGAGATGATTCTCGAATGTTCTTCAGATGTATAAAAACTGAGTAAAAACGAGTTGCTTCGTGATAATAAACGCAATTGTTTCAAACTATCCATGTCTTTAATTCAGTCTTCGTGACAATATATTTAAACCAAATGAAGCAATTTTAGAAACAAATGAAGTTCTTGAACCGATATATCAATATTTTTCGATTCATGTTACAATTATATATATATATATATATATATATATGTGTGTGTGTGTGTGTGTGTGTGTGTGTGTGTGTGTGTGCGTGCGTGCGTGTGTGTATAAAAATTTTTTAAACTCCAATTTCAATTGTTATTAATTTCCAAAAATTTGTCTTAATTTAGCCCGTAATAACTTCTTTTTATAGTGTTCTATTATTTCCTGATCCACTCCGAATTTTTCTATTTAATAAATTAAATGAAGCATTGAAAAGATAATGCTCATTGATTATTCCACGGGTCGTATAGTTGATAATAAATCACTGATGTAAATACATTCCTTTAAAGGATTCCTGCCTTTCTGTTGTCAAAATCAACACACGTGAGAATTCCTGTCAAAATTCGGCATGTGCAAGATTTATGAGAATATCGTAGTGTATAAAACCAGGTTAAATTAATTCGCCAGTTTTTTATCCTCTTTACACCTTGTAAACCCTCATCTGCTATTGAGCTGCGCTGCTTGCCGCTGCGGATTTAATAAAACGGAAATAAAAAATTCAACATGTGCTTTCTCCATGATTTCAGCCACGACTTCAGATCAATATATCTATATCTATATCTATATCTATATCTATATCTATATCTATATCTATCTATCTATCTATCTATCTATCTATATATATATATAACTTACAAATTAAATTCATTTCTTAATTTTAAATTTAAGTTAGCCATAGTAATTTCATTCTAAAATATTCTCTTACTTCCTGATCCATTCCACTTGTCTTAGTTAATTTATTCATTCGAAGCTTTGTAAAATTGCTGAATCGGCTAAAAGACGAGATTCCCACACTTTATGTCAAAGAATGAAATTTGCTGACCTAAACAAAATACCTTTAAAAAAATCCTTCCCTATGTTTCATTTGCTTCTTATGCGTGTTATGGAAATCCCTATAGAAATTTGATTCTGTAAGCTCTATAAAAATATTCTCCCTACCAAAATTTTACGGTATTTAAGTCCAAAGATAATGTTATGCCACCCTTCTTTAAGTTTCTGCAATTCCGCTGCGCTATGTGCGGACGCGCCTTGTCCGACAGCTTTCAAATAATGCCTTCTTCCGGTGATGGAATAAGCCGAACTTGAAAACTCAACATGTCTTCTCCATGATTTCGGCCACGACTTTTCTATCTGCTTTCACCAAATAATTTCAATGTTTTACTATATATATATATATATATATATATATATATATATATATATATATATATATATGAATTATTCTCCCTCTAGTAATATAAACAATTTCAATAAGTGATATAATTGGAAAGAGGTATCATAATACTGTCTTATTCAAACAAAGCAAACATATTTAAATTAATTTTTTTTATCGTAATTAGAACAATTTTTTACTATTGCATAAATGATCCAAAAATATTATAACCCACTTGTTAAGTATTTTATTTCCCTTTTCAGATGGTCAGTCCCGTGTTTCCCACAAGGGCGACACCTTGAACATGAGCGTCTTGGGGAAGAAGGGTCATGGCGAGACTGCGTACGAGGTGCCCAAGGACTCCCTGTACTTCCCATCCCCGTACGCCACCACGCGTGTGCCTGGGTACGTGGTCGAGGAAGGAAGCGAATGTGACAGCCTCAGGTCAAGTACCAGAACTCCTAGCGATCCGCAGGGAAGTCATACGTACGATGTACCGTTTCCAGTTAGAAGGGTTAGTGCATGCAACAAATCCTCGATCAAAACCGTAGTCCAAAAAAATCTCTTACTATTAAATGACTTCCTTTTACTCCAGTTACATTCAATTGCTATATAGTTTAAAATTCATAATCATTATTAAATATTAATTTTAATCGTGATCGATAAAAGAAATTCGAAAATCTTGAAGTACAATTGCTAAAACTTTAAAACTAATTTTTGAAAAAGAGAAAGATAAATCTGGTATGGAATTAGAAATTTAAATTTTTTAAATGTAGAGGGTATAAAAAACACTTTAAATAATGATGCACAATATGAAATGGCAAGCTTATTATTTTTTTCAAATAGCACATATCTCGCTATAGTGATTTAGGATAATATAAGTTGCTCTCACCTTCACTTTGGGATATACTTCTACTGAAAAGACTATGCTGTGGTATATGAGGTTTAGAATCTAATATAAATAATTGACTATTATGCTTTTTGGGATTATAGCGGATTGCGCTAGACCCGAGCTCCCAATCTTATGGTTAGTAGCCGAGTAACATACCGATCAAGCAAAAGGGACCCTTCAGCTCGAAGAATATTACCTGGCTTATATAGCATTCAACACATACTCTCCCACCAGTGAGTAAATGGATTTGACGAACGATACATACGTGAGGCTTTGCTGGTGATGTTAACAACTGTCATATTTAATGCTCGTCTAGGTCTTTGAGTTGCCGATAGAGCCACCACGAAAGTTGAACGAACTGCGTGCGAAGGTTGCGTTATTCCAAGGTTGGTCGCCGGGTTACCATTGTCGGTGTGTGTGGATAGCGCTAGGTCCGAACTTCTTATCTTATGGTTAATAGCCGAGTAACATACCTATTAAGCAAAAGGGACCCTTCAGCTCGAAGGATATTATCTGGCTTATATAACATTCACCACATGCTCATTAGAACGCCATATCAGTTCTATCTTCCGTGTTGCCAAGGCCATAATGATCATTCAGATCTCCTTCGAAATTGGCAGTTTTTAGTTCTGCTGTTTAAGATAGGCTCTTCAATCGCCTTATTTTATTTTATATACAAATCAACATTGTTCATGATTTGTGAACTGCTAACTTTTAGAGATGAAGTTATACATAACTTCTTTGTCAAGGTGCCAGCATATACATCTATTGTTCTCAACAGATAAACATTTATATTTAAGTATTTTTCAAAATTAACCTTCATATAAGATTAGAATAAATTGTGGGTAAAACGAACGTACATGTTTAATTCTAACAGGACATTATCTTCTGTTATCCATCACTCACCATATAAATAGTGTTTGAATCCACTAAATCGAAGGAATATGAAAAACTGAATAATTCAGACTACTAAATATATTAATATTCCCAAACTTTATTTTTAACATATTCTTAAAAATGAAGAAAGAAATATCCTCCAGATATAAGAATAATATTTGTAATATGGTCTTTGATTGCTCATTTTTAGAATATTTTAATATAATTTTTAGTATATTTTTAAGAGCATTTTAATTAATGGATTGATTTTGTCATGCGTTTCCGAAATTAAGGAAATTATAAATGAAATGGAAATGTGTAATCGTGTATGAATTTACTGCATAAAAAGTTAAATCACAATGAATAGTTTTTTTATCCTTATTTTGAAGCCATAGACGATTTGTAACTCTCACTTAATTCATGAATTGCTTCATTATCCCAGTTGGGGAATACAAATCAATAAGAAATATTTTCATGTATAGATAAAAAAAGCATTCGAAGTTACAGATAGCTAAAAACACCAATATGAGTAAATATACCTTAACTAAGGCTGAACTAACATATTCACAAAGACAGTATACAATTACGAAATTCTTTTTTTCTTTATAATATATATGAGATGGAAATTTTAATATAAATTTCATTGTTAAATTGCACTCAGTATTTGATTAAATAACTAAGAACTGTTTTAACAAAAAATCACAATTCTTTAATGCTATTAATGTAAATTGCACTCAGCATTTGATTTAATATCTAAAAACTAAGATCTTAGAAATAAGTCACAGTCCTTTAAAATTATTGTTAACACTTATTTAAAATAAACATCATAAATATGTTTCAAGAAATAATGCAAAGAAATTTATATTCTCAAAATTAAGAATGTTACACAGAATTTTTAGGAAATATTAAATTATAACGGGCTTATTTAATTGCTAGAAATAACTCAGAATGATGATTCAGTAATGATTAATGCATTTTCTTACTATAAAATTCGTATTACATTAAAGTCGCTCTCAGAATTTCAATAATTTAAATCATTCCAAAAGAAATTATTTATAGTCACAAGCATGAAAAGCAGAATAAAATTTAATGATTAATTATGATAATTCTGAATGCCTAATGGACAAAACATGTAAAAAGCAAAAAGTAAAACTGTAAATAATTGTCTATTCTTATGTGAGGAATTTACGTTGTTTTTCCTGTGAAAAAAATGCGGAGCTGCAAATGCTACAAAATTAAATTGGTGTTCTAAAATATTATGTACAAATTTCAATTATGTATTAATTGATAGAATGGCATAAAATCTCAGTACAATTTGAAAGTTTTCTCTGACATAAAAAAATTAACATAAATTTCAAATTTTATATTGAATATAATTGATGTTTTTTGCTCAATATATTTATTGGATTGAAATATTTAATTATTTTATTTAATCTATATCCTTATAAAATCATTTTCAAAACTTTTGAATTGTAATAAAATATAATTACAGATTATACAAAATATACAAGCAATTTAATATTTGAACTGACATAGAATTTTACCTTAATATGCTTGAAAGATAGAAAAAAAATAACTTCACCTTGCAGAATTATCGGGATAATTTTCAAAACTTTATATAATGTATGTATAAAAAATCAACATTTTGATTTCAAACAGATAGATCATAATTAGGTATCTTGTTTTTAAATATTATATTTAGTTAAATATCTTAAATTTAAGGCAACTAACCTATAAATTTATTATCTGGCATTCATTAAAATCTTTTACACACACGCACGCACACGCACGCACGCATGCACACACACACACGCACATACACTCACACACACACATTTAAATTAAAATTCGTGATGTAAATTAAGTTTTTACATTTCTCCGGTTTTCCTTTTATACTATAAAAATATTAAATATTAAAACAATTTATTTATGAAACCTTATGTGGAAATATTTCAGAAGTTTATAATTAAACGATAACATAAATAAATTATCAATAATTCCTCTTTCTTTCACTAAAATTAAATAAAAAAAATATTAGTTCATAAAATGCTGAAAGTAATTTTCTTTTTACTTATTATTTCTTTATAATTTATGCATAAGAAAGTTCTCATGATTATTATCATGTCAGAACATAATACTGTTTTGATTTGATTTTTTGAAGTCACCAAATGTGTAGGCAACAAATTGGTGATTTATTGACTTTGAGATATCAGATTTTGCAAAATGAATATCTCTTATAATTCTACTAATTATAAGAATATAATGCAGAATATTGTCCCATTTGGCGATTTGCCACCAACTAAAGTTTTAACTAAATTCATTCTCTTTCTCTAAATTCATATGAATTATTTTAATTAATTTAAATCATTAGCTCGTTTAAACCAGTTTTAAATAATCACGGAACTATCGGATTACGCATGCGAAGAAAAATTATATTTATTTTCATCTCAAAAACGGTAGAGCTGCAAAACTTTGTTTGCCAGATAAAAACAATTTAAATGAATTTTTTTAAAGTACACACATATACCTGTTTAAAGTGCTTAACGAATTAAAATAATTGACAAAAATGTCTTCAAAATAATAATGTTCTCACATGATAACTTTTAATTTGCGATCACGGATTTCATTTCTATTTTTTATTATTTTACCTTCACTGAAATAACTCGTCTTATTTTACGAAATATCAAACATGATGTTTAATTTTTTGAACTAAAACCATTTTATTAAAATAACTTTTAAGTTATTCTTTTTGACATTAAAATAATTTGGTTTGTTTTATCTTTTTCAGCCGGAATACGAGGAACAGTATTCGCAAATCAAGCGCGTACCTTTGTCAACCCTGCAAACCTCCAACGTCTATCAAGCCCCTCGTAAGTGCGTACAAAATATATTTCATCTACTTTCTCTCCCTCTCTGATTTTTTTTATCTTTTTTATATTTTTTTTCTCCATCAGACTGCCTTTTTTTAACCGTCTGAGTTAAAAAGCTTTCTTTCAACTGTTTCAACTCATTTAACAGTTTTTCCGTAGCATCAAATGAACCTATTCAATGCTGAGTGGTATTCAATGACACGCCTGTTTTTATCCTCAAGTAATTTTTTTTCCTTGAGAAAACTTTTCTCTGAAAATTTTACGTAGATTCAATTTTCGGAGTTCTTTTCAGTGTTTTCTTTTCTTTTCTTATTTTTTTTCGCTCTTCAATAAGACATCCTACCAGCTGTAGAATTTAAAAGAAAAGTTTTGAAAGGAATTATTTTTAGCTGACCGACTGTCAACTCACTTCGTAAAAAGAATTATCAGAGATTGTTGGAAGTGTATACTTTATTTTTATTTTATTTTTTGGTTGAAGGATTGCAATCAAGAGCTTTTTAAAGTTTTGCAATTACGTCAATGAAACTCTTGAGATGGTGATGAGGAGTATTTGATGAAGCATTTATTTGTTTCTAATGTTTAGTGTAAGCAATTTTAGTTGAGATGTGAATTGAGATAAACAGCACATAATTTTATCATTTTTTTTTGTTATTATTATAAGGGACCCATATAATATCTGCTGCAAATGTCAAACTGGAATCAAATTTAAAGATTCTAGAACTTAAAAGAATATTAAATATTTTCAAAATGACATAGAATTATATATTTTTTATAATTAAAACGGTGAATTACATGTCATAAACTGTAACATTCTATTCAATTTTGTGCAGTGTATTACAGTAGCTAAGGATTTTCTCGTGGAACGTGTTTAAATTACATGAAGAAATTATAATATGGAAACTATTCTCAAATTCCAAGAGTACATTAGTTAAATAACTTGTAAATTCATTTACGTATTTTTGTGAATGCCAAAACTACAAAATGACATTTTAAAGAAAAAAAACAATGTCTATTTACTTTCATTCTTTTGTAATAAACTAAGTTTTAATTTTTTAAAGTCATATCTGTTGTACAAATGCAAACCCATTTTTATCCTGAGTTTTTTTTGGGGGGGGGGATTTTCCTTGGAACATTTTACGTAGGCACAATTTTCAGTTATTTTCAGAATATTTTTCTTTTTTCTTTATCTCTTATTTTTTTTACTCTTCTATAAGGCAGCCTGCCATCTGTTGTATTTAAAAGAAAAGTTTTCAAATTAGTTATTTTTAGCTGACCGACTATTAACTTGCTCAGAAGAAAGAATTATCAGAGATTGCTGGAAGTGTATACTTTATTTATAGATTTTTTGGTTAAAGGATGGCAATTAAAAGCTCCGTAAAGTTTTTGCAATTAAATCAATGAAACTCTGGAAATGGTAATTGAGAAGATTTGATAAAGCATTTATTTGTTTTTAATAATTTAGTGTACGTATTTTTAGTATAGATATTAAATGCGATAATAAACATTTAATTTAGGGTTATTTTTATCATTATTACGAAAGATTTCCGAATTATTTAATGCAAATAAATAAGATTATTTAAATCTGGCATCATGGTACCATAGATATAGATAATAGTACTGAAATCTTGTAAATATTTTCTAAATGCAAAATAATTATACTATAAATAATAAATTATTATAAAATTAATTTCCCTATCATTAAAAATATATATCATATTAGTTGATATATTAGTTGATAACAACGGGATTCCTTTAATTAAAATATTCACAGTAGTTTTATATTGTTCATGATTGTCCATTGAAATTTTTTACTTCTTTAAATAAAGAAATTGTGCAACAACAACGATTGTCAAGTTCCAAATTCCAAGTTCCAACCATCAGGAGGCTTGCCATTCCATTTGCATCATTTGATGAATGATGGCAAGAATACAAATAACATCGTATTGTTATTTCACAGAAAAAAACAATTCAAAATTTCTATCTGCATTCATTCTTTCGTAATAAATTAAATGTCGTAGGTCATGGAAAGAAAAACATATTTTAAAAGAAACAGAATGTATTCATAACATTATAACAAAGAATATAATATTTACAATATTATATTCTTTGTGTATAATATTGTAAATATTATATTCTTTGTTATAATGTTATGAATGCAATTAAATTTCTCTGTCTTGCAATTTAATGCAATCATTCTTCTCAAACATTACTTAATCTGTTTCATTATATAGTTAATTAACTTGATTAAATGTCATTGCTTGATTTTCAAATTGAAAATATAACGCTAAAACAATAACAAAAATTTAATTCTATATATAATATAAAATTAATTACACCTGATATAAAAATTATTCTTTTTCTAACTAAGCATACGAATTAATATTTTTAATAGATTATCTTGAGCAATGGCAATTCTTTGGTAATCTAATTTGGTTAATTGTGATAACTATATTTTTTATAAGTAGATGTTAAGTGGAAAATTTATTATTTTATAAAAAAGGATTCCACATTCAATTTTTTGAATTAAAATGCCGTATTATATATTATATAAGCAAACGAGTTTCTTGCAGAGAATTCAGTTAGGAATATATTATGTAAAAAAATGTGGGATAATAATAATTTTTTTTATCTAGAATACAAAACATAAGCACTATTTGTTAAAAGAAGAATTTTTAATGCTTTTTCTGCATATAAATATGATTTTTTCTAATTGAGAATTTCTCCTAAAAATTAAAATGGCATGGATTCATCAAATATTAATTAAGACATTAACATTTTAAATGAAAAAACAGGTTGCAAGATTTAATAATTAAATGTATAAATGATAACAGAAAGAGGATTTAATAGTTAAATACTTTATTGGAAAGACTTTTTTCTTTCAGAGTTCTTGATTCAAAGAGTATTTTTTTATTTCTTAGTTCATATCTTCTGATATCAATAAAAAATAAACAAAATTAATAATTTTATTAAATTTAGTAGCTCAATCAAAGGCATATTTTAAAAAAACGATTTCATTATTGATAATTATAATTTTGACTGTAGTTTTCCAGAGAGCATATTACTCTGGAAAATAAATAGATCAGGCATTTACAACCCATAATTTTTGAAAGCTACCAACCATGCTTTCTCCGTTAACACTAGAGTTATTAAACGAATAATTAATGTTTTAAAATGAGAGCAATCTAAATTTAAAATGCGCATTTGAGAATGTCCTATTTTACTTAATTAAGTCGCAATTCAGAGATATTTCAAAATTTATAAAAGGGTACAAGTATCAGAAGTGAGTTTATTCGAAATTTAGAAAAAAGTATTCAGGCTCATTTAACGACCACGTTATCCTATCACTGTTCAAAATTTCTGGGCCATTCTAAAGATTTTCCTTAAGCAGTTTCAAAATAGAACTTTACTTAGATAAAATAGAAGCTAAAATATATTATGAGGGTTCAACTTGATTATTTATAATTTAAACTAATTCAGAGAGTACAAATTTCTCAAAATTATTATCAATTGAAATTTTCTTGGATACGAAACTGTTTAAATCTCAAATTATGTTACAATTAAAACGTTGTTAATTGGTTCATGTCTGTTGAAAAGATTGTTAATATGGGTAAATTTAATTAAAGTAAACTCGTTAATGGGAATTCTTGCTAAATGTCTAAGAAACGAAAGTAGTGAACTTTCAAAGGTAATTTTAACTCCCCTCAGATTATAATTCAAAAAGATATAATATAAGCGTTTTCTAAATTACAGACTGTCATATCTAGAATTACTAACAAGTTGGATATTGCTTATAACAAGCTAAAGATGGAAGTAATAGCATGTAATTTAGAAGATGAAATTAACAAATGTTTTTTGAAAGAAGTTAAACGAAGACTGTGATAATATACCGTTAATTAGAAAACAGGCTTTAAAAATAACTATGACATTCTTTTTGCAATATTAAAAGATGTTTGTGAGATCTGGAGATTAAAAATTCCTAAAATGTTTACAGAATGTTGTATTAAATTTGACTTCCGGCTCACAAGAAAATTGCTTAAAGATAAATTAAAACTACAATTATATTAATGAGTAGAATTAAATTAAGAATTTTGATTAAATATATTAGGTTATACTCAGTTATAGTAACAATTTAAATATATATTTTAATCTATACTTCCTAGAGTGTGTCTGGAAAAAAATTCAAATATAGGAAACTAGATGCACAATAAGTAAAGATATAATATTTTAAAAAAATTGTATCAAAGTGTTTTATACATACAAAAAATGTTTGTGATAAAATTAAGTCTGAAATATTTTTTCTTTAAATATTCGAGTAAATATTTTCTTTTTTTAAAAGTTTTTATAGTTAAATTACGGATTTGATATTCTGTATGAGTTATTACCAAAATAATACATCTATCAAAATCATTGCTAATATTTTTAATATGTATATTATAAATATCTTTATCCAGTAAAACTGAAATATATAATATTTGTTAAACAGAAATAATACATATTTAATTTTAAAATGCCAACAAGTGTCCAGATTTTTATAAAGGGCACACCCTTAATACACCAAATAACATGTATTGACATCAAATAATAGAATTAAATCAATGTAGAAAATATATTTTAATAGAAATATAAAATGGCAGTTTTTATGTTTAAAACATGATTTCATTTTACATTAGGGGTATCAGTTTAATAATTAATTTTATATTCTATGTTTTAATATCGGTTGACACTTTATAATTTTTTAAAGCCAGCCCCGTTATCAATAACCTTTTAAAATTATTGCTCGTAAGGATTAAAAAAAATCTCCTCTTACAATTCCCTCTTACATAAACATTTATCTAGTATGTTGATATTTTAAATGGTTTAATGATTTCTTGATTTAATGTAAAAACAATATGTTTGAAGGAATAGAGGGTTGATTCCTATTTATCTCTTACATTTAAAATACATGTTCATTTACGCCAGAAATTCCATGAATAATTGTAATAAATAGAAGAGGTTCGCTCTCCTCTAAATTTAAACAGAATAATAATTTTAAAAAAGCTAAATTTTTCTTGAAATTTTTGAAAAGTATTGTTGCTAGATTTTGTGTCTTTCTATATAAATATTTAATAGAAAATTAAACAAAACGAAATGAAAAAAAAAGTTACAAAAATTAAAATGTAAACAAATTAAAAATAATTTTATGATAAGAATTGTTACTATCGAGTCTAAGTACAGTTCAACATACTCAGCTGAAAATATTTTCAAGTATAATTCTACCGAATTTTCAATACATTGTATCTGGTATATCTTTAATTTTTGTTTGTTCATTATATATTTTTTCTTTACATATATATATATATATATATATATATATATATATATATAACATTTTCTTTATTATATATTGCTACGTTTTTAGCGTAGCGGGTTCGGATTGAATGGACTTTACTTAAGGACAGCACAAACAAATTTATTTACAGCTATTTACAGATGACAATAAAGTAAAAATTCAGATAAAAACAGTCCAGCAGTCAATAGTCACTTACCGCGTAAATGCAAGCCTTACGCACAATAAAAACAGACTGCAAAACAGCTATCGTATAGCACAGTAAACAGTAAGTCACAGCGAACTGAATAACACAGCATTAACAGGAAACGTAAACACAGCTCATTAATAGCAAGAGAAACTCCGTTAGTCCAGCGAAACGCTTCTCTTCCGATAGAGAAACTGCCGAACGCGGCTGCCCGTCCCTTATATAGCCGGGCGAGGGAAACGCGAAGCTTCCGAAATCACTGCGAGTGATCCAGCGACTACCAGACTATTCCTCCAAAGTAACCCGGCTGGCACCAATCTCTTCGATGCCGTCGCTAATCGCTTTCCCTTACGTGCATTCCAGTGGCGTTCACCTGCTTGTAACTATATATATATATATATATATATAT
>JAOUZG010036900.1:3948692-3967300 GCA_026289955.1 Argiope argentata | reverse complement strand
CCTGAAAATATTAATAATAATGTAAGGTTTAAAGCTTCAATTGCACAAATATACCTTCTCAATTTGAAAACCTCTAAGATATCGAGCCCATCATGTGGTCGAATAGAAAAACCAGATATCAAAAATTATTATCAAATTATTAATCACAATATTTGTTATTATTATCAAATTATTAATCGCATTTGTTATTATTATCAAATTATTAATCACAATATTTGTTATTATTATCAAAATATTAATCACCGTTTACTTTATTTTTATGGTATTGTAAATTATATGAACATGTATGAATATGTTTTATTGATGTAACATAAATTGTAAATTAACAATTTTCAACATGTTTTATTTTCCCATTTATCACTCGACGTATGTTCATTAAAACTATCATAGGTCCCTAAAGATTCAAAGTTAAGGAATACACAACGGTTACAATAAAGAAAGTTATTCTTTCGAACCCTTAACAAAAATATCTTTAGAAGGATCTCTAGCTGCATTTATAACAGTTTCATTAGAATATCAGTTATTGAAAATTGTAAATGAAAATATAATTTGGAAAGGGAATAAGTCCAAACGATAAAGGATAGAGTGTCTATAAATCTGCTGTAGACCAAAAATACATTCCAAATGTATATTTTAATGATGCTTGTAAGCTTTTCTAAATCTATAATTTCATAAATGATCTAAATTTAGAAGTTTTTTTTAAATATATTAACGGTTTGGTTAGAGAGAACTTATTTTTTTAAATAAATTCACACATTTCAATAACTATCCGAAAAACATGATGATAGACATTTAAGTTTGAAATTTTATTGTGTCAAAAATACTTGAAACAACTAATCACAGATCTGGGTACAGGAAAAATAGAAAATCTTTATTAAAAAAATCTTGATCAGTAACAACAGAAATAAAATTAATAATATTTACGTTGGTATAAATCTGTGATATTTATTTTAGTAAATATTTCCGTCGGATCTCAACTTCAGTTTTAGGGTTTAATAAAATTTTTATTTTATTAATAGGATTTTATTTTCTTTATATTATTGAATGAAATTAATCGAAGCTTTTCTAACAGCCAAAGAGCATATATATAATTAAAGATTAATTATATTTTAACTTTTTAATGCTTTTATTTATTTTAACTTTTTATAAAATATTTGACATTGATGATGCAAGCAGTCGAATTTTCCACATACTTTTGCTAGTTTCTATTTTATTTTATTAAAATAAGCCTTAAAATATTACTTAGTATCTCAACACAGCCTTTCAAAAGTTGTTACATCAGCTTCACTTTTTCATTGTAAATAACTGCAATGTTTCTTCAAAACCTAGAGCAGGAAGTAAAGTCTAAAAGCTGAAATTGTTTCATGAAAGAAATACGTTGTGACCGTGGATGACAAATGCTCTTTCTTCTGACAAGCGCATCAGTTAATGGTTTGTTTCACATTGTTGTGGAGATGCCCAAAACATGTTACTGTCAGTTCATAAGAAATATGATCCTCTTGTTGATAAGTGACATTACTTCAACCTGAAATCTAATGAATTAAAGTCTGGTATGATGTCACTTTTTAGTAAATAGTTGGTTTGTAAAGATATTCTCTAACTTGTAAATTATGTTATTATATTATGCTTTTTTGGAAATTAAGTCTATCCATTTATCTTAGGAGATAAATACAAGTCTAGTACCATTTGTGGTATATTTTATATTGATACTATGATGTATGCTAGATAAGTAGCCTCAGAGCTAATTGGTATATTATACTAAAGAAAATTAAATTTTTTCAGAATTAAGAACATTTTCTTAAAATGAAAAGTAGACATTATTTCTAAACAAAATTCAAAGACATGCATTCGTTTTCCAAATTCTACATCACTATCTCATCTTACAATTATTATAAATACTGTTAGGTTTGGTCTTCAAATCAAGGAAAAAATTCTTCGTTTTATAAACGTTATATATAAAAAAATTATTAACCTTCAAGTTGCAATTTTTATATTTTCAGTTTTTATTATCCTATTTTTATACTTTTCTCATAATTTTTATAGTCCCATGTGTTATTTTGCAGTACATACTTAAAAATTAAAGTAATAATTTTTAAAAAGTTTCTTTTCATTTCATATTTTTAGGAAAAGTTTTTACGAATAAGTATAAATGTGATATTCTCTGATTTTCTTCTCAAGTTAGTTATTATGTATGCAGTTGTAGAACTTGAAATTGTACTTCAAAACCAGAAGATTAATTGATAGATTAAATTACTATATAAATGAATTTAGAAACAAAATAAAAAAGTGCTTAGGATAATATAATTCCGATTTTATTTTTATAACTTATTTTGGATTATTCCAATTTTGTTATTTTGGATGCCTGTGACTATATTAAGAAATCCCTACAACAAGAAAAGAAATTAAATAACATAATAAATAAATGAAATTAACAAAATATTGGTGCAATTTCTATCAAGTTTCTATTTTAAATTCCATAATGTACTCCTTTCTAGCTGTTGCAGACAATATCTTGCAATGCTTGAGTTTGAAATTATTATAAATACAAATATGTTTTTTAATCAAATTAGAGAAAATGTTTTGCTATAAATTAAATGCAAAAGAATTTTTCTTAGCATAGAAATTGATATTTTTAAAATTTCAAGTTTAATGCTTCATATTTCTTATCTCTAGTATAATCTTCTTTATAATTTCATGTGCTAACTTTCGACTATTATTTAAAAAAAAGAATACAATAACTTTATAAAAATATCGAAATCTAAAAGTTGCTTTAAGGAATCATGCATAAACAAAAATGAATAACTTATAGAATTTTATTTTCGAATTAATAATTATTTATACATTTTAGATTTTGAAAGAGTACTGCTAATCAGAAGACTAATTATTAGATTAGATTAAATTACTAAATAATTTAATTCAATAACAAAATTAAGAATGCGCTTCTGATAATTACGTGCATATCTACTATGGATTGATCAAATTTTTTCTTGAATGCCTCTAGTTTTGTTAAGGAATTCTTAAAATCAAAGAAAGAGATTAAGATAATAAAAAGAAAAACAGTTTCTTATAATTTTTTTTATTTTAAATTCCATAATATACATCTTTTTAAGTTAATTAGTATATTAACTCTAATAATGTAGCTACTTTCAATTGGTCAAATTACTTAATTTTGGATAAATCTGGTAACGTTAAAAAATTATTGCAAGTACGAAAAAAGATTAACAGAATAAAAAGTTGAAAATATCAAAAAAATGTAGAGCTTCTTATAAGTTTTTATTTTAAATTCTACAATTCCAACGTTTCAAATTATTTAAATAATACATCTCTAATAATATAGCATTCCCTATCATGCAATATAAGTTTTTCTAAAACTGTCTCTATTTCATGAAATACTGCATATATCTCCAAAGTTAAATCTAAGGAATTGGGTAATCATTAGCACTTTCTTTTGAAGAAAGAAATAATGCTATGGTACTTACAAAGAATAGGCGGTAACATTGTGATGCAAAAAATAAACCGGGTTTTGAATGGTAAAAATTTTCTAAAACTAATTTTTTGGCAGCCACAAAAAAAAAAAACATTAGGCGCTTTTTTTTTCAACATTTGATTTTTATCGAACGAACGATTTTTTTCTTCAAATCAAAGATAATGATTAAAGTGTTTTTGATTTGAAAAAATTAGATAATTTGCAACTTAAACATACGATAATGATCTTCTTAAATCAATGTTTTACTTGAAAAAATTTCTAAAAATATGCAAATGATCATTTTTAGCCTTTTTTAATGGAAATGATTGCCGCAATCAATCATTTTCATTTTATATTTTATTAAAACAATTATTTGAAATTAACTTTGATGCTGTTTTTTTTTTGTTATTAACTTTTCAATTCGTTACTAATCAAATTTTTCAATAATTAAGTTTTTTAGAAGGGCTAAAGTTTGATGGATTTGAGAAATGATACCTTGCCTTTTAATAATAAAGATAAGAAAGCCTTTTTAGTAGATTTTCATTTATTCATTACCTGTCATATGGGAAAGGGCATCTCGTAATTCAGAATGAGAAGCTTCTAGTATGGTGGTTGGTTCTCGTCACCCTGGTGGGGATACAAAATGGAGTTTATCTGTCTTTTTTATACATGATGTGACGTATTTCCTTCGGGAAAGGTTGTTTCGTGGCCGGGTATGGACTCAACTACAGTTCTTGTCAGTGTTACTGTTGTGGTCCCGGGCATTGAGATTCTTTCATGCACTTTCCGGTAGGTTGGATTAGTCAGTTTTTGGTGATTCATCTTTAACCTTCCAAAGGCGATAACTTAAAAATAAGGATGAAAAGCTACCAAATTTCTCTAACAGGCGTGGAGTGCATGCTTGGGGTGAGATGAAATTCCAGATGTCTTGCTCGTCATCTGATAGTGGTTAAAAATTACAAGGTTGATCCTGAAATAGCACCAGTGTTGCTTTAATAGAAAGAAGCATTGATACAGTTAAGCGAAAAGCTGGAGATGTGATAGTTGGTTCTCGCCAACCTAGTGAGTACACAAAAGTTTGCAGCAATTATCTCCTATCAACGACCGGTTATATTTCACACGGGAGGAGTTGGGCCATAACAGGTGATACCCTTAGTGTTCATTCATAGTTCCCTCCTAAATTGATGTTGTTTCAGTCAAGCCATTCAGATTTCTCCGAATGTTTTGGGGTGGGTCAGAATAGTCTGTTAAGGTTTCTCATCAGTTTCTAAGTTCTTGGTAAATCCACTTTTTGAATGACAACTTTCAAATATCGTTAATAATATACTATAAATCATAAGGAACATTCTATGATTTATAGAAAATATTTCAAATAAACTAAAAAATCATTGAAAAAATGAATTAAAGCGTAATAACATTCATTTATCTTTGTTTCTAATGTTACCTGTTTCTTTTTATGGATTGATTTAATTTATCAGTAAAGATAGATTTTTGTAATTCACATCAATTAAATCACAAATTGATATAAATGACGTAACTAATAATTAATTCAATAATTCCCTTGACTATTCTTATTAATCTGCAATTCATTTCATTTCAGGAAACAACTCTCTGCGTGTGGCCATGCCTCCTGAGTGTCATCAAGCAGCATTGACCGCCCTAACCGTCCACTAACTAAATTCTGTCAATGGACTCTGTGCACAAATTTTTATCCACCCACGCAGGTTTTCCTCCCGAACTCTATGTGCATATTGAGTTTCCTCAGAAAATTCTTTCCAAGAAATCTCTCCGGAAACTCCTGCGAGGAAGTGCAAATGGGATTTTCTTGCTGCGAAATTAGAATTTTAAAGAACTTGTTGATCTAACGGATGATGTATGAAATGTGATTTAGTAAAATTGTGTTGTATAATTGTTTGTTTTTGTTTTTATCATTATTATACAATAGATGAGACTTATAAGATAATTTCAGGATATAAGAATTTTGATAAAATTTTACTGATTGATGTCAATAAGAAAATTGGTAAAATCAATTATATAATTATTGAAAAAAAATAAAAAAATAATATTTATTTCGAAGCTTCTTATAATTTTTCCAAAAATATCAATTAAATATATCCTATTCAATAATTATTGTTTATCGAAAATTATTCCTGAGTATTTCCCTTACCTATTGATGTAACTTCTATTAAATAAAAAAAATGCTGTACGTAACTGCAAATTGAGTTCCTAAATATTAATCTTTTGCTTATTCCGGCGTTCAAAGAAGGCTTTCAGGAAAGTTTTCTTCAGCACATTTACCCCCATTCATTATCCAATTTTATTATTTAATCTTGCTAAATATACAAGCAATAGCTGACCTTGACAGAGGTCACATGGAAACTTGATGGTCGCCGCAGACCCTCTAATTTAGCTCCAAAGAAAAAAAAACACACTTGATGATAGCAGACACTTGCAAACAACATAAGTCCCTCTAGAGTAAATGCATATAGGTAAAGAAAAAAAAAACTTTGACCTTATATATTTTTACATAGTATATACCTTACATTGCAGATTTTTTACCTTGATACCTTACAAATTGTGAAATATTAAGAATGCATTAAAACGTCAATGTAAGCTAAATTTTATATTAAAACATAGCTACAAACAAGAGTTTTGAAAAAAAAATATGCGTAATAGAAGATTTAATGACCGGAATTTTTAAGAGTTCTCGTTATAGTACACATATTTTAATCACGTGATTTACAGAGCCTTTTTCGGTGTCACACTAACTGGAAAAATTGATTATTTAACAATGTTTAATTTTAAATGCATCAAGCATTATGAAAATAAACATAATCGTTGTGAAAGAGTAAAAAGGTAAAATGATTTGATAATATTAAATTAAAAGCAGAATTAAAAATTATTTTAAAATTCTTGATAAACAATATACCGCAACCTGTTAACTACTATAATAATGAATTTTTGGGGAAAAACTAAATACCAGTCTGATAGACTTTTGAAATGTTATATCTCCTCTTTTTTCGATTGATGGACTAGAAAAACAATGTATTTAGTTGAAGAGTACATTATTATTTATCAAAGACAAGACACGAGCATAAGCTGCAATTTTTTACCTCGTGTATTATTTTATCACCTCATTGAATCCTTGAGTAATCAATTATGACATTCATCGACATATTTATTCCTCACAAAATAAGAACGCATTCATAAAATAATGAATTGGCTCTTTAAAGAGACACTGTTTATCTGCCAACTTCTGGCAAGATGCATTTTATTTTATACTTTAACTAGCATATCAGAATAGAACGTAAACTGTATAATTAACAGAAGTTAAATGGGGCAAAAGATAAAGTGCATATGCTGATGCTTCCATTCACTTTTCGTTCCATTACTAAATGAGAAACTTTTAGTAAATTCATTCAAATACATCTTCGTTACAATTAAAAATATTTGCAAAAAAAACCATGGCAACCAACTGAGCAAGTTTTAAAGTATTCCCGCGATTCAACTAACTAAACTGGATCAGATTTAGAATGAATAAATCACAAAATAACCTGCTTAAATTCAGAATCGTTTTCAAGATAATTATTTAAAAGAAATTATTTTTCCACTTACGCCTTTGAGGTATAATATCTGAAGTTAATTTGTACCAAAATGTGATTAGCTTGTTGTTTTTATTTATTTATTAGAGATTAACCCATTAACCACCAAAATTAAAATGGATGAATTCATATTTGTAAAACCGTTAGTATCTATTAATTTGGGAGTATATTACATAATTGATAGTAAAAATGTCAAAACTTGGCTTAGCTTTAAAGAAATCGAATGTAGCGTTCACGCAACGTCAGCGGAATAAGAATACGAAGTTGAACAGAACTTGAAAGAAGTTACTCTCAATTGATTTCTGTAAATCTTTCCAATTTTTCTATTCTTTTGAAAACCACAAATGCTATAAAAAAGAAACTAAATTATTATTGGAATTTAGAGGTTGACATGTAACAAACTTGTATGAATTTACATGTGAAAACTTTCACCACAACCATGATGCATTGCAAATTTGCATTGCATCTGTATATTGTGTGACTGTGACACTGCTTGCAACGCAGGATTCTATCGTCATCTGACTTTATAATAAAATGATTACACACTAAATGTTTATTATTAATGCTTTATTTAATAGTTATTCTGTTGATTGAATTATATCTACCTAAATCTACATTCTCAAAAAGTTTTCAAAAAAAATGAAACCTCGAGTCTAAAACCCAAGAGTAACTGTTTATTTTCGGTAGTTGCTAATTTTGGCAATTTTTCCCGCGAATTCCTATTCTGTAGTTAGCTACTGAATTATCAAATAAATCGACTCCATCCATTTTGTCGTTATATCGATCTATGAGACGAGGTTGAGAAACCAAAACTTTTTTTCTTTTCTTTACTTGAGTAACGAGAAACCTTGTTTACAGGTAGTATTTTACTAAATGTTAAGCCATCTTTATGAAGAAATTTTTAAGTCCTTTTCATCAACATTTTTCACATTAAATTATATAATTTTCAAGCCATCAGAAAAATTTAAAATCTTGTTTGCTTATAAATTAATTATTGAATGGAGCATTTCGAAAATAAATTTCTTAAACTTTTAGTAAAAACAAACATTAGGAATTTAATCAAACCCCTTAATTCTTCTCTAAATATACTGTTTGATACGAAAAATTATGCAATAATAATTAGTTTAATATTCATTTAATTTTTAGAATTTTATTTTTCATTTAGTTTTATAATTTCGAATTTTTTTACAAACTACTTATTTCATCCTTAAATATATTAATAAATACTTATAGTTAATTATACTATGTTTCTTGTCTTCACAAATTGCGAATTCAGATTTTTTTTGAAATTATTATGAATTAGCTCATATATTATCTCTATATGAAAAATAAAATTGCAAGAATTAACATAATCATTTTAAACTGTTTACAGACTTTCCTATTAAATAACTATTTATCATTATATATATACTTAGATGGATGCAATATAACTTCTTAAATTTTAAAATTAAAACATCAATTACTATTTTTTGGTATTAAAACTACTGACTTTTTATAGCTTTCTGAGTGTTTATGTTTTAAAGGATATGGTTACTTTTATTAAGATGTAATTAGTTTTATTATTCTTATCTTGGTATAAATATTTAATTATTTATTTAAGTAAGAATTAATTATGAATTTTTAAATATTTTTAAAAATATATGTTTACCAAATTGATTACTGAAAATGCTTTTTCTAGTTTCATCAAAACTTTATGATTATGGAAAACGTCCTTTACACAACTGCCGATGTGGGGAGGAGCTGCATCTTGCATGAATCCCCATCACATATATATACACACAGTAAACTCAAAAGGAAAACAATTTTCTGAAGATATAGGTAACTTTTCAAAATATTTAGGAGTCAGTTAGTTCTGCAGAACGTCAATACAAAATTCCGTGTATATTCTAGTTATTATTAAAGACATTAATTTGTCCAAATTGTTATTCTTATCGTACTATCGTTGCGTTATTCTACATTTTTTCAGCTGAGGATATAATAGAGAGTTAAAATTTATAATTGATTATTTGTATCGTACTATTGTTGCGTTATTCTACATTTTTTCAGGTGAGAATGTAATAGTGAGTTAAAATTTATAATTAATTATTCGTATCGTACTATTGATGTGTTATTTTACATTTTTTTCAGGTGAGAATATAATAGGGAGTTAAAATTTAGAATTGATTACTTGTATCGTACTTTTGTTGCGTTATTCTACATTTTTTCAGGTGAGAATGCAATAGGGAGTTAAAATTTATAATTCATTATTCGTATCGTATTATTGTTGCGTTATTCTACATTTTTTCAAGTTAAAATGAAATAGAACGTTAAAATTTATAATTGATTATTCGTATCGTACTATTGTTGCGTTATTCTACATTTTTCAGGTGAGAAAGACATAGGAAGTTACAAGTTATAATTGATTATTCGTATCGTACTATTGTTGTGTTATTCTACATTTTTCAGGTGAGAATATGTGGTTTAAATTTATAATTGAAAAAAGGAATCACGAAACACAAGTAAAAGGAATAAAGAAATATTCTATATATATAAATATAAGAGAAAGAAATATTCTAGTGGTTCTAAATGTTCAGAACCATGTCTTCTGAATAATTTTAGATTAAACTTCTCTTGTATAACACTATTTACTCACAGAAAAAACAATAACATATATAATTTTTTTCTGCTACGTTAGATGCTTAAATTTCATCAAGTATACTTGATTTTTCAGGTTCAAACCACTTAGTAATTTGAATTTACTTATCTTGCTTCCGGCAGGAAGTTTAACTTCACGCTACATTAATACTGAGTTAACACACGCTAAATAAATTGAGAAAAATTATCAAGGTTAGTAGTACTCAGCATAATTACATTGGATACTTAATTTTTTAAAGGTTTAACACTGTTTTCTTTCTTTCATGAAAATTTTACGCTTTGTTAGGCAACATTGTTGTCTTTTTTTTTCTTTTCTCCAAAATGCAAACTGAAATTAAATATTGCGTAATTTAATAATTAAAAATGCAGCTTATGAAAAATAATATATTAGGGGGAAATAAAAGTAAATCACTTGTAATATTTTCAAAAAATTGATAAATTTTAAAATTATTTGTATATGCCATTATCTAAATAGTTTTTGAGCATTCAGTTACTCTTTAGTTTCCTCTGGCTAGTGTATATACTTGTTATTCTTAGGTCAACGGACCAAATCTTGAACATTGCATAAAAATAAGATATTGCGAAATTTGCATCAAAAAAGGCATGGAAGAAATCATTTAGTAAAAGGAATATATATATATATATATATATATAGTTCTATTTATTTATTAGAGCATTCTTTGGGTAATTGAAAAAAATACTAGAAAGAGGGAAGCTATGATAGAGTAACGTAAGAATGAGTAGTATTATGTGGCAAGATGGTGTGTGTGTGATATGTTTCGTATAATATGGTCTCAAAAAACTATTAACAAATGACAGATTTTATGTTGAAATAACTTTATATATTTTATACATGTGTACTTGTTGTTCTCATGTTCCGCTTTACAACGGAAGGTGGAGTGCAGTAGCTTCTGAGGTTATGGACCTTTGAGCATCCGAAGGCAGAAGTCTGATTCCTACCTCAAACACGTCACAAACTCTTTTTTATGAGGCGGGCTTCATTCATATATTTAATTTATTTATTCATTCATTCGCAGATCGTAATTTAGATCTGGTGCAGAGAACGATCACCCCTGACCCATTACCCTTAGTCGTATTATGTGTACCTGTAATGTGTGCAATTAATTATTTTTTAAACATGCCAGGTAGCACATCCTGTAGTATACTATTATATTGTACAATATTGAGCGATATTATATGATATTAAACAAAAATATTATATAATATTGAGAATATTAATCAATATTGTGAAATAATTGTGCGCTACTAGGGATATTGGACTAAAAGGTTGTAGACTATTATTTGCTCTTAAGAGAAATCACACAATATTTGTCAACCAGTCGAAAGACCAAGAATATCGGTTTTATTCAAATTTATCTCAATTACTTAGCCGTAATTTCGTGTTCCATTCCAATAAATTGTCAAAAATTAAAGCCATATTGTTTAAATAGACAAACATTTTCTGTTGGTTGTGGATATTTTCTTTCTAAGTAGATATCAGTCTGTTAGTGTGAAAGTGCTATTGCAAATACAATGATCATGTCCATATCTGTTCTATCACTTGCGTTCAAAAGTTAACTACAATTGTAAATTGGAAAAAAAATTAAAAAATTGCCAAAAAACAGGAATACTTTAGAAAATTATTTAACTGTTCTCATTAAAGAATTTTTTTGAAATATAAAACAACATAAAAGCTATTTATGTGCAATAATATATTTTCAGTTTATTCTGAAATATTAATTATTATCTTTAATTATTCAGTGTCTTTCAGTTAACTAAAATTTTTAATTAAAAATATCGATTGGGAGGTTACGTTCCCACCTTCCAAGCATATAAGGGCCATATACCGTAATCCTAAACCAATACAGAACCAGTTCACAGAAATACACATACAGAGATAATCAATCATTCCTCTTTATTAAAAATAAAGAATAACATAATTATAAATTATTATGTTTCTTCTAGTTTCTAATGTTTACAATTCATAATCAGTTTTATCTAAGAATTAGTATTTTATTTATAGCACCTTCTTTTAATGATAAAACATTAATCCATGGTAGAGTAATAAAGCTATTTAATTCAGATGAATTTCGCTACATATTATCTTCATAACATCTTCTCTTATTTCGTTCTTGGAAATAGATTACTATTTTCAGATTACTAATTTGAAGAATGGATTTTTATAACTACTCTTCTTCAAAATCTTTGATTAAACACGTAATTTTGTAAAACTTAATGAGTTTGACAAAGTCTACAGTCAACCTGTAGATTAATGAAACGCTGGCCGTTAGAAGATGTTCTCTAATACAACTTTAATCGTAAGCTAAGGTTACGTTAAACCTCATATTAAAGCCATATTCAACGTTAATGATTGTTCCATGGAATATAATTGTGTCTAAAGGCTTTAAGTCAGCAAAGACGGTAAAATAGTGAAGAAGTTGAAAGCGCCTAAGTAATGAAATATTGTAAAATACTTCAATTTGAGAGCAATTTGTTAAAATTTGCATAGCATTTTTTATTATTTGCAGTGTTGAAATAATGTTAATAAATGAAGTCTTCCCTTTTATTACGACCTTATTTTCACATCATCTTTTCTCAGAACCATCTAGAGGATGCAAACTATATTTTCCTTATTGATGTTAGACCAATTTTCTTAAAATGCTTGTAAATTAAAATTGAAATTGAAATTTCAAATACGCAATTTAAAAATTATGTTTTAAACTATAGAAACTAATATTCGGCATTTAAATTCAAATTACCTTTATTATGTTAAATTTGATTTCCAATCAGTATAATCATCAACAGAAAAATTTTAAATTAATTTTTCTCTATTCCAACTAATCATAAGACTTGAACTAAATAATAATGGAATTTATGCTTGTTTATCTTCAAGAGTATTTTGGTTTTGCAGTAATGTTTAGTGTAGTTAAATTATTTCTTTGAACTTGCTTTTGCATACGTTTTTCAATGTTTGCAGCACACCTTTTCGGTAGCCCAATGGCCAGAAATCACAAGGAATCAGGCCAAATTAATTCGGTGCGAAGTTTTTGTTCTCTATATTCTACAGTGGTGTGTATAGGTAAAACTGTTTAAAAGGAAAAAAACTCTTTGTTTTCTCATAAAATTATCCATGGCTCTGCAATATCCACAACTATTTAAGCAAGTAATTGCCAGATGAAGAACATGCAAGGCTAGCATTGTTGACTTTTTATAAAATTTTACAATCTCTTTTGTTGGGTATGTCTTAATTCTAGAACATTCCATAAGCATTATATATTCCCAATATATTTTGATTCGTCCTACAATATTGTTGCCACATCTTTCTCTAAAACCACTTTTCTCCTCTTTTTTGTTTCTTTCTCCCTCTTGAACAATTGCTCTCCTCTTTTGAAATGAAACTGTACCCTTTAATTTGCCAATAACCTATTTTAGATCAATTGTAATCTTAGACTTATAATTATTTTTAAAACCCTTCTATGCTTGCATATTCTTCAATGCAAAACAAAGTTGTGGTTCTTCTAAAAGAACAAACAGAACTCGATCTTTTATTAATAGAGTTATCACATTTTTTCAGAAGCAGAATACCATGATCAGCCTGTTTCTCGCCATTTTATTATAAGTGCAATGTATTTTTTTTATTACGAGTGCATGTCATGTCTTTTAATGAGAATCTTAATATTCACATATCTTTAAATAAGTGGTTTTTAATATCTTATAACGAGTCGATGGACCATTGCTTAACGTTCCAATATTTATGAACGTTCCAATATAACTGAACGTTTAAATTATTATTTTTTCTTTACCAAACGAAAATGATATATACCGATGAAATACCAGATAAATCTAAAAGTCTTTTTTTAAATAATCTTTCTAAAAGCAGCTTCCATTATAAACATCATGTATCTTAACGTTAAATTACTTTTGACTTCTTCAGCAGCAAAAACAATTTGACAGCCTTATTAAATGGAAGTTCTTAAGGAAAATATTCGGATTTAGAAATCCCAGAGGACATAATGAACGCTTTGAATAATGATTTTGAATTGGAACAATGGTTTTTACACTTGCGTTTAGGTTAGCAACAAGTTTTGACAAATAAAATTGATGCAACAGGAAATAAAGAAAATTCTAAGAAAGTTGGAAATATAGTATTAAAATTAAAAAAAAAATATTTTTTTTTCACATCCTTAAGAGAATGTATTTTATATAACGCTTTATTTACTAAGAAAAGTATATTTTATTTATAGATTTAAAATTATACATAAAAGTTAAAACAGATCATTAATAATCAGAAGGTCGCAAAATGACATTTCATAGATGAATAAAATTGATTCCAATTAGTTGAAACTTACGAAAGATTATTTTCCCATACTTTAAGAAAAGAAATAAAAAAATTAACAAATTTTTGTGGCAATCATTCATCGTATTTAAGCAAAAATACAATAAATCTTAATTCAGTTTAATTTTACAAATGAAAATTTCATTAATAGGAATAATTCATTCTAACAGATTTTCTTCAGTAATTTTTAAATAATGTTTAAATGTATTTTAGAAGTACAGAAAATAATAAATTATTTTCTTAGTTCTTAAATTACATAGTTCTTCGAGTGAAAAATAAACTTCAATCGAATTTGTAAAACTCTTTATCAATTAATTCGAATTAATGATGTTTCTTTTCTTATTTTCAAAACTTTCTCATTAAAATACCGATCTGTTTTTTAATTTTTCAATTAACTTCAAATTCATGAAAAAAAATCTATCTTCCATAAAATCAATTGTAGAAGAGATCAAATTTCTTTTAAATAAATGATTTTAATTCATCATTTCATTCTTTCCTACCAAATCAAAATATATTTGCTCTTATTTTTATGAAATGCAAATAAACGATGAATTTTTTGGTTGAAAGTATTAATAAGAAATAATTAAGAACGTGTTGACAATGAAGAAAGCAATTGATTTTTCTTTCAAAAATATCAGTGTTATAATTATACGATTTCAGCAAATCAATGAACAAAATTATGGGAATGATTCACTTTTATTTATATTTATGATATATTCTTTTGAGAAACTAGTTATGCCTTAACCAGTCATATATTTTTCAAATAATATGCACGAAATTTCAATACTAAATTCTATTCTTGTGTTATAGCAATTTAACGAAAAAACATTAAAAAAAATAGTAATTAGAAGTAGATTTGATTTGCATTTTTAATTTTTCAACAGAAAATTAATAAAAATATAGACTGAATTTATTATTTAATCATAGTAAATCCTTTCGACAAATATTTTAATAATTCAAATTTATAAATTTCGCATATTATTCAGAAAGACTTATAATTATTCAGAGATACATATTCAGATATATAATATCTAGATTCCATGTAGTTAATGGCACTGTACCTATTTGCTATTAGCTGGTCTAACCAGTAAATGTTCAAAATTGGCTAGGTCCTAATGTGACAGATACAATTTTCTAAAACTGATAAGATCAAGAGCATTTTTTTAATACTTAAAAAAAGTCAACAAAGAATTTGTTTCATCTAAAGATTGATAAAATAACAAATAAAATTAAAAATTCAAAAATTATGAATTTTATTATTTACAAATATTAATTTTTAAGAAAATTTATTTTTTTATAATTTTACATTACTTATATTAAGATTAGCAAAATAGAAATCTGGAATGATTAAATACATATTTAATAATTCCAGATATATGAAGTATATATATAAAGTATAGTAGTTTACATATATTTTTGTTGTTGATTTTCAGAAAGCATTCATTTTCTAAGCCTTTTTTTACTTTCTTTGATTCTAAGCTTTCTTTGTTGCGATTCCAGAAAGATATCGTTCTGTAAAACTTTTTCTTTCTTTCTTATATTAGAAATATAGTGGAAGTCAGGAAGTAATAGCCAAAGAATTCGAACTCGAAGTTTCCGCGAAACTCCATCTTTTTGAATTGAGAAAATTGATTTTTCGGCCTTAGTTCTGTCTGATTTTGAACAGGATAATTTAAAACTATTTTAATTCAGCCGTATGGAATTTAACTTATGTAGAATAAATTTTTTTTAAAAAAAATCAAATTCATGCACAGCTAGTTTGCTTGGAACTCAGTGACTAATAAAAGCAATGAGCTAAATATATTAAATTTGGTACTCAAATCTTGCTTTTAAATTATTATTAATATCAAATAAATCAGAGATTGATAGTCTATTATTTTGTATTTTCTCAAGTAAGTACAAACGCAATAACTCTTAAATATAATGACTTAATTCAATGAAATACTTTATGTTATCTGATGACTATAATTGTATTGATGCATTAAATTCTAGAGTTATTTCATAGAGGAAAAAGCGTTCAATATGCATATTCTCATGATAGATTTAATAAAAATTCTAGATTCCCTCTAAATACCTGCTTTTCATCACTATTCTGAATCAATTCCTAGGTTGGAGACGATTCACAATGAGCCTCCATGTAAGGAGATCTGTTTCACATTAAATCCGTCATTTCCAAAGTTCTCCCACTGGTGTGGAGTGAAGGGGGGGGGGGTTGCCAGCTCAGGTATCATCCTCGTCATTTGACGATGGTTCAAAGTTGCGAGGTCCCTCTCAAAATAGTCTTAGTGTTGCTTAACAATGGGACATAATACAAGTAAACTAAACTAAATCTTCACCAATTCCAAGAAAAGTATTCTTTTTTTTACCAATTTTATTTGGTTAATGGGAATAAAATATTCCTTAGAAAGCTTCCGTAAAACTTTCAGGCAGACAATTTCCGCTGATTTACTATGTAGCTTATCTTTTATAAACTTACATTCACAGATATTTAAGTTTTATTAAATGTTAAAGCAACATAAGTAAAGATACTTAAGCCCTAATAAACCGTAAAAGTAAATAATTCCTGACAACATAATTTTTTCAGTTGTTTAAGAGAGTTTCTTTAAATTTTAATATCAGTGATATTTTGATTCAAATATTTGCATTTACTTCTTTTATAATTTAACAACTTATGAAAAACCCACCATTTTGAACATTACTTAAGATTCATATTTATGTATCAACAGCTACTTATCGTATTTACATAAATATAAATAATAGATACATTCTGTTCAAGATATGAAATTTCGAATGAAGAAACCCACAGCTATCATTTATTAGATAAAGGCAAATTTCTATAATATTACGAAAACAAGATTGTGTAAGAAATAAATTGATAGAAATAATTGGAGATTATGTAAGTAATAAAATTATGTAGAAAGAATTGGAGATTCAATTTTAATAAACCATACTATGTAACAAAAAAGATCAAATAATTTACATTCGGTAATCTGATTTATCAAAGAATGGAGTATTTAAACTTTTCATTATTGTAATTGTCTTAGCATATATTGATTTGAGAATTTGATACGAGTTCCCAAACTGACTTGAAATGTGGATAGCTGCAGATGAATCGAGCATTAAGTCTCTTTGTATGGAAGTAAATCGATTGATCATCCAGTGTATCATAATGGAACGAAATCCTAATCATAATAGTCATATCTCTTAACTATAGCGCTTTGTCTAAACATCCATTAATTATCCCACTAACATGTTAAATCGAAATATCGTTATCATAGTTGAAGCTATTCAGCAAAATCCGATATTCTCTATATTATAGGAGATTGCTATAGAGGAGTAAAGTCAATAATTACTGTATTATAAGGGGTAGCAATTAGTATTTCATCATTTTAATGCATATGTTATTATTATTTTAAGGTATCTTATCGAATCTTAATGTGTCATCAATTTGATGACTCATGTTGCAGTAAGATTCAACAAGGAATATATATCTTAAAAATTGTTTAAAAAAATAATAAAAATATCCCCCTCCCCAAGAAATATTATTTATTAAAAACAAGAATTGCTGTCAATTTATGATCCGAGTTTAATATTTCCATTAATCACCGATCCATGTTGTTTGAAATGATCGACCTTTTATGTCTAAAATATCTAAAATTCCTTAAATGTTTAGAATATATTTTAAGCATTTACTTAGATATTCTATGCTACATTTTTAAATAGATGGATATTTTTTTTACTGTATGAAGTGACATTCTAAATGAAAGAAAGTTTCCATTACGTCCTAGAGCTTTTCAAAATTTTAGAGCATGAGTTTTACCTTCTGAAATAAATAATTAGAATAATCATTTTTCCTTTGTTTCCAACATTAGAAGATAATCCGGAATTTAAAAATTCGATGAAATAAAGAAGTACATTTAAATTTCATGCAAAAACTTCATTGTTGGAAACTTTGCTCAAAAACATATTTTGTCATAGTCTTTAGTTTCATATTAATTTCTGAAGTTATAACGACAAAATTGCTAATTCTAGCTTAATTTTGTATTGATTTAAATTTATAAAAGTCACTTCGAGGTGATTATTCTCTACTTTCCAAATTATATCATTGATGAAATTTGATATATCCTTGTCAACCAGTGTCTTCTGTTGAGTGGCAATACACATGAACACACATATTCAGATTAATCAATTAATTAATTAAATATGATGATAAAACTGTGGAAATAATTACAAATAGTATTTTCTCGGTTATTGATAACATTTTTAAAATGAAATGTTTCGAATTAATTATTCATATACTGTCTAAAATTCAGCAAACTTTTTCGTACTAATGGGATTCGAATTTACATTTCCTTTATGGTAATGATATTTAGGTATCGGTAATGACAACTATATTTAACATTATTATTTTCAGAAATTTGTTCATTTTTGTGGAAATTTAGTGACACGATATCCATATTTAGTTAAGCAGGGGGCATGATTGATTAGATATTATACAAGTTACAATTTTAAGCAAGAGGTTGTTAATATTTTTCTAATAAATATTACTTATAAGTAGTTTAAAAATATA
>JAOUZG010036900.1:3892950-3904637 GCA_026289955.1 Argiope argentata | reverse complement strand
TATATATATATATATATATATATATATATATATATATATATATATATCCAACCCTTAATGGTCCTTCTAGTATTGCAAAATCGGATTTAGAGAATGTAAACTGCTTGACTAATAGCATTGAGAAACAGTTTAACCTAAACAATATAAATGATATCACAACTGAACAATTAGCAAATAACACAGACAAAGCCTTCTAAAATACTCTACCACATAAAGTTTCAGATATCTCACCCCAAACATAATCAAAAATTGCATTAAAACTGAAAAGTTAAAAAAGCTCCAGGCTTTAATAAAATCAATAACAAAATATTTCAATATCTCCCAGGAAATTATATTATCTTTCTTGCCAACATCATAAATAAAATGTTAAACCTTGGATATTTCCCAACTGCCTGGAATACCGCAATAGTTGTTCCGATCTTAAAACCAAGGGAGGACCCCCACAGAACCATGTAGCTACAGATCAATATCACTGCTCTCTTCCATCAGCAAAATAGAAGAACAAATTATTTTAAACCGATTCAATACCAACCTAGAAAATAATAACGTAGTAACCCCGGAGCAATTTGGTTTTAGGAAGAATTTATCTACCTTTTACCAACTAGCTAGAGCTGTGGGATTTATAGAAGGTTTTGAGAATAAGAAAAAAAAAACGCAGTTTTCTTAAACATCCAGAAGGCTTTTGAGAGAATTTGGCTGGAAGGCCTTATTTACAAACTAATTAACTATAATATCCCCCACACCTAGTCAAAATTTTTGCATCCTACCTCAGCAACAGATCGTTTAAAATCAAAGTCAATAATGTCTTTCCTGATACTAAACCTTCCCTGCTAGTATACCTCAAGGATCCAAGCTGGAGCCGGTACTATTTTCAATAATTATTAACGACATCCCCAAACAGTTTATATGCTGACGATACAGCAATACTAGGTTTTGTGATGTGTTTATATGCTAAAAAAATACAGCAATACTAGCAAGAAATAAAAATCCAAATTTTATCTCAATAGCATAAAACCGGTACATTAGGGCTCTTGAATTTTGGTGCAGATAAAAAACATTATAAATATGGAAAGTGTTGAAGTATACTTGAGGTGCCATAAGAACATTAATTTTTTTTAAAAAAAACTGTAAGTTTTGCTACAATTTGAATTTTTAAAAGAAATAATCAACTCTTAGTTTTTAATTATTAATACACTGAAAATTTTTATTTTGTTGTAAAATAGTTAAAATAAAAATATAATAAAAATGTTAGAGGTTATCTTGTGGTGCTGTAAGGACGTTACATTTCATAAAAATACACTTTTTTTTAAACTTTTTAAAAGATTTTTGAATGCCTCGATTATGAAATAAAAAAAGTTTTAAATAGGCTTTGCAATATGAATAGAAATACAGAGTTTTATTATTTCACTGGCTTATAAATTAATTGCCGCCAGAGCAGATGGTATAGAGGTGAGGTCGATCTAAAGAGCATAACTAAATGTAATCGAGGCAAAATAGGCTACTAGGGGGGTTGGAATGTACTGACGGAAATGACAACATTGAAGAATAACAAGAGGAAAACTAATCAGATACTTCAAATATACACGAAGATATAAAATTAAACTACCATGCGCCTCTTGGTTTAATATTGGATTAAAACCTTCATGTTCTTTAGGTTCCAAACATCTTTTTAACCTTATCGCACATTCATGTTATCTCTCTAACTATCCCAAGAATGTTATAAATCCATTTATTCAAAGAAATTGATAATTTGCTTCTCCAGAAGATATTCCCTTGTTCCACGTTAAGTGATCACCTAAAAGTTGGAAAAGGATTTGGGTTATGAAGTATTTTAACAAAAAAGTGGATGTATTTAGGAAATTTAAAATTCCAAATATAAACTTCAATGCAAAGGATTACATCGACATGATATGATGATGATGTATTAACCCCTTGAAAATTATGTCTATCCCCCCGCCCCATTTTGTTAAAGCATGTTTCCAATGGCTTTCTGAAAGACTTTATGATGAAAGCATCTATAGCTGAACTTAATGGTAAAGTGAACTCCCTTGTGCCTCGTAAGTATTTGAAAGATCTCAGAATCTGGTGCCTGAAACGGCTAAAAATGTCTGTCGTTCAATCCAATCGCATTAGAAGGTTACATTTAGCAAAACTAAAGGGTAAATGTGCCAAAATTTACTACTTAAAACAGTTTGTGGCAGTGAAGTAGAAACCAACAACAGAAACCAACTCGCAAAATTTATCATTAAAAAATTATAATAATAATAATTATTATTATTATATTTTGTAATTAATAATTTTTCCGATTTTAATTCGTATGTATATATTTAAAATCCTCTTTTGTAACATTTTATGTACGAAAAATTCATAAAAAAATCAATGAAAAAATTTCTTTACAAATTTTAAGTTTTATGCAGCACTTCCAGTTGTTGAAGTGCTGCAACTAAATTTTAAAAAAAAATCTTGAATCTAAAAACTAACTTTTCTCCTCTATTACCAAACTAAAATCTTGATAAAAATTTCTAACACCGAATTTTTTTCTTAATTTCAAGTTTTTTGCGGCTTTTTCAGATAGTATAATATTGCAACACTCTAAAACAATTCTATTTGAACAAAAAAAAAAAAAACAAATTTTTAACACTGTTATTAAAATAAAATAGAAAAAAACTCAATACTTTTAAGGTAATTTTCGTTTCACCTACGGTTCAGTTTATGTATCTGGAAATATTCAAAGCTTATTTATTTAGGCAAGAATTGTGACTAATTCATAAATTACTCAACAAATGAATAAATGATCAGTGGTATTTTAATTCAATGGTTTTAAAAATAATGAAATTTTAAGAAAGATTATGATATAGAAAAAAAAAAACATTTTGTTGAGAAAAACCTTTTAGAACAAATTACAATTTGCTCGCAAATTTTCTCGAAAAATACAATGAGTATTTATAAAATATTTAAAATAAAAAAATGAAGCATGTTGAAATTGTTATTATTATAAATTATTGGGAGAAAATATTGATAACAACCAAATAAAATCTTTTCTAATAATGAAACTAAATGGATGCGATTGTTGACACTTTACAAGTCAAACCACTTAATTTGAGGCTACGAAACTTGGGATTACTTACCTTGGAAGGTTGAAATGTACACTTTATCAAGTTTAAACAAGAATTTAAATTCATTAAAAATTAACTGGAATTGTGTCTTTTCCACTGATAAAAACCGAAAATACTATACAAAAAATAATTTTTGCAATGTTTGAAAATTCATAAAATTCTATTTCTATGATATTGATTTTTACAGACTATTTTTATTATTTTTTATCAATTAAAAATAAAATACATTTCAATTATATTTTACAACAATATTTTTCATTAGTAAATTGGGACTCAAATCACTTCCATTCCTAAAATTAATACATCATCTGGCATTGTTTTTCCATTGGTGATGATGAGTAATTTCTGCACAAGATATGTTTTTAATGATACGTTTGAAATTGCCTTGAATTTAGTGTAACTTTCCAAATAAATAAAGTAATGTGAAAATAATATTATTCGCATACCTCAATGTTTTCTGATAGCTTCAGACACGTATTCTTGTTAATATTATAATATTTCAAAATCGTTTAGACGAGACAAAACTTTTTTCAGACAAATGGGATTTTGAATGAAGGCGTGTGAGATGAGTTGCAGTTAGACATTTTTAATTTCATTTTCGCTTTTCAAAGATAAGTTTTGTAGATTGTTTCGAGAAGATTTCCTAATTGTAGTTGTTACATCTCATACTGCTTAAATGTAGCAAATGGTTTAGCTATATATTTAAAGTGCTAAAAATGGACCTCCCAGACAAGTTAAAAATCTTTATTTTTCACATGAATTAATATCGTGTTATATTAGGATTTTATCTGTTACTAACCTCTATTGTAATGGGGTGATTTGTCGGCAATAATTCTAGCTAAAATTTTCAAATAAATATTTTAGGTAGCTTGGACTCTCATTAATTTATTCAGTAAAATATACTGAAATCAAATTTTGATAGACGTATGACTTCTATTACTATAAAAAAGAGAGTGCTATATTCTTCTACATACCTTTAGAAACTTTCCCCCAAGGGGAGGAGCCACCTCATAACTGAGGAGGAGATGTTTCCGGTATGGTGGTTGGATCTAGCCAGCCTAGGTGGGGGCTGGACTCCTCCCATCCTACTGTGAGGGTTGTACCATGGCCGGCGATAGCCATTTGAACTCAATCACCGTTCCTGCCAGTGCTTCTTTTGCATCGGTCTGGTCATTCAGTTTTATGGTTAATCCGTGCGCCTTCGTGGCGGGTTGGAGAGTCTGTCTGTGACTTACCTTCAGAAGCTACAGCACCCTTCCTTCCGTTGTAAAACAGAACGAGAGAACAACAGCTACAACAACAGTATGACAGTATGAAATATTTTCTTTTGAAGAAAATTTTTGATAAACTAATAAAGCGTTTATTGAATTTGAATGGGATGCCTAACGAACAATATGATAAACAACTTATATGTTTGCTTTATTAACGAAACGAAATTCCATAAACGTAACGAAAAAAATCCATAAACGTTGGCTTTTCAAACTGAATATATTTCTTAACCTACAGCATAAACACACATATATCATTTTCTTTTTTATAATTGTTTGGTTGCACGCGAACTTAAAAGTACTTTGTACTTGTAGTATACGTTAATTAAACAAAAAACAACAACCTAGAGCTGAAAATTGTATAAAGAAACTTGAAGCCCCTAAAATTTGACCTTATTAACTGCTTGAAAAATATTATATCAAGCATTGTGAAAATTTGAATAGCTGCAAGGTAACCTATTTAAATATTTCAAGAATTTTTAAATGGATATTGTCATTTGTGTGATTTAAAATATGCTTAAAATATAAAGAAAGTATTGTATTATTTAGTTTTTCAAAATATTTCGTTTAAATCCTATCGCTTTTCATCCACTTCATAAACAAAATTTATTCATTAATATGTTCTTATTTTTATGAAATTCTATTTTCAAACACAATTGAACTCATTTCTCAACTGCAAACAGAGGTGAAGTGCATAATGGATTATACAACGAATACATTTTTTTTCCATATTGCTTTTGTTTTGTTTTGGAAGAAATGCTTTATAATTCTGTCGAAAGTCTATTAAAAACTCTCATTTTCACTTTCAATTATTTCGTAAAGTGAAATCACCTTTGTTATGGTAATTACATTCATGCATTCCATTTATTAAATTTTCCGCCCTGAATCTCATATGTATAGAGTAGAATTAAATTATTTCCTCCAAACAAAGTGTTTTGAATACAATAAATGAAATAATTTCCTACAATGGAATATTTTTATGGTCGAAAGATTTCTTTTTCACATAGTTTAGAGATATTATTTTTCATTCAGTAACAAAATATGAAAACAATGTTTAATTAGCATTGTAATTATTTTTATAACTTTTAACTACTATTTTTGAAATATAGCATTTATAACATAAATGTTTTTTATGGTAATTAATTCGAACAACATAATGATACAGCATTAACAACTTTATGTAACTTTATTGTTTAAAGTTAAATATAATTTTAATATCAGGTTTTTAAATGAAAATGCAATATTAACTGTAAAATACAACTTTTATTTTAATTTAAAAATAAACAGACGCAGAGTTTTTTACAAGGTAATTGAAAGTTATTTAAAATAATCAAAAACTTGCTCATTGTTCATAAACTCTATAAAAATAAAATAACAATGATTAAAATGATATTCCGCCTATAGAAAATAATAATACCGTGTGTCCAAAAAGTTCCCGTACTCCAAATTTAAAAATATATTATCCATAATTATTTTTCAAGTATATTAAATTTTGCCATACGAGTAATGAAACCATGGACATGCTTGAAGTTTTTTTCGGTGATCTCAAAAAATCTTTGGCCACCTCGATCCCTTGATCTGACTATCCCCGACTTTTTTCTGTGGGGATATTTAAAGTACAAAGTTTATGAAGGTGATCCTCAAACAATAGATGATTTGAAAATCGCAATTACCCAAAGGATACAAGAAATTTCTCCTAGCATGTTAAAACGCGTTTCGAAAAACATGCGCAAACGAGTTTAGCTTTGTCTCCAAGAAAGGGGTGGACAATTTGAACATTCATAATAAATGTAAGCTCAGTATTTTTTCCTTAGTTATGTTAAAACTGCTTTCTATCATTGGCATAAAAATAATTCTTTTTAAACCTGTTATTTTTGTAAAATAAATTCACAAATCATCAGTACGGGAACTTTTGGGGCAATCGGTAGATCCGATTATTTATAATACTTGGTGAAATTTAAATCGAAAAAAGACAGATGATTTCATTAAAAATGTGTTAATAATTATATTTAAAATTTATATTTAGCTGTTAATGCCATCTTATTTATTTGCTTTATTGATAAAGTATTGGATTCCATTCAGTGAAATAAATATCTTCAAAAAATGAAATATTTTACAATCACATAGAATTACGTATATATATTAATTTTTCAGCAGTTAATTTATTAAAATAAAATACAATTGTTAAAAATTTCAGCTTTATATTTAAAAAAAATGAAATATTTAAATTAAATGGAGTCAGTCTGCAAGAAAATTTCTTTTTGGACATCTTAAAATGTGAACGCATTGCCGTAATATTGCTTAATTCTTAGTTGTTTCTTGAAATAACTAAACATGATTTATCAGATATTTCGTATAATTCCTTGTTATTTCATTAAATGAGGTGTTGTATGATAAAAATAATTCTATGCTTTAATGATGAATTGCAACTATTGGCTTTCTGATTGCGAATATATTGAATTTTTGCCTCATATATATTTGCATCTGAATACAGAATTTTTATTTTGTTTACATTTCCTTTCTCTGTGACATGGTGAATTCTTTACCGAACATTTCTTATAATGTATCATTATTTATATTACACTTATCTATTGTACCATCTTCGCCAACGGTTTAGTAACTCATTGGCGACGGATGTAAATTTGGCGATAAAGATCAAAGGATTAAACCATTGCTGGATTTCCATAATTGGCGGTTTAAAATTCATTGCTGATGACTTCAAATTTGGTGATAAAGTTGGATGGTATAACACGTAAGTACCTAAAATTTTGCAGGTCCATTCATTTTCTGAGCAAAGCACTAACTAAAGTACAGTTATATGAGCGTTAAATAAAATAAATTGAAACTTCCAGATTATAATCTGTTTACATATAACAGTTGCCATTATATCATTTATCTATATACTGATAATTAAGCTGAATGTTTGCTACCATATATAAGCATGTATGTATGTTAACATTGTATAGATAAGATTGTTTGACACACAAATTTTGTTTCTGCATCTCTTGATGGTCAAGAATAAGCCCCTCACAGAGATAATATTTGAAATAGAAATTAGAAATTTAATTTATATAACACTCGCAGTACCTGCACATGGCATAAAATACGAGAGGAAAATTAGCTATAAATTTAAGCCTAACTTCCACCAGATATGAAAAAGGCATATAATGAAATGTGAAACAAACATAAAAATATAATTAGAAATCATCAAAGATATCTACAAAACAATTTTTATAGCTCAAAATTAGAAATATCCAGACTGTTAAAAAGTTCAAAATATGATATATTCATGAACAAAGCAATTCAGTAAAACTATGCAATATAAAAGATGTTTTAAAATTTAAAATTATGCAAAAAATATTCATTTTCACATTTGTTTGTCAACTTTGTATAATCTGATATGAAAATATAATTCAGCTTGCTTCATAATATTTCTTGTAAATTACATTGACTGTTTTCCTACTAATGCCAAGATAAAAATAAAGATGTGGTTTGAATGTAAATCTCTGCAACAAAAAATTTTCTATGATAAAATAATATTTCGCTTAAACCGATTCCAAAAGTATGAAGTAATTGCCTCAGAACTTTATTTATAGTCATGACCCAGTCTCCTGAAAGTCCCTGTATGTTTTGAAAGAGAAAACTCGAGAAATACTTAATTTATATTGGAAATATCAGTTAATTTTCGGGGGACATAATGGTTTTTGAATCGCTGTTTAAAACCAGACAAAGAAATGTATTACATATGTATACCACAGATATTGCGATTTGCGCTTGCGTAGGATGAATTTTTCGCACATGCTCGAATGCGCGAATCGTAGTAAGAAAATATTTAAAATTGCTAGAAATTGTAAAAGTACCTTTTTTAAATGTAACTTCAATATACTATAATATATGTCCTTGAAAATAATATAAATATCTCTAATATCAGATAGGTATTTCTCATGTTTTTCTCTTCCAAACATACAGGCAATTTCAGAGAGCTTCCTTTTATATTATTCATAGATTAAATGAAATTTTTCCGTATTTTTAACTAACTTTTGAAAATTTAACATTTCCAATGTGTTTTTCCTACCCTTTTTAAATATACCGAATTATTTTTTAATAATATTAATTTAAATATGGCGATAAATTTTGCTTAAGTTTGGCAATTTTTTTAAATATTTTATTTTGCCAAATTTTAAACAATAGAATACAATTTTTTTTATTGAAATTCAAATATTTTTTTATTTATTTTTCATCCATTATTTGATAGCTTTCGTTTTCTATATTGTTGAAAGCAGAGGAGTAAGGGGTGATTTTCCGTTAAGTGCGTGGCAGCGAAAAATCGCCAAATAGTGTAGAATTCTGCCAAATTTCTTTGGCGGTTTTTCGTTCCCACCAGGTTAACGGAAAAGAAGCAAAGAAGGATTTTATTTAACTTTTGTGTAATTTACAAGACAGATAAAAGGGATAATAAGACAATAAAAAATTGCAATATCAAAAAAATTTGGATGATAAAGGAACTGGGTATTTTTGCTAATAACGCTAGAAAAACATGAGATTGATCGCTATTAATAACTTTCATGTATACAGTAAGTGGAGCATATATAAACAATTAAGATAACACGGCTTTAATGTTATTTGTCATAATCATGAACATGAAGAATGTCTACACGATTTAAATAAAATTAAATGTAAATTATGTTATATGCAAACAGCTAAAATAAAAGTAAAACAATATTTTTATAATTATCAAGAAATACAAGTTAATCACATCTTTCCAATAAGATGTATAAGTAATTTTTTTAATTATTTGTGATTTTGGCCAATACTTTCATTTTATGAGTCTAATTTATCAAATTTGCACTCTTATTAATTTGTAATAGACTGACTCTCTTATATTCTTTAATTTCCAACTAGAAAAAAAATGAAATGAATTCCATTCTCATATATGCATTATTATTAATGTATTTATTAAATTAGGAATTATTAAAAGTAATTTTATATTAAGACTATTCATTTATTATTATTATGAAACATTTCATATTAAGAATTGAAGAAAAAGAGCGCGTGTTACACCGATAAACATATGAAAATATAGTTTATCCAAAATGAATAACAACTTTATAAGGAACAGTATTTTTTATGAAAAGAGACAAACATATGAAAGCCCATTGATATTTTATAAGCGCTCTTATTTTATTTATAAAAAAATAAATTTCCTTTAAACTTAAATTTTAAATAAAATAGCCATACAACATAAATGATGAAGCTTATGAAACTTTTGCAATTTATAGGTACAATTTTCTTCATGTATAAAGTAAAACTTAATCTTCTTATATATATAAATAAAATTAATCTATTTTTTACACTTATGTGAAAATAAAATATTTTAATATTGAAATAAATTTTATGCGCTAAATCATAAAAAATCTAAAACAGTTATGTGTTTTTATTTTATAATATATGGTCATATTATCTATTCACAAGAAAAATATTCATGATTTTGAATATCAAATATGCCCTTCCTGAAGTTAAGGAATAGATCATTCTTAATATATCTCATCTAACAGAAATAAAGATGAATAATAACAAATCTAAAAGAAAAAAAAAATGTAAAATGTAGTTATGATGAGAAAAGATTTTATTGAAGATAAGAATATATTATGTTTATAATAACTCATAATATATATTTTTATTTTAATATTCAGTCATTCAAACTTTCGATGATGAATTTGATGGGCAATATTAAATTATATACAGTTTTAGTTATTGCGCTATTATAAGTATAAAAAAGTGTTCTCGTAGTTGTTTTGTTGTGAAATCCAAATTTCCTTTTTAGAATGATGATTTGAAAAAGATTTATGAATGCATAATCATATATCATATCACTAAATTATTAAGGAGCGATGTGATACATAAATTTCACGTTCCTTAATATGCTTTATTTTCCAGAACATTCGCTCGTAATTTTCTAAAACAAGTTTTCTCAGAATAGATGCGGCCAATGCTTTTTATAATAAGACTATAATGCTTTGTAAAATGTTCCTTGCGATATTTTCTAGTGTAAATTGCTGATGTTATCATAAACTTAAAAGTAGTTTTACAGGGAAAAAAACGAATAAAAATACTTTCAACTTCTTATACATATGCATAAAAAAAACCTTAAATTGTTTACTTTCGTTGAAAAATTATGCCGTGTCCTTATCTTCCCGAAAACACAAAAGCACATAAATTCCTTCATGCAGCAATAATTGAATTACTTCTTTTTGGGGACTAAGCTGATATATTTTCCTTGTTTCACGCCTTAAGTAAAGATGTTAGTTCTAAACATTGTTTGCGTTTTGTCGGTTTTTAGCGGAAGAAACATATTCCGTAAATGCAATTTTCTTGCCATTCTCTGAAGCATCAAAAAGCTTCTTTGCTTTAAACATAAGGAGATCTCCCGGGATGTGATGGTTACAGAAGTAAATAAAGGGAGGGAAACGCCTGGCATGATAAGTAAGGAATTTTTGCGGCCCTCTAGGTAGAAATAACGGATGGGAGTTTTAATACCGCAAAATAAAACGAAAACTGGACAAGGATTTTCGCAATTAGATCTTCTCACTAACATTTATAAACGATATCTGCATTTTATAAAGAGAGATCTGCATGTTTTTTAATGTCTGTTCAATGTATGATTTATGATATAAATCGAAAAAAACATGATAAATTATTGTTTATATATATACAATATTTTTCACTACTCGAATCTTAATGCAAACTAATGAAGAAAAATGCGCTATATAAGTGATATAGATAATTCATGTCACCCCAATATATTCTTAATGAGAAAAGCTACATTTAAACAGGAGTTATAAAAGCAAAAAAAAAATAGTTACTTAACGCAATAGTTAATTTCTGCACTCATATTTGTAATTGCATGTGATTCATATATATTTAATATATTATCTTAATGTAAGTTATATTACGATAATTAAGATTGCAAGATAAATATAAATAGTCCAAAATATACATAAATTTATTTTAATATTTATGTAAATACCACTTTTTACATAGGATTGTTTAATGCGAGCTATAGAGACAATAATCACATCCAATTTCAGCCCCAAATTTTTATTTACATGTAGATACGGGACACAAAACACATAAAGCAAAATTACGAAACCACCCCATCATCTTTCGACTTTGTCAGTCTCCGAGTTGGACTGACCTCTCACCTCCCGCTTCATCAATCCCAGACTGACTTATCTTCACTCTCGGACCCAATTCTCTCTCATTTCATACAACTCTTTTCTCACCGCGTTCAGTAAAAAGGGTT
>JAOUZG010036900.1:3850967-3892550 GCA_026289955.1 Argiope argentata | reverse complement strand
TTTGAACGTTATAATAAACTTTTTAATGTTATAATCAGCAATAATGTTCCCCTAAACTTTACCGCATCTCTAATGATAGTGTTATCACTCTCCCCTCCCCCTTTCACAAAATCTGACCCTTGTATAGGCTTTAAAACGCCTTGCATGATATTTGGTGAGCAATAGTTACGAAATATCGTTTTGCTGGAATTTATCTTTATTGAAACTATTGATGGATTTTCCTTGATATTCATGTGCCTTGTAGTATTTCCTTGATATATTTAGATTAATCTCTGACATTTAACAACTATGGCTCAAAAGCCTAATTTTTGTTTTATAGATACGTTTTGTGCTTACTGGCTCTCGAAAGTAGAAAGACAAAATGCCAACCCCTTGAATTAGTTCCAAATCTGCTAGGCGCCTACAATTTTAGTTTAGCTTTCTTCGTTTTTTAACAGTGATCAAGAGTACAGCCCATCTAAATGAATGCTCAAGAGCTCAAATCTTATAATATCTTAATGCTTAAGATCACAAATATTTTTAATGAATGTTCAAGAGCACAACTTTTCTAAATGATTGCTCGAGAGAATAAATTCTTTGAATGAATGCCCAAGGACACAACTCTTCTAAATGATTGCTCGAGAGAATATTTTGTCTGAATGAATACCCAGGGACACAACTGTTCTAAATGATTTCAAGAGAGAATAAAATCTCTGAATGAATGCCCAAGAACACAACCCTTCTAAATGATTGCTCGAGAGAATAAATTCTTTGAATGAATGCCGAAGGACACAAAACCTCTAAAGGAATGCTCAAAATTTAATTGAAATTTACTAATTTGGTATAAAGATCTCTAATCAAATTTTATCAATCTTGTTCAATTCTTTTTTAATCTCGCTTTGTCGAATAAACATTTAGATATATTGTCAAAAATATTTTTTTGACATCGAAGTTATCTAAAGCGTGGAAATATGTAAAAATTTAGATTTTGAATTTGTTGATGATGAAAATACTGTTTTGTGCTTCGTATACGATTCCGTAGTAATAATAAGAAGCATCAGATGAAGCTGATTAACAATATTCAATTGTGATTACTACTGTCTCATTACCTTGAATAAGTTAAAATAAAACAGACTTATCTTGAATGCTTTTAGTAAAAATGCTATTTATTCATGTTGACTGATGGTTTGATGAACAGGTACATGAACGTGAAAATATCCGCCTCAACAAAGGAGAAATATGGTCCTATACTCTGAAATAAAGATATCCGATTACAAAGCTCCAAATTGGTTTTAAAATTTTTTATCAAATTGCACTTATTTCTAAATATTTATGAAAGAAATAAAAAAAATATAGTATTATTTTGAAATTTTATAAGTCTACAATGAGAGATTATTCTCAGATTGAATAAATGTAATATTTTATTCAAATTAATTTTATTTAAAATAAAGATTTCATGAGATATTTAGATGTAGAAACTAAACAAAAATAGGATAATCGAAATATAGTTATAAAAATGAAAAGCTTTAAAAATGTGATGAAAGAAAATTTAAATTTAATCACATTAGTTTAGTACTTTAATTTTTGAGATTTTTTCAATAATTTGTCTTGTTTTTGATATCTTTTTTTGTTCATTTTTCAAATTACATCCTTCAGTAATTCATACTTTTTAATAGTTATTATGCTTTTCAATTTTTAAAGTATTCAATTTATATTGTTTCTTTCGCTTTAGATTTTGATGCATTCGTTATTTGTTACTATAATTATTGTGAAACATTAAGTAAGTTTTTTGGGTTAACTTTCTTATTAAAAAGAAAATATTTAATTTTTATAATATGTACTGACTTTTTTATAACCACTTCTTATTTGAATTTGTATGAACATAACTTCGCTCCATTAAAACGTATTTGTTTCAAGGACATTATGGAAATAAATAAAAAAATTAATTGTTCAATGCTAGGCAATTCATGATTTTCCAGATGAATGTAATATTTTAATCACTAGACGAATTATATAAAATATATTATCAGAGATATTTTTTGTCATGAATTTATACCTTACTGTCGAAACAGACAAAACCCAGGTCTTAAATGTAAAGGGATTTATTATATGGAACAGTCCAATGTTAGATATTAGATAAATAAAGTTATTTTTATAACCTCTTATGTACGTAATTCTCTACACATTGCACAAATAGTGTTTCAATTTTTTTCTTTTAAAAAGGTTACTCTGCTACATTTTGGATATTGTTCTTAGATTCATAGAAGGTGGGGTGGTCGGCTGTATACAAGAAGATGAAGAAGTCTTAGATTTATTTTCATAAACTTATGAAATGTAACAAAATCACTTCAGTTGTTTCATGAATTGTAAACGGAAGGAATGATTGTTTTTCCACTTTTGTGTCAACCTTATATGAATCTGAATATTAAAATATTAAAACTCTTGAACAATGATGTTTTAAAATATCATATAATGTTTTAAAATATCATGATGATTTTCAGTTATTTTTAGTATTCATGCAATTCAACTATTACACGATCGTTCAAATTAATAAAAATGTATTTTAAGAAAAAATAAAGAACACTAATTTCAACAGTATATGGAAATTCCATTATCACTGAAAAATGTTTAGTTGAGGTTACCTAAGTATCATTCGGGGGAAGTGCACAATTTCTTTTATTGCCCCAGTACCCGTTAGCTGAGATTGTGAAATCGAATGTCCTACTTTCCCTGTAATGACTGGAGATACTTTAGTACTTTCCAGAAGAGAAGCTGGAAATTTCTTCTTACTGATATCATCGAATTTCCTGATGGCTATCTTCAATGCTTGTAAATTTAGCTCTATTTTCTATGGAGCTGTTTCAAAACTTTATACTTTTAACTAAAACATATATAATTTTCTTCTAACATTGTTTTCCTCGCTCAAATTTATTTAAAATATTTGGCAGGCATTTCAGTGGAAAAAATAATATAGGGTATAGACAGACGTGAAATGGTAAAGTCTAAAAATAATTAATTTTATAAAAAAAATAAAAATAAGTATACGATCTCAAATTTTAAGTTATCTTTTGAGAGATATTTTATTTTTTAAGTCATTTTTTGATTTGCTATTTAGTTGATTTAAGTCATTAACCAGTTTTAATCGGTTTGAAACAATCACAAGACTTTTGTATTCTCTTTCTCTATTTAATATATATACTTTTTATTTTCAATTTTCCTAGCTGGCAAACACATTTTTCGAGCTCGACTGATTTTGAGATTAAAAAAACAAACAAACAAAAACGTCGTTTTTCTTAATATCGATACATGCTTAATATGATAGTCCTGTTATTTTTTCACACTGTTTAAAACTATTAAGACTTTAATTAATTAAAACAATTCATTAAGATTTCAAAGAATGAATAATTCAAAAAACAAATTATAACTTTAATTGACGATAAATCGCCAAATGGGACAACCCTCTGCATTATTTTCTACTAACCTCAAAAGTGAAAATGTGATGCATCAAAACCTATAAATAGCCAATTAGTTGTCTACGCGGCTTCAAAAACTTCAAATAAAAAAAATCATTTTCCCACATAATTAAAAAATCGACGACGAAGTAAAAGTCTATCTGAAAGATAAAAAAAAAATGTCATTTGCTTTAAATGATGTTTAGCAATATTTAACAAACGGGAGTGGTTCCCTCGAAACGTTACCGCATATTTTCTAATAATGACTCCATTTCTTTCTCCAGGCCCAAAACTATGTACCTTGAGCTAGGTCATGAATGCCGACACTAGAATTTAATTTATAATTTTACATAAAAATTTTATGCATCGTAGTGTAACAGGAAAATTAGTATTTGTGTAATAAGAGCAATCTGTTAATGAATGGTAATTAGGAAAGGTCTCTTTGTTTAAATCCAGAGTTTCAATAAAATTTACAGTGTGATCTTTGATTTTATTTTTACTCAAATGGAGATAATAAACATGTTCCAGATCCTTCTTTTCCAACAAAGATCTTTCATTTTTCATTAGAATACAAATGTAGTCTCCAAATCAAATGTCAAATTTCATTAATTTATATAATTAGAGTATTGAGTTACATTGTTTATATGGATTCAAAAATTTAGATCATTAGACGATCAATCCTTTGACATATTTGATTTAGAATTTGATACGAATATAAATCATATGTGCTGAATTTGAGTGTCAAATTTTGTTTATCTGGTTCCTTGCAGTTTTTAAATTTATTCTTTCGTATTTTTATAGTTAGACAATCAAAATTTCTTTGAATGACTTTCATTCAAATTTGATAGAAACTAAGAAATACTTGTGAATTCCATATACTTAATGTTATCCATCTACCTAAAAGTACTTTGGAGTTACCTTGTTTACACTCTTCATTTCAAAATTGTATTTTTCAACCACTGAAACTTGAAGGTTCACTAATATTTTGAATTCAGGTTTTTTGATGGTTAGAGTACTTTCTCTTTGTATATTTTTTATGAGAGAAATTACAAGAATATAGAACCGTTAATCGATTATTAACTAATTAAGAATGCTAATTCAGGATTTTAGGAAAACTATGGCAATTAAAAAGTTGCGTCAACAAAAATACGTGGACAAAAAATAAAAAAAATTATTATCTGCATGAGCATCTCAAAAAATCAGCTTTTAATAACCTGTTGTCATTCTATTTACAAAAGCTCTGATTAAGAAAAATAAGTTAATTACTACAGGAAATAAAATTTAGAACTATGTCATTTTGAACACGTGATTATATGAGATGTAATAAATAGGAAATGTGATATTTTTTAAGCAATAAATGAGAGACAGAGTTATTTTTGGATCGTTTGCAATACTATAGTGACTCATTGAATGAAACGATTAAAATGGAAAAAATATATACTTTAACTTAACATAGTGCTTAAATGAGGATTGAATGGTTATGGCTTATACAAAATGCGTGAGAAAGGAATTAAAATTTTAAATTTCAACTTTCTTAAAAATAGCCCTAGAAGACTCAAAAATATTGGTATATGGCTGCAATTTTTAAATAAAGACCTTTTTAATCTGCAATTTGCCACATTTTGTTGAGATGATTTTTTTAGCTTTTTTAACTTAATGAAATATTTCCTTCAAACTTGAATAAATACTTTAAATTGTTTGATTAATCCATATGTTTGCAAAATATGCCTCTTTTTGTTGAGAGGTTTTCTTCAAATATTAATAAAAATATTTTTAAAAGTAGATTACATTGTTTAATTAAGCAAAATGTTTTTAATGACTGGCTTTTCAAGAAATTATATTTTGGAATGATAAATTGAAATATGCATAGCAGATTTCAATTTTTAGTATTTAAATTCTATGCGATCAATATTTCAGTTCACAATTTTAGGAAACTGCCTTTTACTACCTTACAAGGATAACAATTTGCAATGTATGTTTCTGTTTTTACATTTCATACTCATCACTCTATTATAAAAATTTATCTCTAGATTTATGCATAATCGAGGGACCTTGAAAGGGAATTTTTAAATCCAAAATATAAGTGCTCATTTGAAAATTTGTAATTTAGCAGAATCGTAGGTGATATGTAAGTAATTTAAATATGCCGTTATGTGCAAAATGACTTATTTACCCATCATTATATATATTATATTGAGTTTTGCAGGCTTTTTATCTATTACTTTATTATTCAATTCTAAGATTATTTGTTTCATATAAGTGCGAAATAGTAATTTTTATAATTAAATAATTGCATAAAACAAAAGAAAGTATGGTTATAAAAAGGGGATTTTATAGAGCAGTGTTTCTCAACGTGGGACTCACGTCCTATAGTGGGGGCTCGGGATCTCGCAGGGGGGCAATTTGAAAAAGGACTTGATACAACTTTAACCCTAATTTTGAGACTAAAACTAACCAAATTGGAGCCTAACATAAAATATCTGTGCAACAAGCATCAAACGCAAGGATCTCACTAAATTAAAAACACAAATTAATATTAAAAAAATCAGTATTGAATTTATTTGGAATTTGAATTTGTTTTGAAATTCTACTTACTGTGTTTTGTTAACAATTTCATGGAGATTTATTCCTAGAATCCATCATTTATGTTTCTTAAGTGAAAAAATCAATTTTTTAATGTTAAATACTATGTATGTTACATACGGGGAGCGAGAAAACTTTAGAAAGGTTAAAGTGGGGCATGGCACGAAATAAAGTTGGGAAACACTGTAATAGAGTATACCTCCATTTTTTTTCTTTATACCATAGTATATTCATCAACTCGGAACTTCAAAGAATTCATGCCAATTGAATGAATTTATTCAGAAGAAATTATTGAATAAAAGAAAATTTCAAAAACTTTAAAATATAGAATCTATTTATATACCTATTTATAACGATAATCTCTTGAAATGCAAATTCTTTAAATCCGATTAGTAAATAGCTAAAAGTTTTCTGCCATTAAATTTATAAACTATTTTAAAACTTGCAACTATATTTAGAAACGATGATTTCGCTTCACAGCTTAGTAATATATAACAATTGTTTTTATTTATGTATGTAAATAATCTACTTGCTTTGAATTCATACGAATACGAATTTAAATGGATGGACTATTTCTGATTCGTGTTGGAAAGATTATTTTAAATGGAATGTTATAAAGTAACAAAACGCTTTCAGCGCATTATCTAGTAAATCAAATTTCCCTCTATATTAATAAATATGAATGGCATTGTACATGATAAAATATTTCAATGTTCCTTTTGTATTTTATTTACAAAAAAATTATTAATTGATAAGCATTACTGTTACATAAAAAAATTCCAATGAACCTGCATTTAGTTAATTCCTTAGGACTTCAAAATTATGTGAGAAATAATCCGAATAGCGCTGGTCGAATCTTGGAAAACTCAATTCAATCAGAAATGGTATAACAGAAATCGAGAAATAGGAGGCGAAAATAAAATTTAATCCAGAATCAGTGGAGCTTTTGATCGTTGCCAAATAAGAAAACTCTATGATTAAACTAAGGAATTTGAATATTAAATCTTCCAAAACTCACAAAAATCGTCATTGACATAAATTCAAACATAATTTTAATAACAATTATAACTAAACAACGTTTTAATTATAATTATTTAATTTCTGCCTAAGCGTTTTTGCTATTTGTAATCTTTAGAAAATTAATATCAAATCAATACCAATATTTTTGAGGTTATGCTTGAATTTTAACATCCATTAAAACATTTAAATTAATAGCAACTCTGAAATTGGGTTTTTGTTTACGCTTGTGTTTTTAAGTAAACAGAATACTTAATTTCTATTTTGGTAATTTTTGTAAAATATTGCTTCAATAAAATTCAAATTTCTCATCGTTATCAAACAGTAAGATGGAATTTTAAAAAAATGAATGACATATTAATAGTTTAACAACTTAAAAGTGAATAATATGTTCGTTAAAAGCTGCTGGTTTGAATATAATTCATATACGATAAAATGTCGCTCATATAAAAAAACACTTTTTACAAAAAATATCTATATTTAATATTTAAAAGTAGAAGTAGAATTTGTTCCATACACAAAATATTGTCATTCACAAAATCTACTAATCGTTTATTAATTTGAACGTTTACAAATTGAATATAAGTGGACTAACTTTATTACAAATGGGAATAAACATACATAATTTTCCATTAATATGATATTTAATTTGACATAGTATGAATATTTCTCATCTATATTGTGTATTACAAAATATATTTCAAAGATGAAACTACTAATATTTTGGCTTACAAAATCGTTTGGAAACGTCAAATCTATTAAATGATTTCAAAGGGAAAAGTAATATAACAATGATTAATAACATAAGATAAAATAACAAAGTTGGAGTAAATAAAATCATTTCATAAAAATATACACATTTTGTTTTCAAAATGAAAAATACATATTTAAAAAAGTGACAACATTCAGAATTACTCATCGTTATTCAGATACAATATGCTCTTCAATCGCCATTTTTTTTTATTTTACAAACGGAATCATTATTCATATAAAACAATTTTTGAGTATTCATACTATTTCAAACTATATATAACTGATTCGTTTGTTTAAAACTCATTATTATTTTAAATTAAATATTTTGTAAAATTTTGCTATTTTAATATCTTTTTTACTAAACTATTTTATAGCTTCAAATTTGTAATTTTCTGTCACATGTTTCAACATTTGATTAAACTTGAATTTATACAAAAATAAACATTTTGCTGCTCCAGACATACTTTTTAAAATGTGGCTAAAGTCTAATGGTTCTAGAAAGCATAATACGCAATATAGATAATTCATTATATAATTTATGCTATATCTCAATAAATTATTCAATAAATGTTTCTCTGATTGATTATAAAATTGAGCTTTTAATTTCACTTTTAAAAAGATTAAAGAGTCTTAAATAATAATATTTTATTTCTTTACAGCCCATAAATATGCATCTGGAAAAACTACGAAGACCAAATCTTTATCATTTTTTATACATTTTATGCATACAACTTTAAAGTAAAAGTAAGAAAATAAGGAGATTCTGCTACCTGCTACCAAATTAGATCATGTAATGAATATCACTGTTTGAGGTCAATAAAAGTGTCATATTATTTGATCAATTAGTACTTAGAAAACTCCGAGTACTGATCTATTTATTGAAATATAAATCTGAGCATAGAATCATATCCATTTATCTTTCTTTGTTTGGTAACTATCATATGAACGTATAATTCAACAGTCGAATAAACTTACTTTCACTGAATAGATTTTATTCAAGATTTGATATAAATCAACAAATTTAGTGCAAGGATCATTAACTGAATTTCATCCGTATAGATCAAATAATTTTTCACTAATCTTAGAGAAGGACAGACAGACATTTTCTTAAAATATGTTTTTGGAATTGAGAGAAATCTAAAACATTCTTTAAAATCTTGACTCAAATTTTTCAACAATATTTCATGATATTTCTTAAAGGTTAAAGTTATTGAAAAGAATATACACAACGAAATAAAAGAGGCAGATAAAATCCTATCCACCACCTAATTTTCAGAGAATTTGTTAATAATTTATTTTTCAATCGTGATATTAATACTGGCAAATGCCCGCGAGTGAATATTTTCATGAATGAGTTTAAATTTCATCATAAAATTAAAAATACTTGTTACATATCTCTTATTATATTAATAAATTATTAACAATAAAGAAAACATTGCACGAAAAGGAGATTTACATCCTTAAAAATGTATTTTTGTGTTTATTTTTTTAAGACAATACAAAATTATTTTTGTTAGATAACATTTTTATGATATGGTTATCATTTTCCAAAGATAAATCGTAGCAATTTCTCATTATTCATTGATTAAGCCTATTTTCCAATTTGATCAAGCGTTGAGGCTTATTTCTTAATTTCTTTTCCATCTCTTTTCCTATAAGTCAATAAAATATTTGGTGGGCCATTACTACAACATTTCTAATAATATTCTCCAGCTTTATAAATCAACTAGAGAAACATAAAATAAAGAGCAGGATAGCATGGCTAAATGAAACACTCCGAAATGTTCATATAGTTATCATTTAATATTTGATCATTGTCATATGGCAATATATAATAAGGGCCTTTTCCATGACTCCGACAGGTGTTTCAAATACGTACATTTAAAAAAAATTAATTCATTGAAAAGCTAATATTTTGAGTGTTAAGGTAGTTTAAAAATATATTTTTTTTACTTTTGTATTTTTAGATATCATTGCTGAAACCATACAAAACTTCATTTTTGATTAAAAATCCAATAAAAAATTTCCAGAAGTTCTTTTAAGATGCATAGTCCATATCTGCAAAATATATCATGACTACATTCATTATCTCTAAGTTTATCGACCTGCCGCATAAAACACAAATACAAACATTCATAGATAAACTAGCACATTCATATTTACTAGTAGTAGAGATGTATGACGTAAATTAGAATTTCTATCAATCAGGAGTAAATCATGAAAAAAATTTAAAGTTAATTAGATGTAATTAACACAGTAAATTTGCAAGATTTATTTGTAATTTTCAATCAATAACAATGACAACAAAAACAAGGTAAATGTATCTTTGTGTATATTAAAAAGCCGATGTATGTATGAAAACGACAAGCTTTCATTAAATCAATGCTTGTAGATGGTTTGAACAAAATTTATGTATCATTTATTTGTCGTTGCTGTTGATAACACAACTTTCACTGTTAACTGTCAGCGATTGAGCATCTCTCGTTTTTCAGTAAAGATCAACTAGGACCAAGAGTACGACTTAGCTGCACACACACGTCACAACCCTTTTTAGGGGGCGAACTTCATTTAAGCATTTTCATTCATTGATCCTTAGATCGTAATATAGATCTGGCACTCAGAACGATCCTCTCTGCCCCAGTACCTCCAGTGGTATTACTATCGCCATGGAGGACTTTGTGACCACGGCAGATTTAATGAGCGCTAGCCACTACACACTCGGGGAACCCGCGGCCGGCGAGTTTCGAACTCGCAACGTAAGATATAGAGTCCAATGCTTTACCAACTGGGTTATTTCAGCCTCATCATTTTTTTAGTACTTTGTATTTGTAGAGTGCAAATTATTTATGATGTTACACAATATATTTTTATATTTTATTGAATAAAATGTCCCAAAAGAATTGTAATGCGTTTATATCAATCATATTTAAAACCAAATCGTTACAAAAAGCATTACCACGTTGCTATTTCCATATCAAAACGTCTGATTATTTATCCTGTACCACATCTAATTCTTCCCAAACTCAGCAAGGAATTTGTATCACACCTTCATTTAAAAACAGAAACAAATTATAGTTGTTCCAAATTTTCTCTGAAAGAATTTTATTGATGGTGTTTACAAATAGTGTTATAAAGCTTTTCATAAAGCATCTAATACCCAAGCATCTAATCAAAATAGCAAGTCAATAATGTATGTTGTCTAATCAACACCTCCGCTTTAAGCGGTCGTAATGAGGTAGGTTGTTAATTACATGGCTGTTTGTATGCAGGCACTACTCCTATTTCTAAATATAGTTAGAAAGATGTGCTGAATTATAAATGCCTCATTAAGATCCACTAGCGCCAAGAAGGAGATGGATTCCTAGAATGGCTCATTTACTTCTGAGCATTTTGATATTATTTATATTGTATATCAAGAGGATGGCTTAAGTCAGCAGAAAGTCGTAATTTGTCTCCGAAATTCTTCTTCAGGTTAGATCTCCTGAGCATTAAAGGGTACAGTGTAACTATTAATTCTGGCTTATATGTCTGGGGTTAGGAAAATTGCCAGCATTTAGAAAGTTTAATAAATTCCGTAATTTTTCAGAATCTTTACAGCAGTAGCCGAATTATTAGACAAATTTTAATAGCTAAATAGGACAAGCGACGAATGTAAATATTAAGATAAATGTACGCTGATAATAAAAAAGAATGTTAGTACATGATTTGTGCTTCAAAACTAAATTATATCGGCCCATATTCAACTAAATTTGTTGAAAATTTCTCTTGCAAAAGTAATGTAAAACATAAAGTGAAGTTTGAAGTTTTAATTGAACACTTCACTAAAAACAAATAAAGAAATATTTTGGCGTTTTTCTATTCTAATTCATGAAATTTGCACAACTTTATATCATATAATTTCAAAACTATCATTATTTATTATGCATAGTTCAATTAATTGCTCTTTATGTTTTTAATTTTAGAAAATATTTTTTTGCTTGATTATGAGTAACAGATTTTATATTTACTTTGAAATTAATAAACCTTTTAATGTTGTCATCTAGTAATCAATCAAGCAATTTTCTTCCAATTTTAAAGCAAGGCTCAATATTTATTTAAAGAAGACTAAGTTTTCAGGGTATGTACAAAGTTTACATGAACTATCTATAATTTATTTTAGTTCAAAGGATAATAAGCATTTTAAATAGGATAACAACATATTGGCATTATGAATTCTGATAGATTTGTAAGAAAGATTATACCAAGTATTTTTCCAAAAATAACATGTCGTTCATGTCTTTCTTAGTGTGTAAATTAAAAAGATGAACATCAACTAAAGTATAAGAGTTTTGATTTAAATAAAACACAATCAATACTCCCAAGAAACCAGCTGGGTAAAGAAATGGGTGTATGTGGAACGAATAAGAGATCCAAATCACCAAAGTCGCATAAATAAGTGCAGAATAATTTTTTTAGAAGATAGTAAATCGTCTAGTTGAATTTATTTATGAAAATTTACATAGGATTCAATAGGGAAATTTTATTTTCATGTGTTTTGAAAATTATAAAATGCTTTACTTAAAATAAAATATAAAAAATAGGATATATATATATATATATATATATATATATATATATATATATATATATATATATATATATATATATATAATTATTATTTTATTAAAGTTCTAATTCAGAATTTATTATTTGTTTTCTATTACAATTCTTAATATATTGAATTAGAGGAAAAATTGAATTATTTTTTATCCAAATTTTATTGAAATCTAAGCTTTGAAATTTTATTAATCGCTATTCTAAGACAGATAAGCCATATAAAGGTAAATTCTGGTCCCCATTACGATTTCGGGAGAAAAAAATTCTAAAATGTAAAGACTAATATAAAGCGTCTTCATAAATTATCATACTCAGTATTTTCAGGAATCATTTTTTTTTTCAATTTTTCATTCATTACTTTCCAGAGAGAAGAACCTGTTAAGAAAGAAAATTTAAAATTTAAATTAAAAAGAATGCTTTTTATCAGTAAAGGCAATAACTGATGTTTTCAGATAAAATATTATTGAGTTTAAAAATCTGAAAAGGGTTTCATACGATTGTAAGACCCGAGCCAATTAAAAATTTGCATAAAAATATTATTTCTCGTCAAACATGGACGAATAAAAATTATGAAATAGAGAAAATATATATAACAGAGACTTCTATTTTTCTATTCTATAAAAAGAAACATTTAAACCTACAGCAAACATATTATGTTTATAGAAGAAATCAATTTAATTTTTTCTGAAACGGAAATTTTTTTTGAATACATTACCTATCATATGTTGCAGATACATGAGCAAGTTATTTCATTTTATTATTATTCAAAAAGTTTCTAAATATAAATAGGATGGTGTTTGGCATTGAGATTAGCATTTGAAATTATTTGAGCTTTCAGAGCAATCTGTTTAAAAGAGATATGTTGTGAAATATTCTAATAAATGTGAAAATGCTATTAAAAATTAGCAACAAAATCCTTTTTACTTCTCAGTTTTTTTATATCATCGTTAGAATCATTCATAAAATGATTTAAGCTCTATTCAATCAAAGTATTACTCATTAGTTCTCTTTTGAAATTTAATAAATTTCTATAAAATTGCCTCATAATTTCCGAAATTTTCAATGTATGCAACAAAACAAAGTCTCTAACTACATTATTTTCATTTATAATGACTTTTTAAGATTTTAACAACGTCTTGCCAGAGGCTATGATTTTAATACTAAATCGGATTTTTATTTACATTGCCAACCATAAATTTTCTATGATTTTACTTGCGAAGCTAATTTAGGAATTCTTTTCACTGATGCTATTTCACTTCGAATTTATTATTTTCCCCCTTTATAATATTGTAATCTTTAACATTTAAAAAACGTTGCTGCCGACTATTTTAAAAATTCTTCTCCAATTAGTTAGGCTTATCATGATGAGTTGAAAATTATTTACTCAAAAGTCCATGGGCCATCCAAGCCTGAATCATTAAATCTGGATAATATTAATATATTTCCACTCATCTCTTTATTTTAATATACATAAATTGAAAAGACAACAAAATTGAATTTAAATATATAAATGTAGGCTAACTCCAAATGCACATTGATAGATATAGCTCATTTTAGAAAAAAAATTACATGAAATATTTCTATTATGCCTAATTTCAGAATTAAACGTAGCATTATATGAATAGTCTTTTTTATTCTAGACTTCATTTGCTCTTTATATAGTAAATGTTGTTATTAATTGCAGTTTTAAATGAGTAAATAATTATTACAAATGGTTAAAAACTCAAAATTATGACATAACTGGATATTCAGGATGCTTTCCCCTTACTTTATTTAGGTCTTCTTTTTCTTGCACGTAATATAATTTCATTGATTTAATTTTTTTCATTTAACTAATACCGTTTGTGATGGTGGATTAGAGTTTCTAACAGAACAATATTTTTAAATGATATATTGTTCCACTTATTTGGAATTAACTTATTCAATTATAATCCAAAGTTTAGATTCAATTATAATGTTGATAATTTAGAATTTTATTCTAGAAATTATAAATAAAAACCATGTTTGCCAAGCAAAATTTAGTGGATGCCAAATTTTTGAATAATAGATAATCTAACAGCAAAATCCTGATGATATAATAATGCTTTTATATCTTCATACACATTAAATAATAATTAATGCAAACAATTGGCAATGGGTTTCCATCAAAACCTATAAATGCTGTATATTTTTAATTATGATAGTTGATTTTCATTTATATAACTATAGCACCAATAATTAAATTAAAGCTACTTATGATTAATTTAAAGACTATAGTTAAGCATCAATAGCGGGTATATTTTTCATCGTTAAATTAAAAATATCGGTTGGCATTCTTAATTTTTTTTCTCCTTTTTTCGTATATTTAAGAATGATGAAAGACCACAAAATACCATTTACCAAAATACACTTCAAGCATTAATTGCCTGAAATATTCTGTTAAAAACTTAGCATGTTAATGAATGATTAATAAGATTTTTTTTTAAAAAAATCTCCAAAAGTTTTGAAATCTTGTCTAGAGAGAATGCACATTTTGGGAACCTTCTAAATACGATTCGGATAGGCAAGTAACGGAAGTTAATTCAAAAATTCAATGAACAAACTGAAAATCTGACTCCAAAAATAGAAATTCTTGTTTTCTGTCCTCATTTCTTTTATGATAGATTCAAAAAATGCATATATTGATTTTCCCTTGAAGGATTAAAAAAAAAAGATTATTTAATATCTGAGAATTTTTGGATGAAAATAAAATAGCAAATAAATTTAAAGAATGCTCTGTTTCAAATCGAAATATTCCCCTTATTTTCGAATTCCTACTCAGTTGATGAAACGAAAAAGTTTAGGAAAGAATCATCGGTAGAAATTTGAGCATTTATCGTATAATTCATCTTTTGCAACTTCGGATAACTACTTGAAGTACACTTTTGAATAAATTTTAAAAAGTTGACATTTTCATCAAATTAAAAAAAACATTTTGTGATCATATTAATCAACTTTTTTTATTAAAAATAAATAAAAAATACATTCACAACTTTTTGTTAAAGTGTGTAAGAGATAAAGGTATCACTTACATATTAATAAAAAGGTAAAGTAAGAGAGATATAATTTTTTAATGGAAGTCTAATTTATAGAAATGATGTCTAATTTAGTGAACTGAACTCATACAAAAAAACTCTATGAACAAAAACATTTTATGGAAGTCTAATTTATTGATCTCAACTTATAAAAATAGCATTTCAACATCTCACATTTTTTAAAATATATACATATATAACTTTATCAAATTATTAAGTAATTTTCTTTTTAACTTCCCTTTCTTTCGAGGAAATATCTACATAAACTAAAAATATACTTTAAGGAAAGTAATTCAAAAATAACGTTTCAGCGAAATGTTTTAGAACAATTCGTATACTATAAAATCAATTTATTAATATAAATCAGTGAACACAATAACTGATCATTTATATCAGCTTACAGTAATATACTTCTCATCCATTCCAAAAAAAAAAATCATAATTAAATATTCTAAGAACGGAACATGAGGAGCTGAAATAGAAATACACAGATTGAATATCAAAAATGCTTGATCACAAGAGGAAATGAATTACGATAATAAGAATATCATTATCCATTTGGAGCATTTGCCATAGATATTGATGAAAATTTCTAGATTGTGAATTATTGTGAGTATGGTTTCTAGTGACTCTTTCTGTGGACAAGCTCACTGAAGCCTTCAGCAATTTTAAGCCGAGGGTGTGTTTTTCATTCCAAGTAGTTCCAACTACGCCCAAGAGTAGATACGTCTACTCTTGGGCGTAGTACGAATCAAGAATCACTCGCTCACGAATCACATTCGCTTTTACAACCCCTTTTTACAAAGGGACACATTCAAACGCTTCACAGTTATAACTGAGGAATTGCAACCAATCACAAACCGGGATTCATACTCAGGGCGCCCAGATCACGGTGAATACACACTACCCCTGTTCCAGGACATTGGCATTGTATTTATAAATGAAATGAAGAATTTAATATATATGTTGTGGCAATCGAAGTAAAAGTTGTTTAGTAACAAAAGAAACCGACAGAAGAGATTTTGATGCTGTCACTGCGAAAACGGATCAGAATGAAAGCAGGGAAAGGGACAATGCAAAATTACATAAGCGAACTGTGGAAAGTAAAATAAAAGGATTTAGTTGCAAAAATCACAGCAGTGCACATTTTGATGCTGTCAGGTTGAAAAAAGATAAAAATGGAAGCAGGAAAGCATACTGCAAAATTTCATTTGCTTGAGAAAATAAATCGAAAAATAATTAAGAGACATTTTGTCGCTGTAGAAATGAAAACGCACCACAGTGGACGAAGAAAAAGAAAAATAAGCAAATTTCATGATAGCTCGAATAATTAAAAACACTCACATTAAAGTGAATGTCATACATTAAAAATTTCATAGAACTATTCCCAAGCAGCAAAAGATCTTCCGCCAACCATTGGCCACACATTGCAACACAGAACGCGCAGCGTCGGGCCGAGATCGGAAGCCAATCTCGGGCCAACATTGGTCTTGTCCCACGACGGAACGCCTGGCGATGATCGTGCCGACTTCTTTTCGAAGAATTTGCCGATCGTTTCCCGACGTGTTTTATCATGGCCGACGTCATTCCAATCATTCTCCGATGTGTTTTATCAATGGGGAATAAACCATTGATCACACACCATTGATCACAACACCATTGATCACACACCATTGATAAAACACATCGCTAATGTCAACCATTTCCCAATGTATTTTAGGAATGGGCGACCCAATACCAACCATTTCCCAATGTATATTTTAGCAATGGGCGATCCAATGCCAATCATTTTCCAATGTATTTTAGAATGGGCGATACGTTATCAAACATTTCCCAATGCTTTTTAGCAATGGGAGACCAAATATCAGTCATTGGGCGATTTATTACGGAACACTTGCCGCATCAAATTGAAATATTAGTTTATTGGTTATTTGGTTTTCTTAAACCCTATAATTTAGTGTAATAATAGTTAAAATTATTGTACTTACATATATTTTTTCAAACGAATGAAAATAAGAAATATTTTAAGCAGTTTACTTTTCTTTTTTGCTTATGAATATTTTTGTTTGCTATATATTTTGATAAATTTAAAATTCCATAAAACACTTGCTTTTCATAGAATGATATGTTTACTTAATTTAATTTTAACTCTTTGACTTTCTTAATTATTATTATAGCATATTATTTTACCACAATATGAATTTTCAAATTACATTTTTTTCTGCTTTAAGGATCTGTTAATGAATAATATTATTGGTTAACAATAAGGTTTTCTAGCTCTCTTGAATCATTCTCACTTAGCCAAATTTCTCTTTGCACAAAAATATTAAGCATCAGACAATACATTTTTCCCGTCTATGCTACTTTTTTTTAAAAAAATTCCCTCTTTTAGTGTCTTTATTACTTTGCATGTGAATTTAGGAAATTAGGTTTAGGTTATTAGGTTCCATTAATCCATCCATTATTTATCTATGCTAAATAAGCTTTCTAACTGGATAATTTATTTTATGGTAATCTTTTACATCTAATTAAAATGGTAAAATTTACTCATGAGATTTCTACTAAGTTTTTCAGTTACGTGTATTCTATATCGAAAATTTATAAAATGTTAAGATTTTTTTTTAGATTTTAAAGATGTATTCAGATCATATCTGAAATAATTTTTCTCACTGAAGCAGACTAGTTATTGTAAACCTCTTAAGGAATAAAATATGTGGCATCCTTTCAGGAGTACCTGTACCAATAAGTGAACAGTTCTATTTGTATGTCTGATAATTAAATTAAGAGCGCTTCGTGAGATATTTCTGTCCATTCAGTTAAACGAGTAATTCAAACACATTGGTGACTAATGAGTTTAAGTCACTTAATTTTACATTGCCAAATATGTATCACGTGGACTGTTTTAAAGATATATTTGAAATAGTTAGAATTAAAATTCATCAACTTGCTAGGAAGCAAAGTATATAACTTGAAAAAAAATGATCAAATGGATAAATTGTAAAATTATTTGGCCTATTTGCCATCCTTGCGTCTATATATTGCTCTTAATGGAAGCCCTACTTATTTTTAGATCGTTTCCCACGTCTATTGTAATTCGAATTTATATTGTATAGGAATACGTTAAGATATTAATAAAAACTAGAAAGATTTCACACAAATACTGTTTTGCATTAAAATATTAATGTAATCAAAAGAGAATTCTTTATTACTTGATCTGGGACTAAAAATGTAATAAGAGTATTATATTATGGCCAAGCTCGTCTTCCCCGTGATCTGGATGTCCCGGATTCGAATTCCGGTTCTATCATGGTTTTGCTTCTATGTGTGAGATGTGCTAAGGTGCTACCCCGCGTAAAAAGAGGCTGTGTAAGCAAAAGTCGTATTCTTGGCCCTAGCTGGCACTACTGCAAAACAAGAGACTCTGATTAAGCTTAAATCGATGACTACCTCAGTGAGCATGTCTATGGAAAGAGCCATAAGAAACAGCAACAACATATTGGTACCAAAACCTTTTACCTATTTAAACTATTATTTCACTGAATAAAATCGTTGATGTGTAAGTAGTGGTGACAGGTTTGGACATATAGTGACTGATGATATAGTTCAGTTTTATAGTTAGGCACATATACCTGATATCATTCTGAAAAAGGATATTAATGACTTTTGAATAAAAAATAACATATATTGAAAAGAAAAAAGAAAAGTCATTGGATTTCCGAAAATTAAGCGTGCTATCAATATAGCCAGTAAAGATATTTTGTTTGTTGACATTTTTGGTGACATAAGAAGGCCTGAATTGTCTAACTTTGAAGGAGTTGGAAGAATTTAAATTCCTTTTCTATGTCTCTGATCTAATTGTTGTGCTGAGAGAATGTGGATATTTTTGATCTAATTTCCTAATTTCTAATATAGATATTTTTGAGCAGTGCTGGGACTTTCAAAAGACCTTGCCAAAGCTTTGAACAAATATAGAAAAAAATTAATTTTAATTTATGAAAATATACTGAAAAATGAAAAAAAAATGTGTGTGTGATAAATTGTTTAACTTGGAATCCATTTTATTTTATTGAAATGGTACGTAATATTCAAAAGATATTCTTTCATTATAAAGGCTTTCTTTCTTTGACAAATTGAATATTCAACCGTTAACCTGAGACTGTTCGTAAAAAAAGAACATCCCTCGTGAAATCAGCAAACAGTTTGCTACCAACTGTTCCCAAATCCGGCGATCCCTCACGTACGAGGCGGGAGCGCAAGAGCTGAGAATCGCCGAAAAATCGAAACCCCGGCAACTTCCGCGCTCTCTGGCGAGTGCGTAAAGTAACCCACGTGGCCCCTCTGATCATCTCTTTTCAGTTTCCGCGAGTCCGGCAACTGGGAAAGATCTTGCGCTCGGAGGTGCTTCGCGAAACGCCGCCAAAATGTGCCGGATCCACTCCGGCAGCTTCCAGTTAGGATACTGGATTATTGTCCTTGTCATCGGTCTCCAAGGTAAGGACAACAAATTGGATTCTTTATTCATTTATCCCTCATTCCTGCGATTCATTTAACGAAAGAATATTAAGTTACATTATAAAATATCATTAAAATTATGGCAATAAATTAGATTATTAAAACTATGCAAATTAACAAAACTTATTTTTTTTATTTGAGGTGTGCAAAATTAAATAAAAAGTTCTTTTTAAATCGGTTTGTAAAATATTTTCTGAAAAAATATCAATACTTAAAATAAATAAATAAATAGAATAAATAGAATATTTATTCAAATTTTTCCCAGCAAAAAAATAAAATAATGCTTACGAAGAAATCCAAAAGTTTTGACATTCCTAGAGATATCTAACGCATTATCTAAGCAAAGGACAAAGGAAAATAATCGAATTTTGCCCCTCTTTTATGTAAATATTTAATAAAAAATATCCAAATTTCAAAACTAATGCAAGTCAAAATTATCTTAGCTTCTTTAAATTGACCAGCCTTATCCGTTTTTACTTGTATTTTTCCAAAAGCATGAGCCAAATAATATTGAAAAAAATATTACGCATATTTATTCATATTTTTTAAAAATGTATCCGACGCCTCTCTTCAAGCATTAAACTCTTTCAATTTATTTACGAATTTATATATCTGAAGTTTAGACTAGCAGAAGTTATGTAGAAAGGTAATACATAAGAACATGTCCCATTTCAGTCGTCTTATTTTCATACGTTTCTCCAGAACCCTTTTAGCATTTGTAAGTTGCAAATGATGATAAAGCATTAACTAATCTCAGCACTTAGACTAACGAGTGCTGTTTAACTTTTTCATCTAGTACTAAATATATGAACGTTTAAGGATGCAAAGTATATTGCTAATTAATAATCAAATACCAATACCGAATATAAATAAAAACAGTATTAAATAACCTACCAATTAAAATGAATTGCATAATTGTTCTAAAACATAATTCCATTATGTCACGAGTCATTTAATTAATACAATACTGATTAAATTTTGTATATACGTAAATAGGAAATATATGCATTTTAAAGAAAATTAGTTTCATTTAAAGGCATAATTCATTATTGATTATTCATTCCAAAAACTACTTATATAACTTCTACTGTGAAATTTTCTAATTAAAATTTCCCCTTTTTTATCTTTCCATTCCAACTATATATTTTCTATTGATATTTGTTGTATATATCGTCTATAATACATGCATCAAATTGGAAAAAATCTTGAAAAGATTAAATTTTATAATTAATTTAAATTTCAAAATGCATTACAAAATTATTTATGCAATATATATTAAAATTAGGGGCCAGACAAGGAATTAATTAAATAAATATGAATCATATATATTGTATTCAGATTACGATAATTATTACGATATTAAAATTAGGGGCCAGGCAATGAATTAATTAAATTTGAGTCATATATATTGTATTCAGATTACGATAATTATTCCTTCAAAAAATTATCACTATCTTTGTACTTATGAAAAATTAATTTCATTCTTGATATATATTTTAAATTTTTTAAAAAAAACTTTTTTCTTAATTACTCAGCATTTACAATAATTATATTTAAATTAAAATTAACTTGTGTAATTAAATCATTTCATTAAATTGATTTTGAATTGAATCATTTTTTTTCAATATACTTATAAGACAACAGTTTACAGTTTAACAAATTAACTGGATCCAAATTTCAATTTAATTTCCAACATTTTATTGTTAATATAACAGCTTATTTAATTAAAATTAATATTTATATAACAAAAACAACTTATTTCTTATATTTGAATCATCTTTATTTAATTATAATTTACCAATTCTTACGGTTTAAAATTTATTAAAATGGGTGTTTTACACCAAAGTTTTATTTCTCAAGTTAACAAATTACTTTATCTCGTCAAATATTACTCACATTTAACATTTTAAAATTAATTTATTTCCAATTTCAAATATTTATCTATTTATAAGTACAAGCCTTATATCATACAATCACATAACCGATTTTTAAGTACTTGGTTTTCTACCGAATTGGTAGAAATAAAAATATGTTTGGTTGAATAAATTTGAATAGTTATACAGGTTTCTAGCGATAAAAAGAATTTTAAAAATAATATTCAAATATCACAGATAACGGTTTCTGAAATCACAATCATGGTTATCAGAAGAAAAACTTATTTTATCAATCAAATGCGTAAAAATTTCAATAAAAAATACGGAGAATATATTAAGCTAACTAAAGCGAAGATGTTAAAATAACATCACCATCGAAAACGATCTATTTATTCATTATAAACAAGAACTTTTTTTATGTGTAAACCATGTTTAACCATATCGAATTTATTGCTTTTCATATTTGCATAAAACAATTTCGATGGAACTTTGTTCAATTTTTTTCTTAAATGCCCATAAGTTTAATCAACAGACATTTTATTACCAAATGATTTACATTTTTTTATATGTTCCTCTATAAAATGGTACAGAACACCGCGTTTTGTTCTTTAGAGTTGGAATATATTTTTTTTCTGTCTGCGATTTCATTTATCTATGATTGAATGCCGTTGTGCAAAAAGAAACACTCTAGTAAAATAGAATTTGACATAGAAATTTAAATGCAAGAATATCAATTGCAAAGTTTTATTAAAATTATAAAACATTTGCAGTTAGTCTCATAATATAAATCTAAGGATGTCAAAAAAATGTTTAGACAAAATTATTTATTTTATTTTTTTACTGCTAAGCAAAATCATATGCGAACAGAGAACAAGTTTTGAATATAATGTTTGAGAAAGTATTCTCCTAATGTTAGATTAATATCGCCTTATTATTATTTTATTCGTCATATTTTTCATTGGTGGATAGATTAAATTTTAAATATCATATTATTTTGATAAAAACCATGGGGACAAAAATATGAGGAAGAATAGTCTTCGAATAGCAATGTAATTTCCTTCTTTTGCACGAAATAGAATAATGGTCAGCAGATTTGTATTCATTGTAATTAGGGAACGTATTACGACGTCAGCTGTTGGTCCTTTTTCTTTGCCTTGTTGTTATTGGAAGACTATCAATCAGATAATCCTAAGATGCTGAAGTACTGCAAAAGTAGACCCCTTAAGCTATTTCGCCAACAAATGTAAAATCAAAGCAATTTGACAACTATTACTCCAAAATACTCTAAAATGTTTAAAAAAAACTATATAGTTTAATTTTTCATTATGGGGAGTTTGTGTTATTCTTCTAGCTTTCTTTTTCTATTCTAAGTCATCTAATACCTTTTAGTTATAAGATTTTAAGGTTTTAAGGATTTTTTTTTTAAATTCATACATTAATTACTTTTAGGATTTTAAGGTTAAGGATTTTTTTTAATTCATACATGTTTCTTTTTTAAATATAAATTAATATAACATTTATGAGAAAAATAGATAACTAACTGTGGCAAAATTATATATTTTCTCCCAATTAAATTTTGTTAGTTATCAAAATAGTTTTATTCATTTTATTTTTTCTTTAAAATTACTTTAAATTCTTCAACATTCATACACATCTATCATCTAAATTTCAACCGTCTTACATTACTTTTAGATAACTCTAATCCAAGAGTATCTGATATTAAATTAAAAATTTTATTTAACTTTACTATAGCATGCCTATCTGTTGAAAGCTTTTTAGTAGGACTTTATAATTGTAAATTCTTATATATATATATATATATATATATATATATATATATATATATATATGGTCAGATAGAGATTTTCTTTTAATATTCTAATCTTAAATCAGTTTGAATGAGAATTTACACCCCTTTAATCATTTTCACAAATTTCCCAAAAATAGGAATGAATAATGTTTCTGTGAACAAAAGAAACTGTAAGAAACCCGAATAATGATTCCTTAAATCACCTTGTTCAAAATCACAAATATTTTTTTTCGAATTAAAATATTTTTTCAAATTTCTATTCAACAATTTTAATGCATAGTGTAATGTATTAGTTTAACAGTTTCATGTGTAATACAAAATATATATTACATATTTGCTCGTGAACTTATAAATAATGGTTTAAAATCCTCGCAGCAAATTCAAGTATCTTTTCTTGTCGTAACTCTTGTTTAATACTACAATCAAATATGTTATAAAACTTTAAATATATCTATCTCTACATAGACAGATGGATTGATAGAGACAGAAGTATATTACAATAAATTACAAATATAGGAATAGGTATATAAATCTAGACATTATTAGGCGCACCGATATGCACTCTAAATGAATTATACCGGCATGCATTCTAAAAGAACTATAACAATACGAACTATAAAAGAATTATACTAATATGCACTCTAAAATAATTATTAAATTTTTTGCAGCATTTATTTATATAATGCTATTGTTTAAGAAAATAAAATATAATCTGCTTTAAAATTTAATTATAAAGCAATATCACCGATTTTCTCAATTTTAACTCCATATGAACATTTTTTTAAATTCGATTAGTTATTATTGAGTTTTTATTTATTAACAAATAAATAATCTCTATTAAAATAAATCTTTAGAATAACTTTTATTTATCATAATATTTCTCAAAAAGTCCTGAATTTGTCTTTAAATTTTAGCTTATATTTTAAACTAATTGCATGCTATTTTTATAACATTTTATTATTTGTATTCTTCTTCTTCTTTTGCTGCATTTGTGCAGATTTAAAGGGTTTAACTCTGATTCAAAAGTTCAGGATATAAGTATTCCTGATGTGTCAGATATAAAAGAGTCTTTACAAGCTAAATTCTTCAGGGGCAAATATCCTTTTACGTGAAAAGTTTGGAAAGGCAAAACATCTCTTATCTCCGTACAAACTTCTGAGGCCTGTTGCGTTATATATCTTCAGGGACATAATTATCGTGAGTTCTTCATTTTTATTCCCCATTTAGAAAATTTGATGTACTCATTAAAATATTCTTCAAAACTATTAGATAAAAATAGATAATTTTCAACCTTTTATGGAAAAAAATGTATTTAAAATTGTAGAAATTATCGTAGTTACCATGAATCATATGTAATTAAATCTGCAATTCTAATAAGATTAAAGCTTTAATATTTATATAATTTATAAAAAATATTCATACAGGGATTATAAATAAATTAAAAAGTATTAAGAGTCGCATTGCAATTTAAATTAATGTCATAACTAGTTTTTATAATTTTATAAATTCATTTTTTAAGAATGAAACACAATTACAGTAAAATGTAATTTATTCTCTAGGGACTGCATTAGATCGATTCCCTCACTACTTTTTTTTCGTTCAGTTATATTATCAAAAGAACTTAAGCTGATTATATTATTTAAAAAATAATCCTTTCTAAATTATGCCTTTGATTTTTTAATAAAATGCAATTATTCATTTAAAACAGTTTTACATTTTAAAAATTACTTTTTAGTTCTTCTACTTAATAATTAAATATTATACTGCCTAGATACTGAAATAATATTCGCATAGCTACAAATTAAAAAAAAATATAGTCTCAGTAGTCAAATCATTTTATTTCATCCCTAACAGTAGACGGATTATTAATTATAACAAGGGCAATTATTTCGCTACATAATTTAAGCAAATATTTATAATTAAATATATAAGTATTAAAATTATGCTCAGGAAATTATTTTTAAAACATTGAAAGAGATTAATGATAGCGATAATAATTCTAAAATGAATTTAAAAATGAAAAAAAAAATTGTAGTCTTTATCTACAAAAAGTTTTTTTAAATATACCGAATAGATTTACACTCATTTTTTGATAAATATAAGTAATGATTTTGAAAAAAAAATTACATAATTTATGAAGAATTCACGTCGTTAAGAAAAAAGAAACTATGAGATAATTCGGTACAAATTTGAAAAATGAAAGTTTATTATGTAATTCTTTGAAACCATCATAAATTGCCCCAAATTTTATGATTTTTTTAAAAAAAACGATCTGAAATTCTTTATCATATGATATTTAGTAAATAGTATACAAAATTCCAAACTAATTCACTTTAAGTGGTGTTTTAGCTTCAAATCGCATCAACTGTCAGAAAGAATACCTGCTTTTTATATGAATGAAAAATAAACTTTACTTTTATAAATTCACAATTGAATCAACAAAACTTTTTTTTATTATTATTCTATAAAATTTAATTTTCCCGAAATAAACTGAAGCATTGAATATGTTTTTTGTTTATATCGTATTTTCACCAAAATATTTCAAAATAAGTTCAAAATTTCAGATACTTTTTATATGTAGATTTCAATATTTGTATTAACAATTTCATTTTGTTCTTTGGCGTCCATAAAATAATTATATTTTATAAAAAATTAGCACTTCATTTATAAAAGTTAAAAGATGATTTTTTCTTCTTTTGAGTATTATATTAATTTATATACGTTCTGAATATTCAGAACATTATTTTCTCAGATAATTAAGGTAGATAGTTTAATAAGATAATTTAAGATAGCTCAGATAATTTAATCAATTTTACAGGTATGTCCCAAAATTCATATTAATAATTAAAATACGTATTTAAGTACATAGAAGGAAGCCATATTTTACAACACAAATTGGGATAGTAAAATGGGAAGCTGACCACGGCGATTGTTTCTATGTCGGCGAATCAAGTAAAATAAAATAAAGAATCAGATAAATGGTACAGATAGCTTCAACCCTTTAAGTAAGTAAGTAAGGTTCAGGTGTTTTCGAAACTGAACAGATAGCTGTTCAAATGTTAAGGAGTTAAGGAGATGCTAATCAAATTACAAAAACAGTGCATGGGCAAGAGGAAGAAAGTTCGGAATGTGTTACATTTTGAGCATTACTTTTAGTGCCACTTACTTGCTTTTTACAGCAAAAATTTAAAGAAGCCATCTTTTGATAATTTTACTTAGACACTCAAAATGTTTCTTGATGATATTGTATGGTATTGTCTTTAACTATCTCGTACTGAATAACCATTTAATTTTTTTAAATTCAAATTTGGTAAATTGTACTTTTTATTTTGTGTACTTTCGATTAAATCGTCAAATTCTCATAGACAATATATGCTTTATTGTAAAAATTTGCTTATTTATGAATTTTTTTTGGCAATTTGTCAATTACATTAGCTACACCATCATATATTCTGTCCTATTATATGCAGTTTTTACTTCATTTATGCACATAGGCTTGTATAAAGGCTATAATAACTTAAAAAAAGAGTCAACAATTTAATATTAAAATACTAGTAATTGTCATTCCGAAAGATAAATATTTACACAAAGTTTAAAGACATGTTTCAATGTTTACCGACATAATTGCATAGGTCATGTCTTTTAATGTGAACTATTGACGCACAAATTTTATTGTCATTAACTTTCTCTTACTGAATCACAATTTTAAAAAAATTTTATGCAACTTTGGTAAATTATAATTTTTAATTGCTGTACTTTAAATAAAATTGTCAATCTATCTTATACAATATTCGATTTATTGTAAAAACTGCTTATTTACGAATTTTTTTCTTAAAATTTGTCTATTACATTCTGTCCTATTATATATAGATTTTACTTCATTTATGCACATTGGCTTATATAACGTTTATAATAACTTTGAAAAAATCCAAAAGCTTAATATTAATCTACTAGTAAATGTTTCTTCGGAAGGAAAATATTTACAGAAATTTTAGAGACACGTTTCAATTTTTACCAACATTATAGATCAAAGGTCATGTTGTTGTTGTTGTTACTAATGGCACTTGCGATGGACAAGTCCCGCTGATACATCAGCAGATTTTAAGCCGGATATATGCGTCTCTTGTTTTACAAGTAGCGCCATCTAGGGCTAAGAGCACGACTTAGCTACACACACGTCACAAACCTTTTTAGGGGGCGGACTACATTCATGCAAATTCATTCATACATCTCAGATCGTAATTTAGATCTGGAACAGAGAACGATCACTTCTGACCCAGTACCCACAGTGATAGAAGGTCATGTCTTTTCATATGAGTCATTGCCACAAAACACATATATGTAGGCGTGAATATTTTTTACATGGAATATGTTTTGACAGCTGAAGTGTCTCTGTGTAAAAAATGTTCACAATTAATATACTGCATCAATCTTTTTTAATCTTAAATTCTCACATATGGTATAAAAAGGGTTCATCATTTATAAACTGCATTGAGATTATCCGAACTTAAGTTCTCACATGTATTATATAAAGTGCTCACCTTTTATAAACTGCATTAAGTTTTTCAATCTTAAGTTCTCACATATGTTCTATAAAGTGTTCACCATTTAGAAACTGTATTGAGCTTTTCCAATCTTAAGATCCCATGTACATTATAAAAAGGGCTCAATATTCATATAATGCATTGGGCTTTTTCAAGCCTAAAGTCATCAGTATGTATGTTTAAAATAAATGGAAATGATGCAATATGAATTCATGTGACCATGAGAATTTTATTCAGCTCAAATGTAAGAAAATTTCGAATTCAGAACGCATTTTTTTCAGTGCATTTTCCAAGGCATTTTCAATTTCCTTTTGATCACAATGTTGGAGAGCTTTAAAAAAAAGATTTTCTTTTTTTTCCTTCCGATTATTATTGTGACTTTTGAGCAGTCTTTGAATATTACTTTATTCAAAGTGCCGCTTTACATCGAATCACAATTGAAAATTAATGATATTTCTTGTCATCTGGAAGTAAAAACTACGATATTGCAATAAAATTGGATTGCTTTGCAGCAATGAATTGCCTGCAAACGTTGTTATAAATGTCATATCCGGCTGCAATACTCTTTACAACAATTGAGAAAATAAATATTTCTTTCTTTTTTTATTACGACAACAAACAAAAAAAAACCTTACTTTTTTAATTACAACAACAATTGAGAAAATAAATATTTATTTATTTTTTATTCTGAACTAGTATATTTAGATTTCGATACAAAAGTTATGTTGCTAAAATTGTTATAATTTTTTTTAGATCTTATATAGCTAGATTGAAATTAAGAGTATAAAACTGAATGCTCGAAGTTTGTTAAAACCAGGGAAAAAATACTGCGCTACTCTTTTCTTTTTTAAAAAATTATATTGAGATTATAATGATATTTTTATATATATTATAATATTGCTTGCTCAGATTTAATGCACTAATTAATCTTTTTAAGAAAGTTTTGTATTGCTGAGAGACATATCGAATAGCTAATAGGAAACAAAATTTTCTCTTTTTAAATAATACAGTATTCATATATAAAATTATAAATGGTTCAGGTTTTGTTCTAATTAGAAATGAATAAATTTACTTAGTATTTCATCCTCACAATCAAAATAATCCATGGAAAAATATATATAATTTCTTAAATGACCAAATTGAAAAATTCTAATAAAATATTGTGGTTGATCTCGTGTTCCGCTTTACAATGGAAAGAGGGGTGAAGTAACTTCTGAGGGAAATTTATACCCCTGGGCACACAAGGGCTGCATTCTGACTGTCCTCCCATTTTAGTGGGCAGACTTCAATCATTCATACACGGATCGTAATTTAGATCTGGAAAAGAGAACGATCACTTCTGACCCATTAGCCCGAGTTGTGTTACTCTCGACATGAAGGACTTTATGACCACGACAGAGTTAAGGTAAGCCACCCCCCCACACACGGATAATCTTCCCCTGGCGTGTCCGAGCTCGCAGCCCAGTGGATGCGAATCCAGCCCCCTCTATCAAACAGGCTGTCTTTGGCTAATAAAATGGTAGTGATATATAGTAAAATTTGCGATAATCCTTTCGATTTTCATTACTTTCAATAACAAACTATTTATTTGATTACATTTGTTTACACTTTCTTTCATACTTAAAAAAAGCGGTTTCTCTAAATGATACCAAAAACGCGCAGTAATGGGATAATATTAAGGATAGGACAGATTCTATAAGGTATATTTGCACATTATTGTCATAAATTAATGTAAATGTGTTTCGCATGAGTATTAGAATATAGTTACGAAATTAATTTAAAAAATTATAATCAACCATTATTTTTTTTAAAAAAATTGGCATATAATTTTTGAAAGTCTCAACATATTTCAGTTGGAATATTTTTTAATTTTTTTTCTTAATATTCTATACAAATTCACTTAGAATAAATCTTTGTATGATTTCATGATTTTAATTCAGACATAATTATTTTTACGCAAAATCACTGAGTTTTCAAAAAAATCTTTTTTTATAAATAAGATAATAATTTTATTATAAATAAGATAATAATTTTATTATAAATAAGATAATAATTTTAACCATATAAAATAATTTTTAACATAAATTCGCAAAATATTTTTCTGTCAATGCTTAATCGAAACCACAAAAATCAATTTTTTTTCATCAATCCTAATTCTTTCAAAAATTAGGATTGATGAAAAATCTCATTTAAATCCAACTAAAATAGTTTGAAAGAAAAATTTGAAATCTCTTTATTCCTATAAGAACCTAAATTATTTTATTGTATTGCTCATTTCATTGGATAAAATATTTCATAATACTCTTCTAGTTGAATATATTTGTATATCTTTTGGAAAAAAAAGTAAAATGGACATTTCATATTTACATTATTTTTTTACTTACTTCAACCCCCCTCTTTCCACTCCCTTTTTAGTGAATTTCTAAAGATCATTTGCAACAAAGACATATTACGAATCAATATTTTTTCCACAATATTTTCACTTTTCATCTTCTCGACACTGATAAAAGATCGAACGACTTGGGAGTCTTTCACGGGCAACCCTCATATTTCATCGGTATGTTGAAAACCGCATGAGTTATCATTACTGAAAGCTGCAAATGTTTCCTTCAATGCACTCAACCAAACGATAAGTTTATCTCTGTCAAAAGTTTTGAATTTCCTTCCGTTATAGTCAATAAATTACCTTTCGTAATATTTCTCGATTAATTTTGAGCTGTTTTGTATTTTTACTTCAACGAGATATAGTTAGGTATGTATCTGTATTAAAATATAGTTTTTTAACTTTTAAAAGAAGATAATTTTTGCGATTTAACATAATTCATAAAGATAAAAAATAATAATAAATTATTAAAGTGTTTGCTTATGGTAGGAATTTTGTATTGTTATCTCCAATAAATTTATCTACTGTAGTAGATAACACTAAACTGATTATTATGTTAATAGCTTATCCCTTCATTTTATCTATAATTTAAAATAATGCAGACATTTTTAGTCAGCAAAAGAGTTAGCTCATAGAACTATAATTATACATATTATGTTACAAATTACAACAAGTATATTTTCTTAACATTATCACAAGTATGTTTTCAAAATAAAATGTGTTGCTTAAAACTGAGAAAAAATGTTATGTCTATGGAATGCAAGCTTGAATATTTTATTCATTTTACTAGAAAGTGTTTGAGAAACGCTGTGCTAACCTAAAACTTATAAATTAGAGTAAAAGGATATTTTATTTGCTTGGATAAAAATGCAATTTTCATATCAAATATTTAAAGTTCGATTCATTCTGCATAAATTAAAGGAAGATATCGGGTTTTCTAGGCAAAATAAAATAATTAAAATGCAATTTGAAAGTAGAAAAGACATTTTTTTCTTCTTATTTATACTGGCTAGACCACGCATTTTCTTCAAAAAATTTATATAATTTGTAACAAAATCATCTGTATTCTGACTAAAAATTTAATCGGTGATTTCGAATTAAATTCAATAAATAGCTTTACAACATTTCACGTGCTTTAGAGCGACAACGAAAAATCAGTCAGACATAATTTCATTAGAAAAGATATTAGTCTTAATGATTTCTTCAAAAAAATCAAATTATTACAAACAGCCCCAATTTTTTTTTTCCAAAAAGTTTTCAAGCAAGCACTTTACATAATTGCATTTATGTTGTAATTTTGTTTTCATCATTAGCATCCATCTTCTCTATTTTTATTTATTTGATTTGATAAAACAAATATTAATATGCGAACTTCTGTATATTCTTGAGAAAAGTTACCTCAAGATTATTAGCTTCCGTTCCCTTCTTGAAACATACTTCGCTGATTATAATTTTGATTCCCATTAAATCTAAATTATATCATTCAAAGTCATTTATCAACTAAGAGATCTTCATAAATGCTTTTCCTCCAGATTTATGCATTATTAACGGATTTATCATTAGTAATTTTGGAATGATGACAGTTACAAAAGAAAAATTCAAAATCAAGAGATTCGAATTGTGTCAATGGTGTGGTTTAATGTATTAGCATCCCGCTTTGAAGCAACTCTAGGGTTATTTTGGGAGAGGCCTCGCAATTCTGAACAATAGTCAGGTGATGAGGACGGCATCTGAACAGGCACCTCCTGTTCTCTGAGCTTCTGAACCACGCCATCGGGAGGACTTTTGACCTTTTCTGATTTAAAAGGCACTAAACCCACCTACACGATGGTTCATTGGTTGAACTGAGTCTTGAACCTCTAGCCCTTCGATTTTCAAAACCGAGATCTAACCACTAGGCTACCATGGCCTGCCAATTTTGCAGCTATTACGAATATAATTTTTCTAGAAATGAACATTAAAACTACTAAACGATAATGCCATGCTTATATCTCTTTTCATTTTTCCTTTTGAAATACTTTTATTCATATTCCTACTTCGGAGAATGCATGTGTCCTTTTATATTGAATCCTATATCATTTTAGAAGATTTATATCGATAACAAAAATAGAAGAATGCTAGCAACATTCGAATATTTTTATAAAATTTCCTTAGAGAGTGATAACAATACCACAAATTTTAGCATTATGGAATTGAAAAAGCATACTTCATGCGATCAAATCGCAAGATATTGGAGTTATATATTTTTCAATAAACTCATGACTATTCATCTTTCTAACAGTAAAACGAATTCGAAGCTTCGAAGAAAACTTTATTTTTTTATTATTGAGTTTCCAATTTCTATTCTTATTTTTCTGAACTTATATGGAAACTGGCCATTCCTTTTGGCATCAACATCATCAGTTATTTTAAAATTCTAAAAATATCAGTCGTATTAAATATTGATAATAAAACATTATTCATATTTGTTCATTCTAAATTATTATAATTATTATTTCCTTTCTACCTCGATTCTTGAATGTGGAATAACTTCTGCGACTCAGTAATTTCAGTTCAAAATAACAGATTTTGAAAATGAACATAGAAGATTAACACAAGAAATGAGAAAAGAGATTATTTAAATAAATTTTGAAATTTTGAATTATCTTTTGAAATTTTCTCTTTTAATATCCGGTGACCGATATTGCCATAGTTTAAGATTCTGAACTTCAATAGAATCAGTAGACATTATACGGAGATAAACCTAAGTGAGTAATCTTTCTAATACATTTTTCCATAGTGCTTAAGCACGATGTTATTTCACTCTGACGCATGGAATTGTGGTCTTTGGATAAGATAAAGAATGCTTGGCGTTACACTGGCAAACAATATTTACAAAATATTTATATTTGACTTGAATATAAAATTTTTAAAAAATATATATCATGTGATTTTTAGCGATTAATACTTGTCATGCTTTAATCCACAAATAGCAAAAAATAAAATTTGCACTTTGTATACCTTTTTTCCTAACCGACTTGAACCGAAATTGATAAATAACTATAATTGACATCAAACAATCACATCATATATTTCAGTTCTTCATTTGATTAATTATTTTTTTGAGTTAGAATGTTTACATATATTTATGGATATATATATATATATATATATATATATATATATCCCTAAATATATGTTATGTATAGTAAAAATATATTTATGGGTAGCAAATATATGTAATAATCCATCCATAAATATATTGCATATATTTATAAATGGCAGAAGGTTAGCCTGATTAGAGATTTTTTTTTCAAAATTTGGCGATAATCTACGTTTTAAATGTTAAAACCGTCTATCAAATTTTATTTATAGAAAAAAATTTGATAATGACTCTTTAGGCTTTGTCATTATTGTGCTCACTTTTTCTCGTACAGAAACACTATCAAGCTTTCTTTGCTGATTGCATTCGAAATTTAATGGGAATCTATAATTTGAATTTAGGATTAAGTTTATACACCAAATTTCACACTATAATGTGCTTTTGAATTACCATCTTCACAGAGAGACAAAATATCAGACATTGTTTGAAATCTTTATTTTTATTCCGTGAATATGAAAACATTAAAAATTATCAAAATATCGAGCTTTCGGTAACTGTAACGAGAGACATTAAACATTTATTTAAAAGCCATTCGATATCCATGGTAATTCGCATTTCATGAATCGTACACATTTTGAATGTAATTAAAAAATTTAAGTTTCACCATCCTTTTCGCTTTTTAAAAAATGTATTAAAATAGATTATTCATAGAAAATAATTTTGAACTAGTAAGTTGCTTGAAAGTTAAAGAACAAAAAGTAAAAAAAAAATGTAAAAGCTCAAAGAATTTTTTCTTCAAAATTTGAAGCTTTCATTCCCATTGTTCTATTATTTAATAATTCATTGGATTTTTTTCATACCATATGGTTAAAATTATGAATTTGTATAGTAATTATAGATAAGTATTGAATTATTATCATAAAATTTGAGGTAATTGGATTTTTTAACATAACTTTAAAAAAATCCTTATCGTACTTAACAGCAAATAAAGCTGGTGGACCAAAGACTTGACTTAAGAATATAATAAATCTTCCAAATCTGAGTTACATTTTGAAAGTGCCAATAAAATTAAATAATTCAAAGAATAATAATTCATTGTTTGACTTACAGAAATATCCATCTTTAGATTGGAGGTTTAGAAACCACTGACCAATGATGATCGGTATCAGCTATTAAACTCTTGGCGCTTGTAAAGCTTTTTAGAAATAGTCAAAATCGTTTATTCAACCTCTTTATTCAAACTTATATACTCATGAGCTCATATAGAAAGAAATGTAACAACGTTGAAAACTGCACAATAAGTTAGGAAATGGACACTAAAAATCTAAAAATTAGGAATAAAATTATTTTAAAATGACAATTACTTTACTTAAATTATCAATGAGATCGGATCCGAATAAAGTCTGAACTTTAAAACTATTAAAACATTTCAGTGGCTATATCATCAATAACTTACTAAAATAACCATAAACTGCATTTATAGCAAATCACTTTTATATGCTTCTCCTTTATATAAGTTGTTTACATTTAAATGTCATATAAATTTAGTAGAGATGCATTCATAATCATTGTTTTTGTCGAGTATTTTGCTAAAAAATTGAGGAAAACAAAGGTTTAACTAGACGCTGTGTCTCTTTTTATAATCTCTGTGTATGCAATGATTATTTAACGCTTGGATTAATTCATAAACTTTTGCTAGAAAGCGTATGAAATAATTTCTTTCTTCTATGTCCGCGTTTTCTAGAAAACGGGAGAAAAACACTGAACAGGAAGAACATATGTATTCTGTTGTTTTTCCGTTTCTTCCTAAGAAATTTAAAATATTTCGAAAGTACTTTCAATTTAGTGGAATTCTAAAGTTTAAATGCTTTTCTTTGTAAAAAAAAATTGCAGGAAAACAGAAAAGATAAAGTTAGAATTAGCAAAGAAATTAGATTTCCAAGTTTTAGCTTTGGAAAAAAAATGCCTTTGATAAAAATAACTTTTAAGAATTGGACAACAGTTAGCACTAACTTTTCTGAGAAGAAATTTCTTGCTTAGAAACCAAATTTTCTTATGTATTTGAAATTTTAATCAAATTTTTAATATATTTTCTACATCAATTTATTATAAGAATATATTCAAATTCCAATAAAATAGAATATAGCAGATTCTTTTTTTCAACAAGATGCTTTTCTCATGGAATAAAAACATAACTAAATCAATATCAATTTCTAAGGTATTAAAATTAATTTAGTCATATTTTTGAACTCTTCTTAAGAAACGAGAAGTCTATTTTTCAGTGTACTACATTAAGAAATATAATCGGGTGAAGAAGTGAATATGCATAAATTCTATTACATTTTCGCAACAACACATTTATTGCATTTCAAGTTTCTAATTCTTAAGACAAGTAGAACGATAGATTATGTTTCTTATGGGAAATTAGGACATAAAAGTTTGAATTCTAAATAAGCTTACATTTAGAAGGAGAGATAAGCTATGTAAAAACATAAGCCGATGTCTTGAAGTAATTCATAACACATTTATGTGCTTTTATTATAATTTTACTTGCTTGTGATTTCACTATAATATATATATATATATTCCATAACTTTCTTTAAAAAATTGTAAAACGACAGGTCAAAAAAAATTAAACAATGTCTTTATAACGAAAAAAAGAAATGTCTTTAACAACAATTAATGAACCTAAATAAACGTTTGGTAAAGCTCAGAATAAATTTTAAAAGAAAATAGGGATAAACATTTCATATATTAATATGAATATTTGCTAATGCACATGCAACTTAATAATAAACATAGTTTTTTATACATATGTAAAATTGTGTTGTCTAAAATTTGTAAAACAGTAATGCATGTATGGTGAGGAAGCTTTTCAATAATTAATATAATTATCCCCCTTTTTAAAAGAAAATAGGGATAAAAATTTCACATATTAAAATGAATATTTGCTAATGCGCACGCTCCTTAATAATAAACATAGTTTTTATGCATATATAAAATTGTGATACCTAAAATGTGTAAGAAAATGCATATGTGGTGAAGAAGCCTTTCAATAATAAATATAATTATCCTGCTTAAAATAAACTACTTTGTCTTCAGTTTGCTTGAAAATATCTGTGATAGATACTTTCTGGAGAATATATCCTCCAATTTTAAAAATGCGCGCATTTCTTATGATGAGTTACAATTTTGTTTTCTCCAAATGCATTTCAAAAATAAAATTCATATCTTGTGTTATTATGGTTGAAAGACACAAATTTTAGGAATTCACATCAATTATTAAAATTTTTCATGCGTTTTATGAAAGATTGAAAATTTTTCCTAACAAATAATTTCCTTATTTCCTAACATTCTGCATTTGCTGTGTAAATATCATCTGTAATATTAGGAAATTTAATTCTACCACAAAGAATTTCGAAATATCACAAAAAGGAAACATTTCTTCATATGAATTCCTAGAAATTAAACAATGCTTGTTAATCTTGTTTTTAAAGAATAGAAAGCAATATATGGGAATTTTGTTCATATTTTATGGAAAACATACGCATGGAAACCTATATAAATTAATTGAATTTTGATATTATTAAAAGACAGCTGAAAGATATTTTATAAAAATGCATGCTGATCACATACCATTGCGTAAAATATTTTAGTAAATTATTTCAAAACAAAATTCCCCTTATACCTTTTTAAATTTATGCATTATCTTTTTAAAAAAATTATCAATTAATGATAAAGGATAATATGTTTATGTTTATGGTTATATTTAAAATGATACATTGTTTAATATAAATCTACTAATTTTTATGCACATATAATGGGAGGATGAGAACGAATTTTAATTATAATTGAAAATAAATAGAAATTGATAAAAAAAATTCGTTTTGTTATGGTAACAAACAAACATATAGTAATATAAAGATGAGGATTATATAGTCAAAAACATCATAAAATGATCTTTAAAATAATAAAGTTACTTCTAATCAGTTTTAGAAAAAAAAATTTAAACACATATTACAACAGTTTGTTTTATTTTTAAAATGTTACAGCGATATTTTTCATTATTGAAACAAATATTTGTCACTAGATTTCTTTAATTGTTCAGAAGTTTTACATAAAAATTAGATTTATTTAGTTTCAATGCTGAATAGGTTTTGATATAATACATGCATCTAGTAAAATATTTGAAATTTAATGGCAATTGATATAATATTTATCTACAAAATCAAAAATTAAGAAAAAAAGTATTATAAAGCGTCTTCATTTTAAATACTGCTGCTTTTCCTTGCGTTATAAATGGAAGCATGAAAATAGAAAGTTGCTAAAATCCAACTCGCTATTCTAGAAAATAAGAAATGCATCTAAAATCGTATGGATTATATTTCTATCAAAAGTTAGTTTATAAATATTTTGCTTAACAAGACAAGATTATCAAGACTTCTTAAGACAAGATTATGACATACACTATTTAATTGAAATATTTATCAGTCATTAAGTTACAAGTTTAATATATTATAGAATTATCATCTAATACTGGACAAAAGATATTCTGATAATTTCAATTAATAAATAAAACGATTAGTCATTATTTTTAATTTAGTCAATTTGAATGAATTAGTTGATTAGATTATGGGTATTACTAAATTGATAATTTATTAAAAACTTTTCTAATTTCTTTATTTCTTATGAATTTTTGAAAGTGTAAAACGCGTCGAAACGAATTTCGTTTCAATGTATCTATTTTAAAATACTTAAGTACTTTTTTTTTAATTTCCAACATCGACGAAAGGATTTATATAAAATATTGAAAAAATCATAAAAAAATCACAGAGTAGATAATTATTGTTCATGGAGCATGTATGTCCTTGACTAGTCCCGTGATACCATATATTTTCTTTTCTTCTTCATAATTTGAAGCGACTTCATCAAAATAGATTGTGCCATTAGTGAATAACCTAAGATTACTACTAATTTTCATTTCTTAATCATAAATATAAGTGTTATCGTTTTTTATTATTTATTAAGATTTTAGAAGAAATCTTCAACATAATTTCTTTCAAAATGTCACAATTTAACCCTTAACTACATGATTTAATAAAGTTAAAAAATTGTTTCACGGTGGAAATAGCTTTAGTTAATTATCAATAAGACATATTGAAAGAAAAATAAGCACATCGACTAGATCGGAAATATATATATATATATATATAAAAATGAAACCATATATGGGCTCGTATATAGTATAGAAAACAGTTGAAAAGCAAAAAAATTATTATCCATCAAGGAAGACGAGTATGTCAACTCCATGAATTTTTTTTTTTTGTCAAAAAGTACTTATGTTTCATTCTATTATCGTTTTTTGAGAATGAATCACTCGCACTTAAATTCTGCTTTTTCACCCACTTGCACAAAAATGAGGTTATTTCAAAATGTTATTAAATCATAGATATTTTTTTTGTATTTTATTATTTCTAAATATATATTTGATGGATTAAAATAGTTTGAATTATTTTATGATGCTTAATTTAAAAATAAAATTGAATCAAAACTGCAATACCATATATGGACTCACATGAGGTAAAGGGTTAATTCAGATTAAAGATTGTCTTTTTATTTGCTGAAATTTTAAAATAACTAATTCTAGGTACAAGCGCTTCGAAATTCAATAGAAGTAATCAAAAGTTAAATACATGTACTCATAAATAGTAAAGTTGTTATAAACAAAAATTTAAAAAAAAAATAAAGATAATATACCATGTGCTAAAACATATTTGTGAATAGCTATCCAATCATTAACAAAAAAAGCATTTTTTAATTATTTCATTGTTTACCATTAAACTTCTATTTAAAATGATGAAAGATTCGCATCACAGACATTTATTTTTGCTGAAAATTAAATTGGGAATAAATGGATGCTGAAAGGAGCCTCAGGGAATTCAAAATTTCTAAATTTTCAAAACTCTTAATAGAATTTGGAAAAACAATTTTTTATTACAATAAAATAAAGGAAAAATAGAAAATCGACTTTTTTTTTCTAAATTGTGTTCTCAAGGGTTTGAAAAGAACTTTTTTTAATAATAATACGTTTTGTTTAAAATTTAATTTTTTTTTGCAGAATTAATTTGTTTAAAATTTGAAAGTGTCGATAGTTTCAGCTAAATGATATTTGATCTTTTGAATAGTTCCTTATGTCTTTCAATATATCATTACACAAAAATATTGATATTTTTCTGAATATAATTATTAGGTTTTAAAGATAGATAATTTGCCAAATTCTCAAAAAAAGTTCTATCTGTCCAATATAGCATAATTATGCAATATAATTGGAAACTTAAATATCAGACAGATTGAAACACAGAAATATTGAAATTTAAGAGCATGAAGAAAATAACTGATTGCAACTAATTTTATAAAAAACAGTTAAATAAAGCATTATTTTTATAAAAGCAGTTAAATATAGCATTATTTTTATAAAAGCAGTTAAATATAGCATTATTTTTTACAAATGCACTTAAATATGGCATTATTTTTTATAAAAGCAGTTAAATATATCATTATTTTTATAAAATCAGTTAAATATAGCATGTTAAGATAACTAGGCTTATGAAGAGTAATAACATTTTTAAAATGTGTTAAAACTTTCTTTTTTACCACATTTGGTTTATAAGGGTGAAATATTCTCAAACGAAGTAATTCATGCATACGTTTCTTTTCGTGGTTAATCAAAATGACCTTTTCTCAACAGTATTTTATTTATCAAACTTACTTTGATAATGTTATTTCTTAGAAAATGAAAGTGGTTACTTTTTTTTCCATTGACCTACTACAAAGAAAAAATTTTAAGTTCTTGGAATACATTAGAAAATTGAATTCTTACAGAAATTCCAAATATTGAAGTAAATCTTTCCAAAAACTGTAAATAATAAAAATACGAATGTTGAAAGAAAGTGGAAAAAAAATAAATGTGGATGATTTAGGCTTTGCAACAATGATAAATGATCATTAAGCTCACAGAAAGAGGGAATGAAAATAAATCTGGAGATTTAAGGGAAAGTTTAAAACGGTAAAAGGAAAAACGAAAATAAGCAAAGGAACATTTTACAACCCTTATAAAATGAAAATAAACAAGGGTTATAAACCAGAGTCTAAGTAATATGCCTCTTGAGACGAGAGGCCGTTTAGGAAGCAGCCTTAGAACATTTTTTACTCATTTATTTCAGGATTTGCTAGTCTGGGAAAACGGTCGAAGCTTTAGACAAATTCAGTTGACTGGATCCATTTATTAAAACTTAAAATGCATGGGAATATATAATTAAGAGTCCGATGACATTCTGGATTGCTATTTAAATAAATGGATGAATATAAAACAATGCATTTACCACCAAAAGAAACTGTTTAAGCATCGATTTTTATACTAATGGTTTCAGTGTCATGATAAAATAATTTTGCTCTTTACTTTAAATATTACATAAATAAATTAATTATGGTAATACTTTCCCAAAAGAATTATGATATGTTTAATGAAAGTGGGGTTACACTACTAGTATGTTCCATATGATAGAAGTTTTAAAATTCCAAAGCAAATAGTCATGAAATCGGATTAAGAGTGGTTATTGCTAATTGAAAACTGAGACAATAAAAAAATGACATTTATTGAAAGATTTTTTAACAAGCTTATGTCACAAAAATTCTAATTTTACCAGAGAAAATTGGGATTTACAATCCATTGTGTATAATACTTATGTATATTGCGTAGTTAACTAAATCCATTTCATGCTGCTTACAAATTGAATTACAATTTGTAAGTGGAATTCAATTTCTAGTATCAATATTCCGCTTGATATAACTTATAATTTTCAGTAGATCCCTAAGAAATCAGGCAAAGCGTGTTTGTTGGTGGCATGCCACTGATAAAGAGGAATGATAAAACATGACTTTTTTT
>JAOUZG010036900.1:3803210-3839227 GCA_026289955.1 Argiope argentata | reverse complement strand
TTGAGAAATGTTCTATTTTTATATTTAAAATACTTGAGAACTTGATATATTTTGAACATTTAAAATTTTTTTAGCGAAATTCTAGAAAAAATTGAACGAACCAAAAATATTTTTAACAGTCATACATTTAATTTCAAATTATTCAAGGTATATAAGCATGGTTTCTCCGAATTTCTAAAAGAAAATGTGGAATATAAGAAGGGTAAGGCACTAATTTCAAATAAAAGAACAATTTACACAACTTTATTAATACTTCAAATATATTTGCTATGATGGTCAAATAATACGAAAAACTAGGCAATATTATATTGTTTAGTTTTTAAAATGTAATGTATTTATTAGATTGATAATATAAATAAACCTGACATTTATATTATACATCAACTTTTAAGAGCCCTTAAAATTTATGACATAAATATTTAGAATTCCCAACTACTTATAAAAATGCAGTTCATATCACACAATAGTTTCGTTTTTACATTAGTATCTACTTGCAACCACTATTTGCTTGATTATAATTATAAACAATGGAATACCACTTTCTTAATATTTGCATTTTACATTTTAATACACGATTTTTATTTTTACATGAAGTACATTAATATAATCTTTAAAATGATTTTAATGTCAAATTTAATTTTTGCCTTAATGTCAAACTTAATTTTTTTAAAGAAACTATTCAATTAACTACAATATTAGCTGAAAATTCATTTATTCGAATAATTTCTTTAAGATATTTGAAATATTTAATTTGCATTGACTTAAACAATATAAACATAAAATATTTAAATATTTGATGCTCTTAACTTCCTAATATATAAGCATTTATTAGAAAAAATTATAATCGCATTTGCTTTTAGAATTAAATATTTTGCAAAATGATTTACAAGAAATGGGAAAATATGGAAAATTGAATTTGCTTTTTAATTTGTAAATATTTACATACATTTATTTATATTTCTAAAAATAAAAATACTTTTTAAATACCGTGTAGGAATAAATTTTTGAAGATTAATCATGTTTACTCTGGTTTAAGACTATCAATTACTTTTATTTTGTTTTGATAGTGACTAAATAATTTTTCATTAATGGAATTGTTGACTCTTTAACGACTTTTATAATTATTGTATGTTAAAATTAAAATATTTTATTTATTTACTATAGGATTAAAAGTATTAATTATTTATAATTAAATAGTACAGTTTCAGAATGGATAACTGTCCCAGGTTTATTGTGAAATAATAAAATTTTAATTGTATACATTTATAATTTTTTTTAATAAAAAGGGGATTTAATTTAATAATTTTGCCTTAAATAGATTACAGTTTCAAAGAAAATTACTTGTTCAATAAGCTTGGTTAAATATAATTCAATAAATAATATTCAACTTTTATTCACTTAATGCAACATACAATATTAAAATTTTATTCATTTAATGCAACATACAATATTCAGCTTTTATTCACTTATTGCAACATACAATATTAAACTTTTATTCGCTTAATACAACATACAATGTTAAACTCTTATTCGCTTAATACAATATACAATATTAAACTTTTATTCGCTTAAATGCAACATACAATATTCAACTTTTATTCACTTATTGCAACACACAATATTCAGCTTTTATTCATTTAATGCAACATTTTTTTTTTAATTTTTTCAGCTTAAAGCAACATATATTATTAAACTTTTATTCACTTAGTTTAACATACAATATTAAACTTTCATTCACTTATTGCAACATACAATATTCAACTTTTATTCGCTTAATGCAACATACGATATTCAACTTTTATTCACTAATTGCAACACACAATATTCAGTTTTTATTCATTCAATGCTTTAAGCTGAATTTTTTTTTAATTTTTTCATCTTAAAGCAACTTATATTGTTAAACTTTAATTTACGCAGCATGCAATATTCAACTACTGTAATTGTGAAGGAATTCATTTAATAAATATCTACTATTTTTATTGATGAATAAAATTTCTTATTTTCCACAAATTTTAATCATCAAAAATTCATTATCTCGACAATCACAGCAGTACGGGCTTCGCAACTACGTACTAATTTTATAGTCTTATCTATCTGTAATAAAATTGTTTGTTTTTACAAATTTATCGCATGTCTGCCGTGTTACATTTCTTAAAACGATGTGAAGTTTCCAGAGAAATTGTCCGTTGCCTAGCAACGGCATGACAATGCAAACCTTCAGGCTGTCAAAAGAAACTAACATACAGCACAATTTCGCAAACTGTCTATTTTTGCTTTTATTTTATTCAAACGACTCTAGGTTGGGAAAACTCTAAGCTGAATCTGAACTTCTCGAAACAAATTGTTTTCTCCATTGTTTCACCACTAGAACGAAGTTGCTTTCGAAGAATTCCAGCAAAGTATTTCATCATCAGTACTAATGACAATATCTTGAATTTGAAGTGGATTTCTTGCTTCCTTCAAGCCAACTTTCTCAATAAATGAAGAAAAACAAATAAAACTAACATTGTTTGTTTCGTCTTAAAAAGTTTTCTTGATGAAGTTCCATATAATGATGTTTTTACAAAACTTATTGTATATTATTCTATTAGATTTTAACTTTAATAGATTTCTTACTCTGATTTTTTTTTCTTAACGTTGAAATAATTAATTATTTTTAGTTATAAGAATTGAATCTATTAAATATTTATCTGATATCTCATATAGTTTATTATCAAGGGATTTAAGGGGAAAACCGGTGATTGTTTGATAATATAAGCATATGTACATAAATATAATTTTAAATAATTTATAGATTTCACAAATAAAAAAAATCTTTATTAATGAACAGTTTTGATTTAGCAGATATAACAACATTTTTTATGATTTATTTTCTATGTTAATAAAACAAAATACCTAAATGTTATGCACATCAAAATAATTAAATGCAAAATCATTACTATCATATGGAAGTAAATTTAATTTAAAACAAATATTATAGATTTCATAAATAATATATATTTAATCTGAACGAGTAGGTTTTAATTAGAAGATTTATAACAATTTTTAAACTTTCTATATTCCTAAGAAAGCTACCTAAATGTTTTGCAAAATTCTATGAATGCACAACAAAATAATTAAATGGAAAAACGTTATGACCATTTGTTTACAATTATTCACGTGAATTTAATTTAAAACAAATTTTTGAACATATCATGAATAAATAAAAATATTTAATTAAATAGATAATTAATTTTTTTTTAATTTCCTAAATTCATAAAACAATGTACCTAAAATGTATGCAATATTTCATTATATGAAAACACTTCAAAATTATTAATGAAAAATAGATACGGACCTAATTTTTACTATTCCGGATGCAAATTCAATTTATATATTTAATTAAAGTTTTTTTAATAAATAGATAATTTTAATTAAAAAGATAAGAAAATATCTTTTTTTTAAATTTTCTTAATTTATAAAACAAGTTGCATAAATGTTTTGCAATATTCTGCTATATGAATGCTCGACAAAATAATTAAATTGAAAAAAAAATTACGACGATATGTCTACTTATACGGACGTACATTTAAGTTTAAATAAATATTTATACATTTCATGAATGAAAAATTGCTCTCAATCCATAAAGAATTTTAATTTAGTAGATATGACATTTTATTTAATTTTCTATATTCTAAAAACAAATCATCTAAATATTTTGCAGTAGTCTATTCTACGAGTACACAGAAATATAATTAATTGAATATTTAATCTAAATTAATAATTTAAAAGCTTAGTTAAGTTTGATGGCAACATTGCACTATAAAATATTTTTTTCATTTAAATGACATTTCATTAACTCTATAATAGCTTAGTTTAGATTAAAAAATATATTTTACTCATATTTTTTTATGCAAGGTGTATATTTAGGTGTATATTTTACTAATGAACACTGAAAAAAAAACTTTTACTAATTTTTATAATTAAAGGCCATAGCCATTAGAGACATGAGACATACTTCGTTTATTAAAAAGTGTTATCAAATTGTTTGACATAAATGTCAATATAATTGTTTTTTGTAGTAACATAAAAAACTAGCTAATTTTTTTTTGCTTTATCTATTCTATTAAACAAAAATCTATGACTAATTTAATTATAGGTTTTTTTTTATCCTAATATTTACATAACAGTCAACCTTTTCTTTTCCAGGATTTTTTTTTGTATTGATATATTGATTCACATTTTGTGAAACGAATCACTAAACCTCATTGTATATTATTGTACATCTATTGTACTACTTAAGTATGAAGTTATTCGCAAAGTAAAGAAAAGAGATTTCTGGATATTTTAATAAATACTGAAAATATCAAGGTCTTACCCTTGTAACTCTTACCATTGCCAAAAGTATGGCGTCTTCTTCATCAAAAATGAAGTTTCTCGAGAATTCAGAAAAATAACTATATGAGGGGAAGTAAACATCATTTCTAAAAAATTCCAAACCTGTTCAAAGAAACTGCAAAGATTTTTGTCTGATATAAATAGTCAGTCTAATTCCTTCTTATAAATAATTTTAATTAATTATCTACTAAATTTTAACAACTGAATACTTTCTACTGCGTTGATCGCAGAGCGAGCTCTCCAGTTGTCGTACGATAACATTACTCCACTTTATAGTAGTTTATTTAGAAATTTTTTATTTGATAATGTAATGTTAATTTTTGTATGGATTTTTCTTGTGAACGGATTGACATTGAAACTTTTGTTTTTAGATCAAGAACACTCGAATTCTTATATTTACTGACAAAAATAAAATACCGTTGGTTATACATTACGCGCTGCTTCTTTTACTGTATACAGAGAAAAATTTTAGCAGTACAAAGTACAGTTTTTAAAAATACTCGGTGCACATTTTAACAGTAAATTAAAACCAATTACAATTCGAGTAAAAATATGAAAAGAAAATCATTGCGGTTTTGTTTTTATTTGGTTTATTTAAATTCATTATCAAATTTTATGCATCGTCAAAATTCTTTTTTATTCGAAAAAAAAATAATCACTGAGGTTTTTTTACTACTACACCAAATACTTCAAGACGCTAAGAAATATGTGCTATAATTTGCCAGATTCTATCAAGATCTATGTGATTGTATATATTCAAAAAAACGTATATTGAATTTTGTATAAAATACTTACTGGCATTCGCTCTAAGTGGGCAATCAATTTAATCAAATAATGACAACATATGCCGATTCGATGACATATATCAAAATTTAAGTAAAATAATCATACATTTTTAATAAAAGTCAATTTTTAAAAAATTGTTTTTCGTTAATTCTAGAAACTAAATTCATAATTTTAAATTATCCATTTCATAACAGAGTTTCCAACTGCTAGTTCAGATCACATAGTTCCCGCGAATGCCATTCTGTTGGAAACAACATACACACACTCACACACATACATGTTATTGTTGTGGTTTCTAATGGTACTTGCCATGGACAAGCTCGCTATTTCATCAGTGATTTTAAGCCTAATAAGCGTCTCTTGTTTTTGAAGATACCAACTAGGGCCAAGAATAAGACATAGTTATCCACTCATCATATTTGCCCTGCTATTTTTCACAGGGGAGGGGGGGATTCACACACCTTACAGATAGAATATAGAAAAACCACCATGCCCGAGTCGGGACATGAAACTGGGATGTCCAAATCACAAGAAAGACGCACTACCTCTGTACGAGGACACCGGCATATTATGAATTATATATATTATATATATATATATATATATATATATATATATATATATATATATACTGAAACAATTTTAAAATAAGTAAATATAATAAATTGCCATTTTCATTATAAATTAGAAAGATACACAAATGTATTAAGAGAGCGCGTATGCTGCTATTCCTAAAGACATAGTGGTACTAAGAAGAATAAAAAACAGATATGTAAGTGAAAAAATGAGAAATCCGGCCTGATGACTTTATATCAGCCGAAAAAAGAAGACGCGTTACCTCTCTGCTAGGACGCTGGAATTTACAATTATGCATGCACATAAAAAATAAGGAGTCCTAAAATAACTACTTATGCCTCTAGAACTCAAAATTTTGCTTTATGGTGCTTTTTTTGTCTAATTACTGTAATTCAGGGCCTATTGTGAATCTGATGAATAACGGAAAACTTTCTTATTCCTTTATATTTTTGTAAAAATCCTTTTAAAACTTTATAAGTTATGAATGCATTCCTACTCTCTCCTATTTCAGACATGGCATTGTTTTGTTTTAATTAAATATGTTTGCTGCTAAAAATTTTGTATAATAGTAGAGGATAACTATAAAGTTTTTATTTAAAGATATTCCCTCTTCTATCTTTTTTCCCTTCTTATAACACATATATAGTTGAAATTGTATATATATATATATATATATATATATATATATATATATATTCAATTTTTCTATGAGAATCAATGAAAGTGTGTTTCCAGCATGTCTGTATATTACTTTTATCCTTATCCCTTTCTCGCCTATATTTCGTGATAAGTTTATAGTTCTATTTCCACGACAGCGTAAGCTCCGCGATTGACGGAAAACCGATACCGAATAACGCAAACCCTTTTACCAAAAGTATCCGATTGCTGGAAAATAAAAAGAGTTTCTTCCTATTCCTGGGAGTGCTTCTACGTGAGATGGCGAGGCGCGAACAGAAATTTTTAAATCCCTCAGGATCAGGACCCGCTAGGCTTTCGAAGAGCTTACTTGGCCTTCGGATGCTTGATCCATTGTGTTAGTGGTCATTAAATCTGGATTCAATCGCAGTTGTTTCTTTATGTTTCTCCGTGCCCACGCTGAGACCGATGTTTCTTTAAAAAGAAAATGTTTCTCTCGGATTGGTTTCGGTTGGGTCGATAGTTAATCGGAACTAGGGAACAATGTTTACTTAAGTTCTTCTAAGAAAAGTTTTCCGATCCTTGGAGCTTTGCAGCAATGCTGGAAGGGTAATGAACAAATGTCGACTGACTTCTGGTGGACTTTTCTTCCAGCTTAAATGGATAAATATGTTAATGTGTGATGGTTACTTCCTGTTACTTAATTCATTAAATCAACCATATATTTAATCCACTTTTTAATGTTCAGGATTTCACTTCTTGTTAAAAAGTGGATTAAATAAATTTCAAAACAATCATTACCAATTGCTGGATTTTATTATCTGTTGTATACTTGGATCATATTTTTTTATCTGATTTCATTATTTAAAATATTTGTTGTTGGAAAAATTATAATAAAAAATTTTCGAAAAGAATTGTATCAACTAAATTAAATACAACAGTAATTTCTATCAATTTATGTAATAAGGCTATTCTTGTTCTCATATTATATAAATTTTTCCTGGCTACTGGTATATTTTTTTTCTGTTTCTACTTTTTACTTTTTTATAATTTATTGTTGTTTTTTCTATAGTTTTTTTGTGTGTTTTTGTTTGTTACTGTAATTTTCATATACGTTTGTATTTAAATAAAAAAATAGTTCATCTTTTATGTTTAAATTTCGGGGGACTTTTCGGGTCACATTTAGCTTTATATTCAGACAGTCAAACCCTTTACAGAAAAAAAAAAATCCCTTTTTGGAATTCCTGCCAGATGGTGACCCTTTAGAAAGTCATCAGGCCGGATTTCTGATTTTATATTTTCCTTCGACTAACTTGTTATTTTTCTACTTTCGTTTTGGTTCATCTGTGCTTTAGTAATAGCATAATGACATTTTTGTTGTTTAATATTATAATTGGCCTGTTCGTTTCCGTTATAGGTTTATCATTTCAGTTTTTTTAATGTTTTTAATGCTTATAAAATTGATTACTATATATTTATGTATAAATCCAAGAAGAACAAGTGTTTTGCACCTAATATTGAGTGGGATCCCCTTGATACCTAAACTCGTTTGAATCCTCCATGAAATTGGTATATATAAGTTCAGTATGATGGTAAGTGCGGTGTTGTACTATTCCTCAAGCATAAACTTCTCTAACCCCAGCTAAACTCAGGAGAAGTATACAATAACTCATTCTACCTTTTAATACAGACCACAGGGACACTATGATCTTCAGATATGGTCATTAAGCAAGCCGCAGACGATGTGTAATTGAGTCTATATGCTCCCAAAACCATGATTAAACAGTTGGAACTAGGATGAATGGGGGAATCATCATCATGATGGGTGTTATATTTATTTGACAAAAAAAATATCTGCCACGTAGAATAGAGTTGGTCGACAGAATTAGTTACATAAACATTTTTAGTGAACTGTTCATATAAGGTGGCAAAGGGAAGTATTCTAAATTAAGAGATGAGGCCCCAAACCATTAAAGAACCACCACCTTGTTCCATTATAGGAGGGTAAGCAATTTGGTTCATCACACTTAAACCTGACCCGTGGTGAAAAATAGGAAGAAACTGGATTGATCGGAATAATACATGTTTTCATTGATCTGTAGCTCAAGTTTTATGATCCTTGTACCAGTATAATTGTCAATTCCGATTTACATCTGCCTCAAGGAGTTTTGCAATCGCAACTCTGCTCAAATACTTTGTTTATACATTTACCTTTAAACTCTATGGATCGACACTGGATTATGTGGATGTTTATTCAGCTCAGCAGTAACTTTAGTCTCCCTTCTGGTTGTCACAATCCTCCAAAATAATTGCGTGTCTTTCTCAGTGTGTTATGGTTTTTTTCCACAATTCATTTCTGCTTAGTTTATCCGTTTAGCAATTATTTTGTGGTTTTGTCCTGATTGTTGTATGTATTCGTAATGACCATCAGACGGTATCTATTGGTACACCCAATAGTCGTGCCACCATGGTTACTGATGTACCACCCTGAAGAGCTTCATCGGCAATATTTGGAACACCGACAAGTCTCTAATATTTTCTTCATCCGAAACAAAATAGACAATGATATGACAATACATTTCAAGAAAACGCCAGATAGGTTCGTATTTAATTTAGTCCTATACTATAACATAATAGCCGGCCTTATATTATATTATATATATATATATATATATATATATATATATATATATATATATACCTCCTAATTTTTGCATTTTATTCCATTTTAGTTTCTATAAATGTTAAGGAAATTAATCACCAAATAACTTCGATATTCATTAAGGGTTACTACTTTTCATTTAGAATTAAAATACTGGAAACACTGAAATATTTAAAGCTGTCGTAACGCAGAAGCATAAATAAATAATATAGTGTATCAAGAAATGATAGAATATCGATTTTGACATTTTGTCTCGTAATATGACATGAGTCAACTTCAATCAAAATATTAAATATAGGCAGTATACTATTCTACACATACTCGTTAACTAAGTAAAATATTTCATGATCCAGAAGATATGTTAATTTAAGACTAAAAAAGTTCTTTCCCCATGATTTTCATAAAATTTAATCAACTATTTCATCATAATATTAATCAATAAAATGAATAATTCATAGTATATTTTCTTTTAAATTAATATTTTTATTCATTGCACATGCAATATTCTAATAATATGTGAGAGCTAAGCTTCTGGTAATTTTAATTAAAAATTATGCAATGTAACTATTAATAAAAAAGGATCAAATTTTTTTCTAATTATTAATTATTTAATAATTTGAAATATGGGAATTTAATATAAGAGATTAAAAACGTACTGGTGTGAACGATATTACAATAACAGCCGCAGATTCTGTATTTGTTTCAAAGATGCATACTCCTTAGACGTTCTCACTTTAGCACTGTGTGCTAGTTGTTCAAATGATATGGAAGTTGAAAAGTATTTTTATCCCTGACCTTTAATTGGTGGTTTAAAAGACGTGGTCTATATCTATAAAATTTTATGGAATTGTCTTATCCCGAATGTTATGCATTGATTCTTTTTTTCAAATCAAATATAATCATGAAATCTTCAATTTTTCCTTAACACTTTTAAATCTAATGAGGGAAAATACATAATTAATGGGTTGCTGCAGAATGACTCTTTATTAATGGCTTTGTAAATGGTTGCTTTTTATTAATTGATAGATAATCCCACTTAAACCATAAACGTAAATGACACTTCATTAAGGAATCCACGACTGTAAAAAAAAACCTATTGCTTATCTCACGCCTGTGCACATATCAAGATAGCTTGTATAAATTTGTAATATATTTTCATTTTTAAAGAAGAAGTGCTTGAAGGAACATTAAATGACTGTTTAGAAGGAAAGTTAAAGTTCATGAGAAATCTGATTCAAGATTTCCAGAGGGTGTGTGAAAAAAAAATATTGAATATCAAGACTTTTAAAATCTAAATACAGCAATGAACATAATAAAATATAATGAAAGGCTTTTTTATTCAACATTTATAGACACGTTCAGGAAAATTATTTTTTTTAATTGAGGTATTTTTTTAACTTGAAGGCTAGCTTCGATTTAAAATGTTTTTAAATTATTGACTGTAAACATTATATTATATTATATTATATATATATATATATATATATATATATATATATATATATATATAAAGAGAGAGAGAGAGAGTCTTTACTTAAGAGGAAAAATGTTTTTTTTCTCTGTATAGATATTGAATTCCTTAGAAGATACAATTACTCGGAGATACGAGGAAGTTATAAAATCAAAGTCTCTAAAAATAAAGAAATAAGATTTGTAGGCATTCACATTAGTTTCGTTTAGAAACAGGATACAAGGAAGGACATTTGATATATATGCTTTTCTTACAAATAATACATATATTTCCAAATATTCCATAAAAATTTATATAGTATTAGATTTTCAATTAGATGTTATAAGCAAAAGGAAAGAATTTCTAATTAAATTCTATTACAATAATTATGAAAATAATGAAAATAATTTTTTTTGCTTTGGAAATGAATACATTTTATAAAAAATTATTTTTCATTATTTTACGAAAAAAAATGAATTTCATTGCAAAAAAATATATATAAAGGCTTATATATTTCTAAAATACTACAGAAAATACATTTTATAAAAGAAATATGTACTTATATTCATAACTTAAATACGAATCCACAATTTGACAATTTTTGAAGATCTTAAATTATTTTTATTATTTTTAAATTTATGCAATAATGATATAATAATACCTATAGTACTTCTTTTGTGAACTTTTACAGGAATTTAAAATGTTTCAAATTTCGTAAAGTGGGTAATCATAAATAGCTTCCCTATCTAATTCTGAATTATTAGTGTTTCGAAATAATGGGTAACATTGCGATACTCTTTGGCAAATATTGACCTATTAGTCACTTAATCATCAATTATTCAATTATTTTTATTACATACTTTTCACACTACTTTACACCTACGCAATGGACTGATATATATATGGCTGATTTGAAAGATTTATATTACATAATCCCTAGAGGCAGGCTTGAGTGCAAAATGTCAAGTACGTTCTGCATAATATGGTAAATATGACATCAATCTTGAATTTTTGCATTATAAATTATTACATTTGAAAAACCCGATGTTTAATTTCATTAAAAAGGCCCTGGAAATATAAAAAATGATATATATTTAAACACTGAATATTATATATATATATATATATATAATCATTACAATCACCGTAACATTTTGTAAATGCTTTCCAGTAATGTGTATCTCTCGAGGTTTCAACCAAATCGAAACAAATTCAATCAAATAACAATTAGTTTTGAGCTTCAGAATCCAAATATGATCTTTAAACATTTTTATATTTATGAATATAAGTCCTGAAAAGAAATTTGATAATTTCCTGAAATATATCTTCAGAGACTTTTAACCATTTAGAGAAAAAAAATTTCCTCTATGAGCAATCCGAAATATTAAATACGCATTTCCTTTTTCACCGTTTCTTATGGTAAGTTTCTTGATTAAAAATAGTTCTCATATAAATTACTCAGGTATATGTTCAGAAAATCATCATGTTGTTTTTATAAAAAATTATTTTCTTTCAGAACATTCCTTTAAGTAGCATATTCTAAAATGTCAACATAAAAGGTACATGTGATATGTCTCAATCATTTTTATTCCATTTGAATCACAATTTTCCGCTAAATTATGTAACATTTTCCTTTGTTTCAGTTAAATAGTTTGAATTTTGATCGGTTCCATCAGAAGATCAGCAAGAGCTGCTCTAAGTATTTTAAAACTTTTTCTCTAAATTCTTTCGTTTGTATCAGTTACATACTTGCATTTTGGATATAATAATCTCAAAATATATATGCTTTCCAACATTTTTTTTTTTAAATTTATTCAAGAAACTCTGTTGGCACTCAAAATATATGACAAACAGTTTGTTCAAGTGTCTCTGGAGGCGAAAAATGTCTTTAGATTCTATATTTGCATTTCTGCGAATTCAATAAATCAAAATGTTTCAACACATGTTCCTTATATAAAATTTTCTTTCACATTTTGAACGAAATGTATTAAAAATAGCTCATTTATCAAAATGTCTGAATGAAGTTGAGCTAAATATCCATAAAATCTCAAAAAAAGGCAGGAAAACAAAATTTTGTGTACAAATATAACATCTTAAATTTAGATATGTATCAAATTTTGAATCAAATTCATATACCAGTTAATTGTTAGTTGATAAGCACATTAGCATGCATGTAACGCTATAATTCAAGAAGGCTAAGATTAAGATAAACGAAATTTGACAATGATTTTTTTAATATAGTGTTGTGATAAGTTTTAGCTTCGATTGAAAAAAAATCTATTATATTTCAAAAATTTGTATGGTATATTCTTCAATATATGAAAAAGCCCCAAATGGTCATGTAACTGAGATTTCGAAAAAAAATCTGTACTTTTGTGTACAGGTTTCATGGTTTTTCAGAATGTGCATAATTTATATAAAAACATTTGTTAGGGAATACGGCAAAAATTTCTGAATTTTTTAGTTGATTTATTTCCTAATAAATAAATATTAAATCTTTCTAATTTCAAATAAATATTAAATTTGTCTCCAACTTTGTAGAAAAAAGCTTTCTCTAATTATCTTTCATGCACTTTATTAAAATAAAAAAATGCAGGTACTTTTTTGGTAAAACGTAAAAAAAACAGTATATCCTTATTTATATAAATGTCAAGATATAATTCAAAAATATAATTAAATAAAGAAATGTGTTTTACAGGCAAAGTAGTCAGGGAAATAAATGGGTATTGTCTCTTACAATTCTGGTCGTATTCCAAGGAAGGGGTTCATTTAATAACATAAGTGGTTTTGTTATTAACAAAAGAAACATAATTCTAGAGACTCCATTAATTTCTTCAGCTCATTCATGATAGTGCACATTTGGTAAGATTCTTGCTAAGACTTCTTAATTTAAGAATATGCAGGTAATATTTATACTTTTTTAAAGTTTTTTACACCACTTTAATTACTTTTATGTTAAAAAATTAATTACAATATAAATCTTCTTGATATGAAGTATTGCTTTGATTTCTGTATATTTAATACATAAAAATAAGATATTTCATTTATCATTTAATATCAGATGGCTTTCTTAATTTTGTTATTGTTATTGATTTAAGAGTTGTATAAAAAACATCATAAAAATTCTATAGTGTGTAAAGCTAAGTTTTTTAGATGAAAAAAACTAAAATATCTAAATTTCGTATTTATTTTATAAAAGGAAATTGATGCTCATAGGAAAATTAAGAATTAAAGTAATTAACAAAAAAATTACATATATGTTATAAATGAATTTTTAGAGCATATGGTTATGAACAAGAAATCTCTAATAATTATCATTCTTTCGTCAGAATAATTGTACCCAAAATCCTTTCGCGATCTTACTTATTCTTCATGTCATAAAATGAAATTACCTGGAACGAAAAAGTAAAAATTTTTAAATATGATTCAAACATCAATTATAATTTTTTGAGACAGTTCCCAGCAATTTTCAGACTCCCTAAAATTTTGAGATTTGCCTCTACTAAATGTCGTTTGAAAACCTATAGTATTTCTTAATCCTCTTGATACCTACTAATATTATTTATATATATTATGGATTATGAAGAAATAAAATGTTTAATTCTTTGTATCATCAATACCTTTTGTATACAATGTTTTTATTTTTACATTTAATTTTAAAAAAAATAATTTTAGAATATTTTTTAATCTTTTTTTATCTTCATTGTTGATTTATTTCCTTCACACGTTCTTTTTATTGCTTTCATTAAACGCAGTTTGTATTCCTTGAGTTTCAGTTAACTCTACCACTACAATGTTTTTGATTTTTCTTCTTTAACTGCTTAATTTAATTCTGTTTGATATTTCAAGAATTTCAAAATGTTAATATACACAATTAACGTACCATAAATCATTCTTTCAATGTTTTTGGCTTCAAATTTTTCAGAAGAGTTAATTTTAAAAATAAATAATAACAATAAAAATATATTCAAACTGCATGCATATATATAATCAAGTTGATGATCCCAAAGTTAATTGTATCTTACTGCATGAAAATTAGTTGCAAGTTGTTAATAAAAATGTGGTTATAGAGCTTAAATTGATTTTAAATACTGTTGATATCAAAATATATAATATTTCCAATTAAACGTTTCATTTTTATAATATTGATTTTATTCTCTTATTGAATTCATCTAATATCTTAACGAATTCATTCTATTAATTCTATCTTTATGGCCAAATCCTCAACGACTTGTTAAAGGCATTAATGACTTCTCACTTACAGAAAAAAAATTCTATTGCTGATTGCCAGCTCCTATGTCCTTGAAGTCTTGAAAATATTATCTTTCCTGGGCCATTTAAAGGAGAGAAAAAAAAGAAAGCACCCATTAATTAAAGAAAAGCTAAACTAAAAGACCATTTTAGTTCGAACTTCAAGACATTAGATATTCGTGGAATAAATCGCAGTCTCTGACAAAATCTATCACATGCCTTGAAAGGACTGCAATTGAAGTTAAAATATCTTACCAAAATATCCATTTTAAAAATTTCAAAATTATCAAAAAATTAAGTATCAAAAATAAAGTATTAAAAAATTAAATATCAAAAAATAAAATATTAAAAAATTAAATATCAAAAATAAAGTATTAAAAAATTAAATATCAAAAAAGTATAAAAAAATTAAGCTTCAAAAATTAAGTATCAAAAATAAAGTATCGAGAAATTAAGTATCAAAATATTTCTTACATTTTATACCTTATGTTACGGTTAAAATATATGATAAGCTTTACATATATGACTTTAAATAATTACACTTATATAACTAAAAGTGTAATAACTCGCAGGATTATTACTTCTGACAAACTAATAAAATTAAACTAGATGATAAAATTTACATATATTCCTTCACAAAGAACGTTGACTGTACTGTCTTGAACTTTTTTAAATGCCACAAACAAATACTTATATAGAACGCATAGAGTTTTTTATAGAGACGATTTAAATACTTTCTTTGCTAAAAAGTTCAATTTGAAAATTAAAGCATCCTTTATTGTATTCTATGTAAGATTTTGAAGTTTATGGTTTAAATTTGATCATGATATGCCACATTTTAAAAGTAGGAATTAATCCCGAAATCAAATATTATACAAAATGCAATTGTAATCTTCATTCTAAAAATATTTTATGAGCTTTAAATATATTGTTACCTCCGAAATAATAAAAATGTATAAATTAAACTAGAAATAAATAATAATTTATTCTAATTAGCAGAATGAATTATTATTCATTTCTATTTAATTATAAAAATTCTAACGATAGAATTTTTATAATTCTATAACTCTAATTAATAGAATTTTAATAATTTTAATTAATAGAAGAAGGAATTATAAACATTCTAATAAATATAATGTTTATAATTTTATAACTCTAATTAATAGAATTTTAATAGTTTTACTTAATTAAAGAACGAATTATTAAAATTCTAATTAATAGAATTTATATAGTTCATTCTAATTAATAGAACGAATAATAAAAATATGTAAATTAATCTAGGAATGTAAAGTGGAAGTATATTTCAATTCATTATTGTAAATACAAGGAAATTCATTAATTGCCAACAATTTAAAATGCAAATAGAGTTTTTTGAACATCTTCTGATGATACTATCTAGGAAATTAAAATTATTTTATTCTAAACAGTAAAATATTCTCTCTGAAATATTTCAAGGGATTTAAATCAAATGTTGTTGTTTTTTTCGTTTGACTAAAAGCTTTAGGCTCCATGGAAAAATATTCTCATTATTAATTTTGGAATTCTCTACTTCGATTTCAAAATAAAAATAAAACTTTTTAACCCTTAAAAGGACAACAAGGAATAACACAAATTACCGGCAGCATTCGTAAAAACTTGGTCATAAGTAGATTTTTGTACCAATTACTTTGTGCCGTTTTTTGATTATAGGAATTATTTTTTAGTTATGATAAAAAAAAAACTAAATTACTTTTTACCGACTGGTATAAAAAATAAATGATATAAACCTCAAAAGGGACATTTATTTATTTGTGATAAGAATTAAGTTGAGTTGAAAAATACTCATCTTATTCTCAGTTATACAATTTAATTTCCCTCCAGCAATTTTTCTGAACGAAACGTCTGAAAAGCAAACAAAGTCTAAGTGAGAACTTATCTTATATTACTTAAGTAATTTAGCATTCTCGGATAAAAAGAAATCATATGTATATACACTTACAAAAGCGTTTTATTTACCAGTAATGAGAAGAAATTCCCGATGGAATGTAAGCTTTAACATTCTAACAAAATATTTCTTGGAAGCGAATCTTTATCACGAATTCAATTAAGCAGTTGCTAAGACTCAAAAAGTAAACAGTCTTCTGAAATTTACGATTCTGTTCGTGTACTTTGCTTTTAAAGTGATTTGTTAATCATTTCACTAGAAGATTAATCTGATTTCAAATAGATAATTATAAAAGAAACGCTTAATTCCGCTTTCATCTTATTGAGTTGAAGGTATATAAAAGCACTTCAACAAACAAGATTTCGGTTACTTAAAATTGATAGAATTCTTTTTTTCTATTTTGCGGGCTTTATGTACAAATTCTGAAAACCAACCAGATGAACTTCTTAGTTAAAGGTCAAGTTTTAAAACAATTTTGGAAGGAAGACTATACTGTTTACCCTAGATAGATTTTATAGCTTGCAAAATTCCTTAACAACTTATAGAAATATGAAGAAAAAAATGAGTTTGGTGGGTAAAAGTTAATGTAATTATTTGGAGGGTAAAAATTAATCATGATAATTTGGAGATTAAGAATTAATGTGACAATATAGAGGGTTGAAATCAATGGAATAAAAAATATTTTTTTAAATACTTAGAAAAGAAGAATACTTAGAAAGTATAGGGTACTGAATGGTTCCTCTGCAATTAAAATAATTGATATAAAATAAAGGAAAAGGGCAGGTTTATGGATATTTTGTAAATATAGTCTAGATTCAAAATTTATATATTCAAAAAAAATCTAGAATCTGTCTTGATACTTTCTAAACCCAACCAGCCCATTCTTGTCAGATGTTGATAGAAAGCTCAACGTTTCCTAATCAGCTTATTATTATTATGAATATTACTATACCAATAACAAAACTACTAATGGCATGAATAGATTAGGTTGCACCTGACATCCCAAAATTTTATCTGAAGTCCATACAAGAGAATTATTCTCGTATTTCAATATGAATGGAAATAAATATGAATTAAAATATGCGAAAAATTCTAAGAATATGGAAAAAAAATTCGCCACCAACTATTTAATTCATTTCCAAGATATTGCTGATCAAAAGACAATTTCAGTTCTAATCCAACTTAGTATGAGGATTTTTTAAATAGAATAATGATATCGAATTGTAAGAATGGTTGCTTATGAGTTAATGTCAGTTATTGCCAATATAATCCTAAGTTATGCAATTAATAATGATTTTTTATCTCAATGCAAAAACTATTTCAATTTAGTGATGATTTAATTTACTGTATCTCTAAATTTGCTATTTATTAGGAAGTCTCTAGAAAGGCAAATATATAGAATCCGATGATCGTTGAAATGACTTTATTTCAGATCTAAAAGTTTGATTGAAAACTGTAAGATTGAGATCTTAAAAGATTATGTTGAAATTGTGGATATGTTTCTCATCATCATTTCGTTCAAAATATTCTGTATTCGTCAAGAAAATGATAAGGTGACCAGAAAATCTTTAGAAGAAATAGACAAATTTGCTTTAAGTGCCACACATATTTATTGAGAAATGATAGCAACTTTTGATACGCCTAATCTGAGTGCTTTTTCGAAAGCTAAAATCATATCAGAACTGAAGGAATACAAAACCATCAATTCTAATGGGATTTCAGTTTCTTGAAAATAAATTTCACAACTATTTTTATAAAGAAGAATTTTTAACTATCAAATTGTTATATTTTATTCATATTTCTATAAGTGAAGACCAATCTCTATTTCGATATTGATAATTCTAGGATCTCTTATATTTATTGCCATATCATCCATATTTAATTCTCAGTCATTAAAGCTGCATACGTTTTTTCAGCTTTATTTCTTGTATTGCACTGTTGTGTTCCGTCATCTTCTTCGTGAAAATTCGTCTCAAGTGGCGTTTGCTCTTTTCTGTAGTTTTTCATTATTTGCTTTCTTAATATTTATTTGAATATGTCTTGTATCTTTTTCTTAATTTCTAAGCCTCAGATAGTTTGATGAGAAATCGTTTAACAGTAGAAAATTTACCATATTAAAGATGTTCTCATGAAATAAATATTCAAAAAAATTTCTTTTTCATATAAAAGCGTTGCGTATTAGGTGATAAGCTCGTTTCATATTGAGTCACTTTTACATATTAGATGATAAATAACACAATGACACTATTTAATTCAATTTTATAAAAAAATAATTTAAAGATTTTTAGAAAGAGGTGAGTATTGCATAATATGCTTTGCGTCTTCAACTGTTGGGAAAAAATATCATAAATCAAATGGTAAATTAAGAAAAAAGACTGATAGCATAAACAGGCAAAATGATTTATCGTTTCATGTGGTTATAATAATCATGAAAATACAAATTTGGCTTGCGTGACCTAAATAATAATGGATATAAATATTCGTAAATAGAGCACTTCTACGAGTTTGAAATAAAATCTTCCAGAATGCTAACAGCATGATTTAACACATATTTAAAAAGGTATTATTTGGTAAAGATTAAAACATTTTTTAATGAGAATATATGCGAAAAGTTCTCAAAAATATGGAAAAACACAAAAATTCACCGTTTAATTTTAAATTCATTTCCAAGAAATTCCTGGCAAAAATACAATTTCAACTCTTATCATGCGTAAGTAAAATTTTGATATCTAATTGAAAGAGTAAGTAAAGTAAGTAAAATTTTGATATCTAATTGAAAGAGTAAGTAAAGTAAGTAAAATTTTATATCAAATTGAAAGAGTAAGTAAAGTAAGTAAAATTTTGATATCTAATTGAAAGAGTGGTTACTTATAAGATAATATCAGTTAGTACCAACCTAATCTTAATTTATGCAATTAATAAGGGTTCTTTTATTTCAATACAATAACTATTTCAATTTAGCAATAATCAATTTAAATACTTATTATCATTATAACTGAATAATACATAAATATTTCTAAATACAAAATTGAATTATTAAAACACACACACACACACACACACATACATACACATATATATATATATATATATATATATATATATATATATAAAATTTAATATGCATGCACAATATAATTTATTGACATTTATTAGTAATATAATTTTTTAATCTCGAAATCGCTATCAGAACGATATAGTTTTTAATTATTGTATTAAATTGTTTATCTATCCTATATATCATATTATAAAAACCTTTAAGAATTTGATCAATTTTTAATATCATAACATTAAGGATACATTTAGAAATACCATTTGCAATATTTTAAAGTTGGTTATATTTTTAGAAAAATGGGTTAAGAAAAAATGAGGAAGAACTTGTCGTACAAATGAATTGTCATATTTAAAAGAAAATAATTCGAATTCGTCTTCTTACCTTCTAAGCCTACATCTTATTGCAACGAAACGAAACTTTAAGAAACATTTAAAATAACAATAACGGTCTTTAAAGTTAAAAAAAAGAAACTATGTTTGGCTAAGAAAAAAAAAGTTTCGAACACATCGATATTTCTTTCTCTTCCATTTCGGTCCTGCCGATATATTGCCTTCTGTAGCTTAATGGTGCAGAAGAACTCTATTTCTGTACTATATCACTTCTGTTCTATTTGTGGCACTCGCCTATCAGCTTTTACCACTCGGTGTTTTCGTATCAGCTGTCCTAAATGTGGCAAAATGAGAAACCTGGCCTTGGAAGCCGGTATTTATTGATCAGCACCATTTGTAATAGGATATTAACCATTAGTAAAATTATTTCAGAGGTTCCGAGAGTTAATGTCCAGGAGCAAATGAAATGGAGATATTTTTGGGAAAAAAATCAAGTGATTAATCTATTAATATAGTACTGGGGCGTTTATTTCAATTATGGTTAGGATAATAGCGAGGGAAATTGTTTTTTAACTATTATGAAGTAATTAATGGGTGTAGTCTTATGGTAATTTTGGGAATAAAGAACAACACATATGCAATTATTAAATAAACTTTTATATCATTTTTTATTCAAAATTCCATATAAATAAATTAATTATCTAGTTCCTGCCAGAGTGAAGGTTGTAGAATGACCATTATAATGATTTTGATATCTATATCATTAGATTACTGAGTCACACGATTCAATAAGAATAATAAATTGATCGGAGATCTATGCAAATAACCAAAACTTTCTAAACTTTGATACGATTTATTTAAAGGTTTAGGAAATGGAATTAAAAATTAACTCCGAGAATAAATAGAATTACCTATTGAGTGAGGAACATACAGAATGCCTAATCACACATTTTGTTTAGTAAAATATGTCATTGCTGATTACTATTTTGAAAAGAGAACGTTTATCCCAATGACTAAATGATCTTATTATAAAAAAAATTGCAAACTCTTGTACATAAATAGTTTAACTACCTGATTTCTAGAGCATATAAGGCTATACATTGGCCTTTATAATAGTTTTGACATCTATATCGTAAGAGGACTAAGACAAATAAGTCAATATGAATCTATGAATTGATCCAAGGAGATTCATGCAAATATCCAAAATTTTCCAAACTATTCGAATCAATTGATTTAAATAGTTTAGGAAATAAAATTAAAAATTAATTCACAAATAAATAGAATTACCAAGTACTTGAAAAACATGTATAATGTCTAATCACAAATGTTCTAGTAAAATATATCCTAGCCTACTACTATTTCAAAAGGAGTATGTTTATCCAAATGACTAAATGACCTTATTATTTAAAAAATTAAATTTCCTATGCAAAATCTTGCATATAAAAAGTTAACTACCTGTTTTGTAGAGCAGATAAGGCTATAGATTGACCGTTAATATAGTTTTTACATCCCTATCGTAAAAGGGACTAAGTCAATTAAGTCAATATGAATCTATGAATTGATCCAAGGAGATCTATTCAAATACCCTAAGTTTTCCAAACTAGGATTCGAATCAATTGATTTAAATAGTTTAAGAAATCAAATTAAAAATTAATTCACATAATAAATAGAATTACCAATTAATTGAAAAACATGTAGAATGTCTAATAACACATGTTCTATTAAAATATATCATTGTATACTATTTAGAAAAGAGAACGTTTATTCCAATAACTAAATGATCTTATTATCAAAAATTTAAATGTCCTATGGAAAATCATGTATATAAGTCGTATAACTACCTGGTTTTCAAGAAATATTAAGGCTATAGATTTAAGATCACAGTTATACACACATTCATATTATCAGTATATTTTGTCCAATTTTTCACCATACAAATCTTTTGATTAAAATATTCTTTGAAAGTCTATGAATTTGCGCAAGATAATTTATTGAAATAGCTGAAGTTTTTCTCAACTAGATTTTGATGCAATGTATTGAAATAGTTCAGAAAATGGAGTTAAAATTAAAATTATTAAACAAATACAGATACTGATTAATAGAGAAATTCATAGAATGTCTAATCAGACATGCTCTATTAAAATAGAGTGTGGTCGGTTAATATTACGAAACGAGAATGTTTATTGATTTTATGCATTTATTACGAGGTTTTAAATATTATTAATTAGATAAAATATGATTCTTATCTAATTAATAATATTTAAAACAAATATTCTGCATGTTTAAAGAAATGTTGTAAAAATGTATTTTATAACTTGGAAAACATATCTAACAACTAAAAAGTACTTTTACAAAGAATTCCATATTATACGAGATCTTGATAATTATGTTTCAAACGTTTGATGAAACATGGGTAAAAATTAATTAAGAACAAAATGTAGAATTATTATTTAATTGAGGAATATATAGAATTTCTAATCAGACAGGTCTGCTAAAATAGGGCAAGGTCAGTTAATATTTAAAATGGAGATGTTTATGTTAATTGATTGGTCCAGTTATTGATAAATGTGATTCTTATCTCATTAATAATATATAAAACAAAATGTCTGCTACGTTTTGAGTTTTACCTTCTTGCAAGCCTATTTTGAAATGTTATTTGATATTTCTAAAGCTATTATCAAATACCTATCTACTCTGCATTTTATAATTAAGAAGACAAAGCTAACGAATAAAAAGTACTATTATAAGGTATTTTAGATTATACAGGATCTTGATAATCTAGAAAAAAATTGATGGGTATATTCTTGGTATTTTATGTGGTAGTAATGCATTTTGAGATATTGCTTTTATAAAAAAAACTGTTTATTGAGAAAACAGTTCAATTTTAATTAAATTAGAAAGCAAAGCAAATAAAAAAAATTATAATAATATAGATTCTAAAGTATTTTTTCTTTTATTGAGTTGCTGTATCAAAAATTGCATTTTAACAAATTTCTTATTATTTAGAAAAAAAATCCAAAATATAAAAATTTTGTAGAAATATATGATTTTGAAATATAATTTCAAATTTTGAATTTACTAATGGACTTGGTTTAGTATGTTTATGGCCTGTTGGCACAAGAGCCATTTCTGAACCTTACAACACAGACTGAAAAATTGAGATTTTCTTTCTATATTTGTTTAAAACACCAATAGTATCAATGTTTAGAAATAGATAAAAGACGAGGAAAAGACCAAATATTAAAAGCTCAGTAAACGTAAAAATCAAAGTAAAAAATGTAAAGCTATGATTACATTGAAATTCAGTGGTAAAATTCATTGGTCTTAAATTTGTTTGAAAGTTGAAGAAATTGTTTTAAAGTATTACTACCTTTGAAGATTTACGAAAGAATATTCAATAATAAAAATGAAAACAGAAAAGTAGCACTTAAAATTTGTGCCCATTGTAACATGTTAATGGAAGATTCCCCCTACTACTCTCATTAGCATACATCAATGAGATAATAGGGTATGACCTATTCGCCTACATATTAATGCTGCGTCATTTTTTTCGATGTTTCCAATTTAACTGCAAGAAGCTTTTTAATTTTTCGGCATTCTGTTTCGTTTGTCAATTTAAACAAAATATATATTTTTGATATAAGTTTTTAAGAATACAAGCAGGGAGAGACATTTCAAAAAATTGACACTGAATTGATATCTTTACCTACTTTTTTATTTCCATTTACGTCTACATGAGACGGGGTCTATCAAAATATAACGAGGTAGCCTCGAGAGAGAAGTCTGTAATAAGTTTAAAATGTTAAAAACTAATAGTTGATTATGATGTCTCAATTATTGCAAAACATTAAAAGGATCAATATAAATTTAGTAGCATCCACATGGTTCCTTTAAAATGTTGGCTTGTACAAATTGTCCCCACTGCAAAAATAAAAAAAAGAAAGTGATAAAGCATAAGAAATCTATTTGAGAAAACGATTTCAAATGATGTAACAGGTTTTAAATAACGGTATAGATATTATAATCTGAATTTAAACTATGTATTAGATGGTCTCTAAAAGCTTAAAAATATTATTCAACACGAGACTGATTTTAAAATAGTTTCTAATTTAAGAGAGAAAATGTTGATCCATCAATGAAAATTGGTGTAAAACTACATTAATGGGATTTAAGCTCAAAGAATAATATCTGGTAAGATGTCGGATTTAGATTTTTTTTTAAAGTTTCAGGTAATAGAAAACCTTAACTATGAAAGGAGGGAAACCTTTTATTGCTTGCAGATATGTGTTCATATGACTCAAATTAATTCCATAATATTAATTAACATACACACTCCAATGAAAAATTTCTGAAATGAACGATTTTCTTTTATTAAGTAACCTTCTTAAGTATTATCTAATTTATAAAATTTTGCATAGATTTTAATATATTTCTTTGAATTGATTTTGAAATGCCACATAAGAATAAAATTTAAAATTTGAAATTTTTTAAAAACAAAATAAAAAAATCTGAATCTGTCTCCAGGGAAAATATTAAAAACAGATTCATCGTTTTCTTCAAAGCCATTATTAAGTATGCTTCTGAATAATTATTTTCTCTTTTAAATTAGAAACTGTTTTAAATTCATTCCTGCGTTAAATCCTATTTTTAAGTTTTTAGAAACCATCTAAAATATAGCTTAAAACAATCTCTTAATATCTCACCATTATAACAAAAAAATCTTAGATTGGTTTTTTTAAAGGAATTCGCATTCAACATCTCAAGGAAATGAGTATATTCAAATTTTCATTTTGATAAAGGGGCTTTAAGTATCTAAAAGATACATTTTCGATTAAAAAAACACTGAATTTTAAAAGCATTTTTTCCATGTCTTTTTTTTTTCATGTTTAAAAGATTTTCTTTTCAAAAACAATATTGTGAATAAGAATAGCTTTCCGAATTACTGAAAAGCTTCTCAAAAAATCTGAGCTAATTGTATTCAGATTTTTTTATTTCCACTTCTTTATTGAGAAATAAATAAGATGCTATCTTTTTGATGGAATTCTTTTAAGTGGAATTGTGCTCTTATTATCCAGTGTGTATCTTCTTTTTTTTCTTCATGTTCTTCTCATTTTTTAAAAAAGGAATTTTTTTTAATGAAAGTGGTTTGCTTTGAAATATAATAAAATGTCAGAAATCTAGTACTATCTCCATTTATATTCTTTTAAAACATACAACAAGATAATAATTTAATCTAAAAAGGAATAAATATTTAAAAATAATATTATTACTCTTTCTTGATTTTCAGTCTTTTGCCCCTGATTTAATACAGGTTTCATTTAAAACATGTTAAAAACAGTTGTTTTGAAACATATTAACACGAATCGAAGGGTTAAGTTTCATTGGAAGCAAATATTTATGTTAATTTAATCAACTAACAATTACAAATGTAAAAATTATATATTTGGGAGTTAGAGAGGATAACTATTGTAAAGTCTGAAAGGTTTTATATATATATATATTATAAAAAGAATAATTAACTTTTAAGAAGTATTACCAGGAGACATTCTTTAAAGTATATATTTACTGAAATCAGTAGCTTTAGTTTCTGCAACCTGATGTGATTTTCCAAATTACTGTCAGTATTAATCATATTAACTTTTACTTTTCAAAATAATAATAATAATAATAGATTTATAGAATTGCAAATTACTTTATACCCCAAAAACCACTTTTTTTAAAAAAGCTGTTATATATATATATATATATATATATATATATATATATATATATATATATACCAAAGAGTATAAAGATTCATCTTTTTCAGAACGATTTTGACTTGTACTTCAAGTTAGCGATGGTATGTCTCATTTTAAACGTTTTATTTGCGTTATTTGCATTTGTTGAGACAAAGAAGCCATTTCATTTATTGCTTTTATTTGAACTGAAATATGGTGTGGCCATTTTGAAAGGAAATTTACGTTATTGGATGTCTTTGAATTTATAAATAACGCAACTAAAATAAAGAGTTTTTTATTGTACTATAATCAATCTGAAGTAAAATAAAATTCAAAATAAACTTATAAAAAATAGCGCACTTTTAAAAATTAAAATTACCTATCAAATGTAAATTATTTTTATATTTTAATTATTAAGTTGTCGACAATTTTGTACTGGTTTGAAGATTAATGTCTTTTTTTACAATTCCCAGAATTATGCAGTGGTTTCGTAAAAATATTTTTAAAGAAGTAGAACATTAGAAATAATTAGATGAATTTTAATTGTTATGATGAAAGCTCATCCGCAAAAATTCACAGAAGTACTAAATGCTGTTCTTGAATTTAATGTTTTTAATAGTTTCAAAATTAATATAAATACAAAGTATGTAAATATTAAAAAAATAAAAGGTATGTGCACAGATGTAATGAATAATCATTTTTTATCCATATAAGTCTTCTATATTAAAGTTTATTGAATAATATTTTTAAAAAAAGCATATATTATCTTTTAGTAGCTAATGCAAAGGGGAATTGAAGTTTTGAAATTACTGCATACACTTTTTAATATACCTAAATAATTTACAACATTCCCTACTCCCCATATAAAAGCCCCCCCCCCCCAAAAAAAAAAGAATCTTAAATATTCATCTGTTCTCACTCGTCAAATGGCTTCTAATTTCTTAAAAATAAAAATTAGAAAAAGGAGCTATCTTGCATCTTTGTCTTCAAATTACAGGAGATTTAAATGAAACTATTATTTTAATTTAATGGTTATTTTAATTAATGAAATGATTCAATTTTCCATGAATTCATAAACATTTATTATTACTGCGAAAGTTTCGAGCTAAATAAGGCCTTTATTTCTTAATTTATTATCAATGTGGGATTCATATGCTATTATATTACCTATTACGATAAGATAAATTTCAATTTATTGTATCGCACTTTTCTCACCAATTCTGATATTAAAAAAACACCTTGTATTAATAAATAAGGATAACTATGTGAAACTTTTAATACAAGAATTAAATGCTAAATGAATCATTATGAAATGACATTAATTAAGTTTATATAATGGGAATATAAGCAGTATGATCCTGAAAATAGCAATTGTTCTATTTCATTTCAACTTATTGAATCATCACTCGATCGCATGTTCCAATTATCTCTGATTACCCTTGACAAAAATATTTAATATCGTGGCTCAGTGTATATAAAAGTGGGAAATGAGCAAATTTGATCTTCAGCTTAGGTTATCAAATTACATTCATCAATTAGTGACACTAGTAGAGACAATTAATGAAGAAAATATTGAAAAATTAGTTCAAAGTTATATCTTTACTGCAATTTTTTTTACTTAAGTGATTCGTTATAACATTTTATTACTGTACCTTTTATTATAACCGTCAGTTAACTAACCGAAAGATTTATGAACTCAGTATTAATTAGAAGAGTGTTAAATGCACTTGAATAGTGTTAAAAATATTTTTTTAGTAAAATTAACACACGGGCATCTTTATGTGGCTTATAGAATATATATTTCTGATAGCATATAATTTTGCACTATTATATAGAAATACTATCCTTTGTGATTTCATCATTTCTTTTTAATACTTAAATATATTTTTATTGCTATATACAGAATAATCTTCGTTTCCTTTGTATTTATTTTACCTAAGTGACTGTTACTTATTTAAAAGAAATTAAGTAAGATAAATTTTATATCTCATAACAGCACTATTATATATATTTTTTTAAAATCTAGATAAATACAATCGGGTAAAAATATTATCTTCAGACAATCTTAAATAACGACATAGCTCAACATCACCCTCACAATGGAGATGACAAAATCGTGGCAGTACAAAATTAAGTTATTCATATCTGTTTCCTCATCTGCACTGTTTCTCTCCGAGGGAAATTTGAAGGAAATCTAAATCTTCCGGGATTTTAGGCATTCATTTAAAATTAAATGAACTCGGCTATAATTTTTCATCTCATAATACACTAAGGCATAATTACATTGGCCTTTAAGGCATTAAAAGCATCAAAATATATGTTTTTAAAGATTCTTAAAGAAAAGAACATACCCGAATCAATTAACATATTTGCAAATTAATTAAAATTTGTTATAATAATTAAATTTCTGCCTGTATGTTTCAATGAATTGTTAAAAATGCATCAACAAGCATTTAGAAAGTGATGGTAAAAGCCTTTAGTAATGATAATACTTTGGATATATACTAGCTTTGGATAATAAATTTTTAAAGGAACAATTTATTTAATAAATTAGAAATATATAAAAGAGCATTTCATTTGTTAAAACTTGGTTAATTGAATTCTATAACAAATTTGAAGTCCATAGTTTAATTAACTACCCACGTTTCCATATTTTTCCTTTCATAGCGCTAGATTTTCATTATAAAGTAGACATATTGAATATCTTTCCCCATATTTTGTCAGAAATTAATAGAAAGTCCTATTATATTTGTGTTAGTACCAAATAACAAACTCCATTCATCAGCTTATTGATGTGCATTTTGGATTATCATGTTTATGACTTATGAAATAATAAATTTTTCTTCGAAATTTTTTTTATCAAGCAGGAATTTTAGGTATAGCGCTTTAGCAGTATTATTGAGTCAACATCTCCCCAAAAGTGGGTTGCACTCATATTACTTGTGAATCGACTACTTTTTGATTCAAATTCATAATTCTAATCTATATACATCCCTCCCTCCCCAAACGAAAACTCTTTTTAAATATATGAAACCATTGTGAATGCTTCAATGGATTTTTTTTTGTATTGTAAAAGCGCTTACTCACCAGAGCTGATGCAATTTATGCAATCATTCTATATTTTAATGCTATCTCTAGCATTTACAGTCGGTATTAAGTCATTAAGATTCTTTGTGTGGAGTGTTAGCTCATAGTTTCTTTTAAAATAACAATTATAATTTTAAATATCTATGCTAATAATTATGATATTTACCAAGATTCTACAAACAATTATTTTTCGAAAAGTGCTTCTATCTTCTCGCCATCTATTATTACGACTATATGCAAATAATATGGTATTTTGATATTCAGGAATGATTATTTTTAGGCTTAATTTAAATATAATCAGATTGAAACTCTTCACCATTTGTACCTGCAAATTCAAAATTCAAGTAGATAATTTTTAACAATGAAAATATTTTTAAATTCCAAAAATATACATTGGAAAATTTGAGTTCATGAATTAATGAATGCCTAAAATCTAAGTTTCGTTGATAAGATATAAATAAATTTTAAAAAAACTATAGTACCTCATAAAGAGCTTTACTTTTTATTATTCTTGTGAATTTTAGGTAAAATAGATGTGAATAATTACAAATAATTTAATTGTACAAAATTAATTGTAATGTAATCCCGCGTCAGTGAGAAAAGACCGTTCTAGGGGGATTTACAACAGATTATCGCCATATTTGAATATTTTGACGATGAAGATATGTTTGCGACATAATAAAGTCGCTAATATTTCTTTTATTATCACTAAAATGAGTAACAGAAGCTGAAAAATAAAGATTTGTTCCTAGTGAATTTTGAAAAAATTTCCAGACTAGCCCGAAACGAGCGAGCGGTTTCTGATTTGCCCCACCCACTCTAGTAAGACGGTATTTAAATACGCGACTTTAGGTGAAGGAGAGATTAGTTCGAACGAGATATGATAGTAGCCTAAGCTTTTATTTTAAACGTGCGTTCTATAGATTTATTGCTAACGAAAATTAGTGGATTAAATAGAGTTACTTCACCGTGAATTTTGTAGCTTGTGCTGTGTATATTTAATACACGTATTCCTAGACAATAAAGATGAACCCATTACACCATTGATGGATGGCCATAATTGGCGGTTTAGCAGCTCATTGGTGACGACTTCATATTTGGCGATAAAGTTGAACGGTATAATACGTAAGTACCAGGGAAATCAATGAAGATAAGTTCTTAGCTATTAAAATGGATATATAAACTAATATCCACTATTTATAAGAAGCCTTGTTGTTGGAATAGTGCAATAATTTTATGGATTTTCTTAAAGATTATCACTGTTCATTTTGAAACTCATATAATTGCTTTCTCTATCAATGATATATATGTTTCATACGTGGTTTTCTTCTGATATGTATAATTATTCATTCCTTTCATTTCTAAGATGTTGAGAAAACGAGCAAATAAAGATATGCAAATTAAAGTTGAACACAATGATAATGAAAAGCAATTTGTACCAAGTTACCAACATAAATCTATATTTATTATTATCGAATGCATTCATTTCAGGTGACAAACAAAGATAAAATTAAATGAAATATGTAAAAAGGAATTCTTTGAGATATATCATAAAAAATAAGTGTTTGCTTAGTTAAAATTAAAAATACATGAATTTGACATGCATTTTGTGTCATTGGTTTATATATTTAGAGACTCTTGTCATTTGTAATTGAAATTCAAGAAATATTGAGAATGGTCTAAAATATATTAATCAATAATGGTCTAAATATAATGGTCTAAATATCAGAAAAGAATGTAAGTTAATTTAAATCATATATCAAATTGATGTCAAAGCTTTAATAAAACAATCATTTACTTTACGTCTTAAAATTGATTTAATTTTTGTCAGGATGCCCCAGAATCTTTTTAGGTATCTGAAATAAATTGATTTCTTGACAATGATTGTCGTTCGGTTTCCTTGCTAATACCAAAAATTAAATATGATTTGATTTATATATTAGCACTGACATTTTAAATTCTTTTGTCAACATTCAGGATTTTTTCCCTTTTTAAATCTATTCAATAGTGTTTGTTTTGTATTTGATCTTATAAAATTAATTTTAAATAGCGTACTTTTTTCACGTCTTTAAGAAAATTAATGGAAATAATGGCATATTTCATACTAATATCAATGATCCTTATTCTTCTACAAATATTTTATGGTTTATTTCTGAAGAAGTTTGATGGATGTTTTATCTGAATTAGTCCGTATATTGTTTTTATTACTTAAAAATCCTTTCGGAACATAAGAATAATAAATGGTAAAATTCAAAAATGTTAAGTGGAATTATAAATCAGAATATTTAACATTTCTTTTAAATATATCATTTTGTGAAAAATATGTAAAGGCCACATGAATAATTTTAAAGAAATGAAAACTGATTTCGAATATTTTAAGATCTAAAAGCCGAAATTTTAAGAAAAATATTTTTGCATATTTCTTTTTGTGAATTCAATAAATATAGGAAAAAATAGATATTTCGTCATTTTTGTGAGTCTAAAATGTTTGTAATTCCTTAGACATGCATCCCTCTACTACATTATTTTATTACTAACTTTAGAGAAGTAACCCATGTACTGAAAGATTAAAATTCCAAAATGCAAGTTACTTGTAAAATTTTAAAATAACCCAAAAAATACATATTTGTATTATTAAATTTTATTTTATGTAAATTCATAAACAAACACGAATTAAATAAAATATTATCAAGGTCATTATGCCAACGTATCCATTGGTGCTTAATAGATGAAAGTTTGATTTTTTAACAATCAAGAGAACTGGTTCAATATTAATTAAGATTAATTTCTTTAATTCTGTTATTCTATGACAAATAAGGTATAAGTAATAATAATTTTTTTGTATATTAAATCAAATTTTATAATAAGAGCATTATGTATATATATATATATATATATATATATATATATACACTGAAGTAACAAAAGTCATGGGATGACTGTTAATATCGTGTCGGTCCTCCTTTTGCCCGGCGAAGTGCAACAACTCGACTTGTCATGGAGTCCACAAGTCGTTGGAAGTCCTCTGCAGGAATATTGAGCCATGCTGTTTGTATAGACGTCCATAATTGTGAAAGTGTAGATGGTGCAGGAGTTTGGGAACTAACGGACCTTTCAATGATGTCCCATAAATGCTCGATGGGATTCATATCGGGCGATCTAGGTGGCCAGATCATGCGCTGGAATTGTCCGGAATGTTCTTCGAACCAATCGCGAACAGTTCTCGCCCGGTGACATGGGGCATTGTCATCCATAAAAATCCCATCGTTGTGTGGGTACGTGAAGTCCATGAATGGCTGCAAGTGATCTTCAAGCAGCTGAACATAATCATTTCCAGTCAATGATCGGTTCAGTTGCACCAGAAGACCGAATCCATGCCATGTAAAAACAGTCCACACCATTATGCAGCCACCACCAGCTTGAACAGTGCCTTGCTGACAGTTTGGGTCCATGGCTTCGTGGGGTTTGCACCACACTCGAACTCTACCATCAGCTCGTAACAACTGAAATCGTTTCTCATCTGACCACGCTACGGTTTTCCACTCGTCTAGGGACCAGTCTATATGCTCACGAGCCCAGGAGAATCGCTGCAGGCGATGTCGTGCTGCCAGTAAAGGCACAAGAGTCGGTCTTCTGCTCTCATAGCCCAAGGAAGACAATTTTCTCCGCACTGTCCTATCGGACACGTCCCTTGTACGTCCCACATTGATTCCTGCAGTTGTTTGACGAAGTGTTGCGTGTCTATTAACATTGACCATTCTACACAGATGTCGGTGGTCTCAGTCTTTAATTGCAGGTGGTAGCCCACTGCGTTGTCCATGATGGGATGTGATGCCTGAAATTTCATACTGTCGGCCCACTCTGGATTATGTGGATCTCGGAATGTTGAATTCACTAACGATATCCTCAATGGAATACCCCTTGCGTGTAGCTCCACCTAACATTCCACGCTCAAAGTCTTAATTCTCGTCGTGCCGCCATAAATCACGAAAAACCTGCTCACATGAATAACTTGAACACAAATGAAAGCTCTGGAAAACGAACTGCGCGTTTATACTTTTTCGCTGCGATACTACTGCCATCCGTATATTTGCATATTGCTATCCCATGACTTTTGTCACTTTAGTGTATATATATATATAGTTCTTTCGACGGCTTTTCACTGATCTGAGAATTATTCTGTTAAAGGGTGTACGGCATATTTATAGAAATTTTTAGCCACCTAATATATTTTCCTACATAACATCTTCCAGATTAATTCTGTATATTGATTTAGAAATCATACCACAAAGGGTTAGAAATTCAAGAAGGATTAGAATTCCAACTACTTTGGTGTAGAAATTCAAAGGCTGCCTCAAATGTATTCACCTTGGCTTCCATTCATTCAGTAGAAAACCACATTTTCATATCCTCATCTAATCGAATACTCTTATTAATTGAAACTTTGCTTCATTTCTGGATTACTTTCTGTTTGATTTTCTCTGAGATGCAGTCTTCTTAGCAAACCATGTTTGACTACCGGTTTCGAACGCTGGTATTTTCAGCTATGAATTTGGAAAATGGGAATTCTAGGCTCTATTTTATTGAAAACTCATTTTAACTTGGTAGTTGATGCATGCTCTGCAATTTGATTGCCAAATATTCCCCTTACCAATTTAACTTGAAAATAACAAGAATAATTCATATTTTCGCCAAGCTTTACTCGATATTTGATCTCGAAAGTCTGACCCAAAATTGTATTAATTTATCTTTAATGCATAAGGATTATGATACTATTTATCAGTAGGCTGTATTTGTAAATAATTACTTTAAATATTTTTTATCCATTTCTAGCTTTACATTGGACACGTTTTGAATAATCATTGTGCATCAATTATATTATATTGCTATATATTTCCAATTTTTGATGTCTTAATATGTAGAATAAATTAAAATTGAAATAAAGTTAAAATGCGTGGTTACATTTTATTTATAGATACAATTCCGAAGTGTAAAATCTTTTCATCTATTATTTCGTCTGGCTTCCATATCAAATCACGAGTATACAGTTTTGATATTTTCTGTCAGATAACAAAAATATATTATGGTTTGCATTTTAGTTACAAAATTGGTTATATTCATTTGTAAATAAAACAAAATCATACTTTTTGTGAACTATTATTGAGTCAATTTTCAATAGAATACAATATTTAGTACGGTTAGCTTAATTAATAAATTTAATGATACTATTTTAATTAAAATTATTATCATGTAAGAAAATGATATTGTTTTGGAAATGAGGTTTTCTAGAGTCAACAAAAAATCGTAGGCAAAATATAAACATTTTAATTTGTAGGCGAAAAATTAAAATTTTCTTATCTGCACGGCCATCTAAAAAAATCAGCTTATAATAATGTCATTTCATTTTCAAAAGCTCTGATTAAAAAATAAGTTAAGGAATACAGCTAATAAAACCTAGAAAAATGTCACTTTGAGCACGTGACTATATAAAATGAAATAAATAGAAAATGGGATAATTTTTTAAACAATTAATGTGAAACGAATTGTTTTTTTATCGTTTGCTATGCTAAAGTCACTCATTCAATGAAACAATTAAAATGAATAAAAATATAATTCGACTTGCACGGGCATGTGGTGCTTGTTAAATCAAGAAATTTTGTTCTGACATGATACATTTAAATATACATAGCGGATTTTATTTAAACCTTTTTTTTATTTACATTTAATATGAAAGCCAAAAAATAATAAATTATGCATTTATAATCATAAAATATTAAAATTTATTAATATATTTAAAATTTATTAATGTTCTTGAATCAAAAAGAAAAAAATCAGTTCTAAGTAGAAAAAAAAGTAGTTTATAATCTAAAATTTATAGATTCTATCCAAATCGTACATGTTTCTCAATCTTTTGAATTTAGAAAAGTAAACGCCTTCCAATATTCTAAAGAAATATCCAAAAATAAAAGTTATAAAATTAAATAAGCGAAGTTACAATAGACAAGCTTTATTAATGAAAGTATACAGATTTCAGCACAATTCATTTTTTACAAATTAAAATAATAATAAAATGTATTGAATTTTTGTTGATGGGATACGCCAAGACAAACTCTTTTTATTTAATCTATGATAAAGAGTTTGAGTTCTAAACCTATTTCTAAATATATTTGGAATAAAGGAAATTGGACCATCAGCAGTGTATTAAAAAAAAATCAATTTCATGCTCATAATATGTTAATTTATTGATTTCTTCTTTACCTGAATTCTGTGCTTAAAATAATTCGTTTAATTTTTTTTTTCAATAATGAATCAATCTTTTAAGATTCTGTAGATATAAAAGTAAAAATTATTGTTTTGCTTGCTCTTAATTTTGACTTAATTTCAGTATTAAAATCTTACTACTCCGATAGGTAGTTTAGTATAACCATTAGTAATGACTATACAAAGCATTGAAAATTTCCATGACTAAATTAGATTGCACTAGTATTGGAAAAAATACTGTTATTTAACTGAAATTAGCTTAATGTTTAAACTTTTACTATATATTTTAGACATTATTTCATTTTATTTTAAAAATATCTATATGAGTTTTTGATATTATTTAAGTTTGAAATCAGTAAATACTTGCGGAATTATTCTGCAGTTCGATAAAAATACTTTGCAAAATAATGTTACAATGGCGTCTAAATATTTCAACGAAATTTAATACTAGATTTAAAAAAAATCCTTATCATATAGTATGCAAGTAATTTCCTGTTAATTAGTTTAACAAAACTTTTTAAAAACTAATTTCAAAGAATGTGTCGCAATATTAATTAATAAGTCATGCATAATGAAAGACTGGAAATTAAAATTCGTCCTTTAAATTTTACTGATTTCAAAAATCTATTTGAAACACGCCGTTAATTTTCCATAATCGTTGTGAAATTATATTATTTTCTAACCTAAATGGATTAATGATATCATTAATCCTACAAATTTGTATATAGTAAAAAAATATATTATATTTTCATAAAATTCATTTTAAAACCCTTTTTATAAGTAGTCTTAAATTGCTGAAAACATCCTTTTAAAAAGGGCTTACATACAAACTTTTATATATTTTAATTTTTTTCTTCATTTTAATATTCCTGTTTGTTGAAAGCTTATTTCGCACACACACAC
>JAOUZG010036900.1:3779043-3802810 GCA_026289955.1 Argiope argentata | reverse complement strand
TACAGAGAGAGAGAGAGAGAGATTTATTGGAAAGAAGTTTTTGATGGAACGCATGTTGAACTTTTTAATTTCATTTTATTCCAGCAGCGCGACACACTAAGCGCAAGAAGACATAAAAAGGGGCCAACACATTTCTCTTTGGTCTTATATACTATGATATTCTCATAAATCACACACGTGTAGATATCTGAAAGGAATCCTTATACTTTTGACCTTAGGATGACCTTTACGCAAGGGAAAAGGATGATTTTTTTAAAAGTATCTATTTATATAATTCCTTATAAATTCATTGGGCAGGTGGACTCAATTGCATATTATCTTTCTAATACTTCAGTTGATTTATAAACTAGGAAAAGAAGAATGGAACAGAAAATAATATTTTAGAAAAAAGTTATTATGAGCTAAATTAAGACAAAAATTTGAGAATTAATTACCTTTAAAATTAAAGCTTAAAATATCATTGTGTGTGTGTGTGTGTGTGTGTGTGTGTGTGTGTGTGTGTGTGTGTGTGTGTGTTTAATACAATAATAAATTGAAATTTCTTTCTGTTAACCTTCATTAATTTAAAAGTTTCTTTTAAAACCCTTTCTTATAATTGATTATTATAAGAATTACACTGAATTTTTCTAAAAAATGATTAAATGAAAAAAAATATTCATGGAATCATTTAATTTATTCCAGATTTTAGGACTTTTCTTTCAGCCTTGCTTTGCAAAGAATTTCTCAGATTCAGAAAATTGTACAGTTAAAATGATACGCATCCTTGACAGAGCCATTCATCACATTTGATAAATCGATCTCTGACGACCTACTGTCATGTCACTTCAAATTTCACCTTTTCAAATAAAGGCATCAAAAACTTCTATTTGTTTCTCGGTATCCATTTCATACCTTGGATCAAAAACGGTTTTTTTTTCGTGAGTTTTAAAAAGTATACTATCATAAGTTGGTACAAAATTTTAATATTTCGCTTCAAAATATAAGATACAGAGTCTTTGAGTTTTATGGGCCTATTTTGAAAGTTTTACTAATGGTGTGACTGTAATCTGGTATATTTTGAATTATAATTATTTGAAACTTCATATTTGCACTAAAATATAGAGTTTTAATTTTTCAATCTGTAATGTTAGTTTCAATTTCAATATTGAATATATTAAATTCCTAATACCATTCAAATAAAATAAAATTTTTATTCAGCAGATTTTTATTTTATAAAATCAGAAACTAAAAGGAATAAAATTATAATCAAATTTTCTTTATTTTTTTTTTACTTTTGCAGAATTCAAAATGCAAACTTTCATATTGCAAAATAAATATATTTGTTAATATTCATTATAAAGTTAATACTATTGTATGAATTATGTTGGATTCTTATTTTGCAAATTCTGTAAAACATTTGATTCTATTTAGTTTCCCTTATGTTTCGATGGTTAGTGAAATCAAATAAAATTTATAAAAAAGAAAGCATATTTTTTCGTTTCCCCGCCACTTTAATCTTATACATACAAAGATTTTAAAATAATTTAGGGTATTTCTCTTTCAGCCAGGAAGAAGGAAAAAAGAGTCAAATAATTCTGTCAGATGTTCTTTCGATTATTTCTTGCTCTCCGCTAACGAAAAAGTGCCTAAATTAGTAAATTACATTAAATCTAAAAACTGAATTCTAAGATCCTTTGCTAAATGAATGCTCTTTGAACTTGGATGCAAATATTAATGTTATATTTGAATGAATAAAATGAGTTCAAACACGAACAGATCATAAAATTAAAATTGATTTAATTTTTTCATATATATAAAAGAATTAACTATCTGATTATAAAAAAAATTTGATAAAAGCTTTTCTGCCATTAATGATCTCAGAATATTAACACAAGAAAAAAAGGGTTGAGAAACAGTTAATATAAAACCAAATATCAAATAAATAAATTTTCTAATCCATTCAATTCAGTTACAATCTTGGGAAAAATTGTGTCATTCACTGCATTTGCATGATTTTCACTTCAATTTTGCTCAGAAAATTGTAAATACCATTACTTGCTCTTTGCTATTGCTACGCAATTTCTCACAAGAACGATGCGAAGATGAAGACTTTATTGTCTAGAAAAGTGTGTATTAAATATACGCAACACAAGCTGCAAATTCTTTGTTAATTAATTCTGTTTAATCCGGTAATTCCGGTTAATATCAAAACTATTGAACGCTCATTAAGAAAAAAGAAAATGCCCTCTTTACTTAAGCCAATTATTAACTCAACTCGTTCACCGAAATGATATCACCCATCTCCTTAAGCCTCACCCTTAAATAGTATCGAACTCAAGTGGGTGGGACAAACGCAGAAACCCCACGCTCGTTTTAGACAACGGTGGAACTTTCTCCAACATTCTCTCTTTCTTAGCTTCTTCGCTAACTTCTTTAACACACAATAACTACAAAAGTTATTGTGTGTTAAAAGAAGTTAGCGACCTCATTACCTTGCCAACACACCTACATCACCAAACTAGTCAATATATGACAATCTTCTGCAGTAAATCCTCTTAGAACAGCATTTTCTCGCTGACGTGTAAATCTATTAAATTTAATTTTATTCAATTACACTATTTACAAATATTTGCATCTAATTTACACAAAATTCATAGTAATATTTAGTTTCTTGATAATTCATTGTATTTTTATCGAGCATTAAGCTAAACAATGCTCTAAACAAGCGAATAAAACATATATTACAATTAGAAGCATGAAATATAGTTAAAAGAACGTATTGGTTATTGAAAGTTGAAATTTAACTTGCTCGAATTTCAATTTCAAATGCTCTAGATTTAGAAAATGGATTCTTAAATATAATGTTTCTTTTAAATATATTGAATATTTTCTAATTCTATTGCACATAAACAATGCTAAAATCCTAGTGATTACACATAGCATGAATAGCACTCATTTTTAATTAATAGTGACAATGGAATACTAGAATTATTGTCAATGCTATATTAACAAATGATAAGTATTAGAACTTATAATACTACAATTACAAGAATGAAATGTAGTTAAAAGAACGCAAATGAAATTGCAGGTGTAAATTCCATCTCGAATTTTAATTTGAAATGCTTTGAATTTAGAAAGAGGCACTTAAATATGCTGTTTCGTTTAGATATTGTATATTTTCTCTAACTATATTGCATTTAAGCAATGATAAATCCGTATTAATTACATGAAACAGTGTGCACAGTATGAAAAAGCACACATTAAAAAAAATTTAGGATTCTTTTATTATTAGACAGTATCATGTATTCAAAAACACATATTGTAATGAAGGAAACCAAACTTTATGCGAATTAACTCCTGTAAATAAGAATGACATGAAAATAAAAAGAATATTTTTTTAAAAAAATCCGAAGTCAAATTCAATTTTAAAACTAAAGAAGCCGAATTCAATTTTTTGAATCACAATTACGCAAATATCTCAGCACCAAAGCTCAAATCCACTATCAACCTAAATATGATAGCAAAATTTGCTTCACTGTCCAGCATTAGATACCAGTAATAGTATATAATATACAATATTATGGAAATTTGTTTGAAATTAGCCATGGTACATGGTACACAGCAGTTGATTATTATTATATCAATTACAAATATTTGAAATCAACTATCTACATCAAATATGAAACAGTAACTAAAATTACATCAATATAAATAATAGAATTTCTTAATTAAGGAATCTAACTACACTTGAGAAGAAAAGGAATTGGAGTTGGTAAGGGGGAAAAAAGAGTTTTTATAAGAAATGCGTTATATGCAAAATTTTATGAAACTGATATGTAATATAGTGTAGATTATACTATGTATGCTCAATTCTTTGAAAGGCAGTTTTAGTTTTTAAAAATTTGTGGCATAGACAGAGTGCTTCGTGCTTCCAACATCAGGGTCCGAAGTTCGATCCTCGGCCTCAGCTTATCTTTACAGTGGGTAGATAAAAGTAGGATTAAGCAGGCTTCTGAACTAGATAATGGGGTGCTTCATTAGACTCACCAATTAACCAGGACATGCTCAGGGTCCATAGTGAAGAAAGCAGATATGGGTATTGTAGGGCCTGATCCACATAGTGCTATAGAGCTAATGAGTTAGTTTAACGTAGATTATGTTATGAATACCCAATTATTTGGAGAGTAGTTTCAACCTTTAAAAATGCATACTTCTTGTTAACTTTTTTTTAAAAAAATATTATCATTATGAATAATATTTTTCATTTTTATTTATTATAAAGTATTATATAAATTTATTGTAGACAGCAAATTAAATATTATTCGAATAAATTATGTCTCTTGTAAACATTTTAATGTTATTATCAGTACAAAATATTAATAATAAAGTGGCTCAATAATTTCGATTTCATTAATTCCTCTGTATTTAAATTAATTATGCGATAAAGATGTAAATTAATTTATATTTTCCTAAAGAAAAAAATTAATTTTTATAAATAATTATTAAATTTTGGAGAGGGTTCCTCTAAATAGAATTAAATAGCATTTTTCATGATGAAAAATATTTTATTCCTTCAGCTATTTTTAATTCATAGTATAAAATTTTGTAAGAAATTAATGTAAATTCATTATGTAATAAATTTAAATTAATTATACATACCATAAGTTATTACATGTATGGAATGGATTTTATAACAGCTTTACATTCAGTTGTTATACTTTGTTTTAATTTATTCTGTATTTAGAATGCATATTAACATTTATAATTTATTAAGTTACTAAAACTATTGCATACATAATAACAAAGTGTTTAAAAAATATTCTTACCTCACAGACTTTTAAATTTTTTCTTAATGAATTAGGATTAATTATTTCCGTTTACTTTAATTCGGCGCATAATTTTCTGAAAGAAAGTGATCGGAATTCTTTATCTAATAAATTAATCATTAACTATACAAATCATCCTTAATTATAGATAAAGAATGAAGGATATGAACTTCGCAACCACCCAAATCCATTAATTATACTTTGTTTAAATTAGAAACTGTGGCAAAAATAATTTATTTCCGATCAGAGAAAAATTAATTGCATTCCTTTTCAAAGAGAATTCATTCCAACCTGCACACAACTCTATACCACGAACAGAACTTTTAAATTAGTGAATTTCCCATTCCGGGGAAGATTCATCCATTGAATGATTCATTTCATTCCGAATCAGTGTGTTCTTAAATGTATTGCAGTGTAGTAACTCTTTCTACTTCAGATTTAGTTACGCGAAATATGCGTTATTCATCAATTAATCAGTTCCGGCTATCATATATTCCGCCGCGCATCAATTCGTTCGACTTATTTACTTAACTAATAAATAATCAGACATAAATGGCAATTCTTCCCTCCATATTGAATGATGGAAAGAGGGTCTTTATTATCTTCAGGCCGATCGCTCATAATTTGTTGCCTCCAGCGAACAGAACATTTCGAAGTTTCCACGCAATTTTATCAATTAATTTTCATTCCTGGGAGAAAGAAAACTTCGGTTGCCACTACGCTAAGTGCACATTCAAGGTTTCCCTGTAATAAATAATGCAGAGGTTAACGGATAAGCCTTTTTAATGTATTGAAAGGTTTATCATTAATTCTGCGAAATCAGCCTGCCGGAAAAAATGCTCTTTCCTTAGGAAAGAGAATTATCTTCTCTTCACTTGTGGAATTTGTGTTTAATATTTTGTGTTGATTAAAGTAGCAGTAAAATTGATTGGGAGAGTTAGCGTAGCGAAATTGGGATTAAATGAATAAGAAAATTTTTGAAACATTGGTATCGGATATTGTATCTTATGAAAATGGCTCTAGGGAAAATTTTATTACTTTATGTATCTTTTTCTTGTATAAAGGTATGTATTTTAATGTGACAACATTAAGCACATTCAAGATTTGTCTTTAATAACTAATGCAGAGGATAACGGATAAGCTGTTTTAATGTATTGAAAGTTTTGGCATTAATTCTGCGAAATCAGCCTGCCGGAAAAAATGCTCTTTCCTTAGGAAAGAGAATTACTTCTCTTCGCTTATGGAATTTGTGTTTAATATTTTGTGTTGATTAAAGTAGCAGTCAAATTGATTGGGAGAGTTAGCGTAGCGAAATTGGGATTAAATGAATCAGAAATATTTTGAAACATTGATATCGGATATTGTTTCTTGTGAAAATGGCTCTAGGGAGAATTTTATTTAGTATTTTAAGTTAGAGTGTTTTTTATATAAAAATTGTACTTTAATGTGACGATATTTAGCTTATTCAAGATTTGTCTGTAATAACTAATGCATGATAAGCAGGATAAAAGTGATAAAGGATAGGTAGTTTTAATTTATTGAAAGGTATGGTATTAATTCTGCAAAATTAACCTATTGAAAAAAAATTGTTTCCTTATATAAAAGAATTATTTCCTCTCACTCGTAAGATTACTTTTTATTATTTTGTGTCGATTAAAATAGCAGTAAAATTCATTGAGTGAGTTATCATTGAGAAATAAGGAAATATATAGTAAGAAATAATATTCGGAAATAAAAAAAATGAAATGGTTTATTTTGAAATGTTAATGGGGGCCCTGTGTTTGTAGAAAACTATATATGTACCTCTTTGTTAAATATTATGAAGTAACTAATTTGTTACATATATGTTTATATAACAAAACGTAATCATGTGTATTTTATACTTCTTATTTTGTACTCAAACCTTTATTAATATTTTACAGAGTAGAATTTTTCAACACTGATGATTTAATTAAACAAGATATAATTAAATGTTTTATAAAAATATTTATAATTTGATAATGTTGCAGAAATTAAAATGTACGCCGTTGATTAAATAGGCTTACAATTATATATTTCCAGCGACATAAATATTTTTGTAACTTTTCTCAAAAGATGAAATTTTTCTTGAAATAATTCATTTTTAGCAGATTTTGTACGGGAATTTTATTGTTCCAGATGAAAAATCCTTTAAAGTTTCTTAATACAAGTTAAAAATCCGTTACAAGTTAAAAATGAAACTACAAGTTACAAGTTAAAACTACAAGTTATAGGATTATAAATAAGAAAAATCCATTTACATTGTAGCAATAGTTCTAATTCTAATTTATAAAGCTACAAAGTGTCACGTGTGATTCATCTCCGTTAATCATCCAATCGTATTAAGGCACTTATGCCTCACCGAGATCAGAAGAATATATATAAAGAGCTTTAGCGACAAGGCGCCATGTTGACTGTGAAATAACTTTATATTTTTGATGCATATAAATGTAGAGTAATTGTTTCCAAAACCGTACATAAAACCAGATTATGCTAAATAATATTTATGGATTAATAAACAACATTAACCAGTCTTAAAGAAAACGTTGTATATAAGAAGAAAATAAATATGTGTAAATATAAAATATTAAACGAAAATAAAAAAGTATTAAAAATATATAAAATTCAAACATATACTTGATAGAAATGATTCAGTCGAAAAAGAATTGCTAATTAATCAAGTTTACATTTATAGATTGTTGCTCAAAAATATTTTCAAATGCAGTTATAATGATAAGTAATTGTCTTAGAGTTGTCAATTACATACTTATATAGTTCTGCTAAATATTGGAATTTGTTGTTATAATCCATGAGAACACTTTATTTTTCTAATATCTCAAAAGCACAGTATATTATTAAAGAAAAAAATATTTTTAGCTGGAAAAGTCTATTATTGTATGCTAAATTGAAATATAGGATTATATGCTGAAAAATAAAGCAAACACTTTAATTCAATATAAGGTATAATCAATTTATAAGACTGTTCCTATTATATAAGCAATTCAAAGACATTTATGTTTCAATAATTCTTTTTTAAGTTTACGTATTTAAAACAACATAATTAGACAATTTAATTTATTATGTACACTTTTATAACTTTCTATAGCTACATTTTATTTCTGTTATCTGAGTGAAAAAAAATCATTTTACATGATTTTTTTACTGGAAAGAAAGACGAATTTGGAGTTATTCTTCAAACATCAACTCAATTCTTCTCAAACAGAATAAACCTGGAGACCAAATCAGTTTTGACATCCCATAACGTTTTCTCGGAGGACACACTGATTGATCCTGACTTCAGCTCAAAATCATTCAGAGCTTAGGTTTCGCTAGCAAACACGTGACGTTACGGGCTTACGGATTCAAAAGCTCCAGCCTCACCCTCTAGTTAATCCAACGTTGGCTAGTTATTAGGGATCTACGTGAAAGCCTTTTGGGATTGTCTGGTTGGATAATTTGAATCTGGACAAGCGTGATGAATTCCGCTCTAAACTGGGTGCAGATAATGATCAGAGATTTAGATCTACTTGAGCATTTTGATATAACATGTAATTAGTCTATTTATAGCTGGAGAAACTATCGTCATTATTAGGACTTTAACATTTCTTCTAAAACTCATTAATAATATTTCAACTTTATAAGTATAATGTAAGAAGATATATTTTGATATGGGATAAGTTTAAAATTAAAGTTGGCGATCAACAACCGATTGATCTTTAAGCTACAACCATATCATATAGATAGGATTTAAAATGAAATGATAAGAAAAAAATATACATTATTGATGAATTAAAGATGAATTAAATATAATAATAATTATACAAATATTTACTATAACAGTCTATACAAAACCAAAAACATCACTCTAACATGCAAGCCACCAATTGTTTTTAAAATAAATATAATTTATAAGATTATCTTAACAAGCTGCTTTGTAGCCCTTAATATTACTAAAAAGGAAATCTAGCTCAGAATTAAAGTATGGTAACGAATAATCATTACATTATGTATGTTAAATATTAATTTTTGTGAAATTTTTTTGGCAAACTCAATAATTATTGTACTTTTTATTCTTTTAGAGGTATCTTCTTTCGAAATTAGCTCCGTCATATATACATGGATTAAAATTTTACTGTCTCTTCATATTCCTTGAGTATCCTTCAATCAAAGATTATAATTCATTGTCAAAGTTCAATATTGTTATTTTCAAACATAAATTTAGAAAATAAATATATTTCAACTTCCTGTATATTAAAAAAAAATCTAATGATTGCTAGAGTAACTTGAGTTTTCCCTATGGGTTTGCAGATACAAAAATTTAAGTATCTTTATCTCATTACTTAAGCAAAGGAAGATGCTTAATTGTAAAACATCTACTTAAATGTCTTTTGAAATAGTCTAGATGTTTAATATGAAAGGGAATAGGATATTTGAATTCCTTTCATAATAAATAATGATGAGAGACTTGGAATTGTAGTAGTTTTTTACACACCCTGCAACTATTTCTTTTTCAATAGTTTTGTTAAAACTCTAAATTATTCTTAAAACTGATAGATTTTAAATCTCTAATATCAAACATAATCTTAAACATTTATCATCAGTCATCATAAAGCATTTAATTGAAACAGAAAAAATTCATTTTATAGATAATATTATTCTTTAATGGGATTCAAAATTTAATGGAATTACTTATTAATAAAAGGTATTTCATTTATTATTACATATTGCTATTAATTAAAAGGCTAAAAATAAAGTAATGATTAAAATGATTTTGCCTCTTTCTCTCTCTATATATATATATTATTATAATGAACTAGGTTAACTTCCTTCTTTACTACATTTATTCAGTAATTTTTGCAATTGATAAAATAGTTTATTATAAATTACCTTTAATTGGAGGTTTCACTATGCTAAAAATGCTTTTGTTTTCTATCTTTTTTATGCTTTAAAAATCGATATAATAAATTAAAAAAAAGTATTAATTTTGGCATGGTCAGATCATTTTAAATGACCTTTAATATATCCAATCATCATTTATTTCGCTGTTTCACACTCAATTAAATAATCCAGAATTTTCTATTATGATGTATATCGTGCATAACAAATTTCTATAGTTGCATAATAGGATTAACATGTTAGCAATCACTTGAAATGGTGTTCTTTCTTTCACAAGTAAAAAAGTATTTTAAAAAATAATCAAGTCGCATCTGTGCATACAAAGAGGCATTATATCAAACAATAGCTACTGAGATAAAATGGTTATACTACCGTTTCTTTATCAGTTATTTTATATGCAGAAAGACGTTTTTCATCTATTTGAGTAAATAATTAAAACACTTCAATTTACAACTAACTTTGCATTGTTTTTACCTAATGTATTTTTTCCCTTTAAATATTCAACTGTATTTCCATTCTGTTATCATCTTTCGTCTTTTATGTAACACAAAGGATTTACTTAATTTCACTTGATTGTTTTATTTACTAAAACTTTATTTCAACTATTTTTTTCGGCTTATTTTTTTAGCTGAAACAATGAATATTTGAAACTTTTTCTATATCATCGTTTCCTTTTCAATTCAAAGACTGTCTCATTCAGGAACTTAGAAGTAATTTGATTTCTGTTATTCTAATTAAAAATTGTCATGTGTTTCACGTTACAAAACTGAGCAAGTATTGAAACTTGTGTCATTAAAACAATCACTTCTGATGTAGAAAAAAATCGTTAGTTATTGCAATTTTTTCAAAACGTAAAAAAAATAAAATAACATTAGTTATAAACAATTGCCATGTCAGTTTTAAAGCTATTGTTGGTTTGCCAAGGATTGTATTTCATTTGTTGTTGAGAAGACAATAATTTATCAGTTCAAATAAAGCGCAATTTATTTAATTAAAATGTTATACTATGAATTAAAATTAACCAACTGATTTTTTGAATAATTGTAAGCTGTAATATTAATTTATGACATTTGAATAAAATTAGATAGTTTTATTCTGTCGAAATTCTTTGTGTTTAATTTTATTCTTCATACAGATTCGTTATGCATTTGTTAAGTCGTTTCAGTAAAAAAATGGGGCAATTCAAAATAGTATCATTTTATCATTGATTGATAACTGTGACAATAATTTATAACTATTGAGCACAAAAATATCATAATAAACTTATTATCCTTGAAAAATTGTCAGAGAAATTTTACATTTTAAATATACACTGAAATGACAAAAGTCATGGGATGACTGATAATATCATGTCGGTCCTCCTTTTGCCCGGCGAAGTACGACAACTCGACGTGTCATGGAGTCCACAAGTCGTTGGAAGTCCTCTGCAAGAATATTGAGCCATGCTGTCTGTATAGATGTTCATAATTGTGAAAGTGTGGATGGTGCAGAAGTTTGGGCACGAACGGACCTTTCAATGATGTCCCATAAATGCTCGATTGGATTCATATCGGGCGATCTAGGAGGCCAGATCATGCTCTGGAATTGTCCGGAAGGTTCATCAAACCAATGGCGAACAGTTCTCGCCCGGTGACATGGCGCATTGTCATCCATAAAAATCCCATCGTTGTGTGGGTACGTGAAGTCCGTGAATGGCTTCAAATGATCTGCAAGCAGCTGAAAATAACCATTTCCAGACAATTATCGGTTCAGTTGCACCAGAGGACCGAGTCCATGCCATGTAAAAACAGCCCGCACCATTATGCAGCCACCACCAGCTTGAACAGTGCCTTGCTGACAGTTTGGGTCCATGGCTTCGTGGGGTCTGCGCCACACTCGAACTCTACCATCAGCTCGTAACAACTGAAATCGTGACTCATCTGACCACGCCACGGTTTTCCACTGGTCTAGGGACCAGTCGATATTCTCACGAACCCAGGAGAGTCGCTGCAGGTGATGTCGTGCTGTCAGTAAAGGCACTCGAGTCGGTCTTCTGTTGTCATAGCCCAAGGAAGACAAATTTCGACGCACAGTCCTATCGGACACGTCAGTCGTACGTCCCCCATTGATTCCTGCAGTTATTTGACGAAGTGTTGCGTGTCTATTAACATAGATCATTCTACACAGATGTCGGCTGTCTTGGTCGTTAAGTGCAGGTAGTCGCCCACTGCGCTGTCCATGATGGGATAGGATGCCTGAAATTTCATACTCTCGGTACACTCTTGATACTGTGGATCTAGGAATGTTGAATTCACTAACGATATCCGCAATGGAATGACCCATGCGTCTAGCTCCAACTAACATTCCACGTTCAAAGTCTGTTCATTCTCGTCGTGCCGCCATAAATCACGAAAAAATTGTTCACGTGAATGACTTGAACACGAATGAAAGCTCTGAAAAATGAACTGCGCGTTTATACTTTTTCGCTGTGATACTACTGCCATCTGTATATTTGCATATTGCTATCCCATGACTTTTGTCACTTCAATGTATATGTATGAAGTTAATTACCAATATCCTTTCTACATTTTTCATTATTTCTGAAAACCATAATAATTAAAATCATACTCTTACTTTGTACAGATTGCTCACAGAATCTTTAAAAAATTATTGTTTTTAATAATAAAACTTCCTAAAATCATATATAATAAATTATTTAAAAAAATAGCGTATTTACAAATCAATGGTTGTTTTTATTATTATCAAATGGTCATAAAATATTTAGTTTATAATTCATATTCAAAATAAACTTTTTTTTTTAATTCACACAAAATAATTATAAAGCAAGTGGTTTTTTTTTCATTATAAGCATTATTTAAGCATCTTATGCCTTTACACTGGCGATTAGTTTTGAATATTAAATACACTTTACTAATTTAATAATATATTGAGTATATCAACATTCAAAAATATATCAAATGACCTTTCTTTTTGAAACAAACTTTATAACTATGATTATGTATAAAAAATATATATATATAGGACGCTTTATTGCACTCAAAAGACAAAACCAGTTAATATATTAAGAATTAAATATAAGTTTAAAGATATTTTTTATACTGATTATTTGTCTTTCTCAAATTGAAATTAAAATTTACTATGACAGATTTATTCTGCGATAAAGGATGCTATTTGCATTTTTGTAATTAAAAAATACAGTACCTCTATCTAATCGAATGTAAAATAAATTACGTTTTATGGTGAAAAATAAATGTTCTTTACTATTTGAAAATGAAGCGTTAATTTTAAGAATTAAAAGCTCAAGTTTTGCATTTAAATCATCAACTTTTCATGAAACTGCATTCAGAAGTTGAGAATGCCACAAACAAATGAGTCTCCATTAACATTAAATCATTTAAAAAAACAAGGAAATAGCCTGGCATTCATTCGGCAATGGTAATGGCTTATATAAGCCGTTAATAAGCTGATGAGATAAACAATCCCTTTTAGAGCAATTACTGAAATGAGTTCTTGTTTTTAGCTTATCTCCATGCAATGAAGGGCATTTTTTTACCCCGAAAATGCATTGATAAGAAGACATTATTGCTATTAATGTTATTGGGACAATTATTCACATAAGAGTTATTTTGGGATACGATGTAGGTAATAATAAATTAATTACATGTTAGATAAGCAATTTGTATTGTAGGTTGTATGAATAATTTGACTTACTTTATGTGATGTGATATTTCATTTTATCATGTTTTACTTCATCATTTTCTTCCAAAGTTGAAAAAGTGTGATTAAAGTTTCAGTATCTCAATAAAAATGCGATAAAGCTTTTTATTTCTAAGATATTTTATTTTTCATCTTTATTAAAAAAAAAAAAGATGCTGTGAACGGATATAATTTAGAAATCTATAATAAAAATTACCGTGAGTGTCAATCTAAATCTTCTACTTTTTATTTTTCGCATTTGTGATTCAGAAATGAGAATTTAATATAAATTTGTATTAATTAAATATAAATTGGATTACGAATATGTATAGTCATTATCATGGACTGACTCTCCGATCAGCTTGAAGGCTAAACCACCTAGACAACAACCAAGGCGAGAGCTATGGTTGAGTTCTAGAAGCCGTCACCGGCCACGATACAGCCCTTCCCTAAAGAAGTACGGAGAATCTTCGATGGTAGAAACCAGAGCCTACACTTTTCATGAACTAACGAGGGTGAAGAGATCCAACCACCATGCCGGAAGATCCTCAACCTCAATTACGACGTACCTCTGCTGTGGACTACGTGTGTACATTATATATATATATATATATATATATATATATATATATATATATCCCTGACTCCTCTGCCCATTTGTAGGCGCACGGTTAAACAATAAAACTGAATGACTGGCGTGCCTTAAGGGCCATCATTGGCCACGGTACAACCCTTTCAGTAGGAATTACACCCCGTCATCGATGGGAGGAGTCAGACTACTAACCAATTTGTGCACTCACCTGGGTAGCGAGATCCAAACCCCATACTGGATGACTCTCAACCTTTTCTCGAGGTCCCCCCTACCGCGGGATTCACAGATATACATTAATACGATACCTAAGTAGCATCATTTTTTAAATAACAGAAATTATTAATGAGTTAGAATTGATGGGTATGCGAAATAATACGAAATCTTAGGAAAAATGTAAAAATTAATGATAACAGTAACTTGACATTTATGTTTATGTAGACATATGTACACATATATTTTCTTTGCAAGAATTAAAGCTATATTAGATATTAACTTTACTTCCCGACTCATGACAAGGCTTATTTTTGAATAATTGTCGGTTATTAAAAACATGAATCAAACAACTTTTCCTTTATTCAATAATTAAATGTAAAATAAATAATAAAATGAATCAGATTTTGCATATTTTTATTGATTCAATTATCAATAAAAAACGTAGTAACGTAATTTGTATGAAAAATGAAGCATTCATAACTTTAGTATTCGATAAAAAATGTTTAAGTAAGTGGCATAAAAACACATATATATGCTATATTTCAACAGACCTTACAAATATGAACCATTATCTATTGAATAGATCCCGCACGATATTGAAATTTTTGACCCTTGTCGGATTCAAAGTGGACGAAGAATTTTCATAGGAATATAGTTTCTATTATTCGAACTTCAAGATCGGGAATTAGCATCAAGTGATATTTTGATCCTTGCTAATTTTTCATTATTTTAGTGAGTTAAAGGCATTTATTAACTTTATACAGTAAGATTTCTTAAGAAATTAATTGTTGCATTGCATAATTTTCTTCCGAGTACACCATTTATATCGAATAATATTAACATCCCTTTGAAAATAAAATTCAAATCATGCTATATTCTTTTATAAATCGTTTATATATGTTTCTAAAATCCGACTAAAGAAGCTTTTTAGCAGTGAAGTACCCAGTATAGTAATATCAATAACACACAAAGATCTGATGATAATATTTGGCATATACATTTGCCTATTTTCTAAATTGTATTTCTTTTTTACCTGCAATTTATAAAAATAATATAGCCATTAACTGATCGGATAAAATAATTCCTAAATAGTTCATGACAATAATTTAGCTTGGTGATAACTGGTGCTGAACTGATGGACACATTTAAGAACTTTTTTTAAAGTAGAAATATTATACTATAACATCGTTTTATAAAGCCTGGTTTGAATATAAATATCAAATATTATGATCTATTTTTTCCCTAACAACTTAATCTTTTAGTGTTTGAAAATTTGGCCCAATGCCAAGATTTCACTATTTACGTGCCTAAAATTTCTTAACAAAATATATCAGGTTATAAATTAATTTAATTAACTTTTCATTTCACTCATATGGATTCACTTGGATGGGTATTTCTAAAAAAATATTTGAAGGGTCTATAATATTTCTATTAAAAACTCATAATGAAATATACAAAAGAATGTGAAAAAAGGAAATAAAACAATATTTACTATTGATTATTACAAGAATTAAAGCAAATATTTTAGTATTTTCTTAAAAGTTTTTATTCTATAACACATAAAAAATATTACTTTAGAAAAATATTTTTAAATTTTTAACTATAAAATAAAAAAGTACTTTTTAGATGACATTTTTATTGAATATATTTTACAGTGTATATAACATCATCCTAGAATTTTCATCATTTACATTATTAACTCTAAACTAGTTACTACCACTCAAGTATTTATATTATTAAAAGGATATACTCCAAAACTTTAAATAAGTTAGTTGCAAATTTTATAAAAAGCCACGTTCGTGAATTTCGAAAAGTCATTTATCAAAATATATTCTGTTCAATTAAAACAAAAGAAAGCATTGGTCTCTCAAACAAAAATAACTGAAAATGAATTTTTTCAGCCCTTAACGTTTCGTTCCGGAACGGATTAAGGCTTAAACTAAAATATTTTCCCTTCGAATCCTGTGGGAACGAAATAATTGAAGCGCCTCTAGCTAAGCATTAGCGCTGTTTTTTAACTTCCAACGAAACTCCTTTTTTAAACTTCCTGGAAGTGTGTAAAAATTGGCTCTAAGTTGTTATTCGCACCATGCACGAATTAATTAAAATCTCCATGTTGTAGTAACTTTTGGATACAGCAGCTTAGGGAATAAAAGCAATGAAAAATATGTTTTCTTTCCAAACTGGCAATTATATACGCTCAAGGCTTGATTCTCAATTAAAACTTCCAACACAGCGTTTACTGCCACCGATTTTTTTGGTTCCGCAGAATTAATGTGTTTCTTTTGCTCTCTACTTTTCACTGAATATTTTCTATCAGCTGCGGATAGATTAATATTCGGTTAAAGTCAAAATTTCTACAACAAATGTTCAACTAATTATTTTTAGTCAAATAGCATGCTGATATATAAAAAAAAAGAATTCATTTGCAAATAATTCACTAGAATTCTTATCTACAGGGTTTTATAATTAATTTTCCCTTATAAACAATATGCGCGAACAGGTGAAAGTAATGCAACTAAATTTGGAGGGATGGATGGATATTTGCAGTTTTATGGCGCAAGAGCCAAAGCTGGCCATGCTGTGCCAAAACAAGTGGTACGTGTATCTTGCCATATGATCTTTTAAAGAAAATATTTCCGGAAGGGTAAACACCAACGTTTTATTAAAAAAGCAACGTTTCACACTTATAAAAACCAAACCTAATAAGTTTCAAGGACAAAGATTTTAAAATAACGACTCCAATAGCTGAAAAAACCGAATTAAATGTTTAAAATCCCATGGTAATCAAATAAAAAAAATCAATAAAAATTAGATTTAGTATATAGACTATACACAAAGATGCGCTCATGGAATTTCGAGAGAAAAAAAAGAAAACTAATAGTTCCAAATTATTCACCAGAAGACGCCGTTTAGTAAAAAGCATTACATTCAACTCAATATCCGTAAAAAACGAAATTCACCAACAATATTAATTTTTATGGCTTAGTTTCTGATCACCTTATCATCTAACCACATTAATCAAATGTAAGTAAAAAACAACAGTATCCTGTTTGAAAGAAAACACTTTTTTTTCTTTGATCAGATCGCCTTCTAGCTTTCAGAATCGAGAATATATTAGGACAAAATTGAACAAGAAGAAGAGTTATTTATATCGAAGGCGATGTACGGAAATGCCCTTCATATCACTACTCTCATTCATAAATTTCAAGTGTATTGAGAATGTGTTCAACATCGATTCTTAACTTATCAATATGTTTGCACATGAAGAGTTATGGAATTCCCAGTTTTCACGGTTTTTACATTTTATTACTCATAATGCTTGCTCTGTATGGTTAATACTGTTTTTGTATTCCATTTTATCACTAATTATGTTCAACTTAATGTTTTTCCGAAAAAGTCACCCTATGGAGGACACTTTGGAAATAGGCTATATAACTCTATTTATAATTGCCTATATATTTCGTATATAACAGTCCATATATAATAGTTGTTCGGATATAATATTCTATATATTTCATTTCAAAACATTCCCTCATTTCATTTGTGGGATTTTAGTTGTAGAGGAATTTTAATTAAACCACTCTATGTAAGTATATATGAGTCTGATATGACTTAGTTATTGAGGACAATAACTAAGCAGTTGTTTCCCATATATCAACTCTTATTGTAGTCAAATAATTATTTCCAGGCTGATAGAAGAGGTGTATACTTGTATTTGGAACGTATAAGCACAGTGTTGTTTTAATGAATAAATGCACATCATGGAAAAAAATATTCAGATAGTAAATGTTTATTTATTATTTGTAAACTTGCATTAACTATAAAAGTAAAATATTCTTGATAGACTAATAAAAATATTTGCACCCAATATTACAAATTGCTGTACTCAATATTGCAAAAGTATTTGAACTTAATAAAAATATTTTCATCAACCAACAGTGAGTTATAATAAATCAAAATTATTTCGTACAATTATAGACTCAAAAACTACTTTGATATCATGATTACAAGGCTTCAAAATTTAAGTACATTTAAAGATCAGGACCAAATACATCAAATATTTATCCTTTGATTGATGAATATTTCTCGATAATACTATTTCTTGATAGACTAATAAAAGTATTTGCAATCTTATGGTACTAAAATCAATAAACATTGAGTTACAATAGCTTTAAATTCGTTCGTACGTTAAGGTGTCTTAAAATCACCTCAAGGCTTTGAATTTCATTATTTTTAATGTTCAGGACCAAGTAGAGCAAGTTTTTATCCTTTGATTGGAGAATATTTCTCGAGAATGTTAGTTAACTGGACTTAAATCATGATATCAAAAACTCCGTTGTGTGGTCACATTAAGTCTCATTTTTTTTATCTTATAGCATAATTAACAATTTTGGAGCTTTTACATTTATGAGTTCCCTGTATAGAGACCGTATAGTGGGGTATTGCAATTTTGATCCTCTTTTATATGAACAACTAAAAAAAACTTAGAATGACGAAATGAGAATTCTTCCACGATAGGGGAATAGAAGAAAATGCCAAGAGTGGAAGATAAAGAATCCACCAATATGACAAATTTGTATAAACTTAATATGATTTCAAAGGGTTACTGCTTGTTTAAATATATTTTAAGTAATTCCTCCAATATAGGCTATACACTCACTTAAATTGAAAAAAAATATGTTTCTAATGTAAATATTAATAGACATTTTTTCCAATATTTTGTTTCTATTTTTGAATTTAATATTTTATTTTCTGAAATTGAAATGAGAAAGCAATCAAAAGTGATATCATGCATCACCCTAATTTCATTAGAATGCTTGTCCAAAAACTTTATACTATATAGTGCTATAATAAAAAGATACGAATTCCAGAATACGACACACTTTAAACAAAGAAAGTATATGTATATTGAGAAAGTATATGCATATTGAGATTGAAAGTAAAGTATATTGAGTATTTTTATTACATTGATGGAAGCAATTTCTATTTTACTTTATTTTCTGAATATCCATTATTATTTTCATTGGCATAAGATATTTATACAGTATTACATTTTAAACATCGCTTCTCAGTTATTAGAACACAGTGAAAGAAGTCAAATTAAAACATTCTAATGGAAAGAAACAAACATATACAACAGCAAAATAAAGAAATTCCTTGCAAACAAATTATTTGGTGAATTTTTGCACGTATCCGTATTTAATAAGGAGGTCTTTGAGAAAGATCCTTATTGTAGTATAAGGAGCGGGAGGGGTGAAAAGACTCAGGATTAATTTTCCTGTCTCTCCTTCCCAGATTTTCGTCTCACAAATCTGAAGATTCTAAGAGTGAAAGAAATAGAATATGATTAATCACCCTTGAAGTGTATTTTAATAGAAGCTTATGAAAAAAGAAAACTTTGATATGTAGCGATCCGTCTTAAATGAAACGAAGCAAAAGCACTGAGATTCTGTTCATGAAGTGCGAATATTAATATGCATGCTTAAATGTTAAAATAAGTTTTGAGAAAATGAAGACTAGAACTTCTTTTTTCCGATAAATCCTTTTTACTATTGTAATAGTTAAGAGAATGCCTAAATTATTATAGAATATATCCGTACTTGTTTTTCTAAGGTTCAATGAATGATATGTGAGTAAGAAGTTAAAATAGATAAATTACACTACAGGTTATATGAGTAAAAATAAAAAGATATGTGAGTAATGATAAAAGATACACGAATCACATTACAGGTTGTTTTTCTTATTATTCTACGAACTTTTCCAAAATTGATATTGAATTTAATACTATTTTATGTTAATTTTGCATCTAAATTATTTACAATGATTCTAAATGCTAATTTTAATTAAAACTATATGAAATTTTTGTTTAAGAAGCTACAGTGATTATGAATACTTTGACTGAGTTAAAAAAATTCATTATAGTTATAATCAATTAACACACTTAACGATGAAATATAGTTTATTTTTAATACTTTGAAACAAATGTATTTTCTTTAATATTTCAATATTTTAAAATTAATTACTTTGAAAATTACGAAAATTACTTTCTAAAACATTTCTCTAATCATATTTTGAATATTGTATGCTGAATTATTATTTTAAAAAATTAAATTGCATTAAAATATTCTATTACGGTAGTCAAAATTCTTTATTTTGGATGTTTCAAATGAATGTAAGGCTTTTAAACTTTCAAAAATAATTATTAAAAACAGTTTATATCAATTGAAATATATTTAAATTCAAAAAGTGCTAATTAATCATATACATTTTCTAAATATAACACTTTTTGAAAATATTATGCTACAAAGTATATACAGGTATAAATATTTTATTAATTTTTCATGAGTAAGTTAAATATTTAAGAGTTAATTTGACTCCTAAAAATATGAATAATTTATTTATACCCATAAATAAACATAATTAAGAGATTTGAAAAATTTAAAGGAAATCGTTTAGCTGCTTACTCATATAATCAGGATTATAAATTTTCAGCTATGTTATTATTGCACCTAGATTTGTACTCAATTATTTTAAATTACGTGTTTTTAAATAGATAATTATACTTATGTGAGATTAAGCACTTTATTTAAGTGTTAAATTTGTAGCGAAGAAGATTTTTAATGGCCTCACAACCTAAATAAAGGTTATTTCTGTATCTAAGGTATCGTGCGATTAGAGAAATAATTCAAGCTTATTTAATTGTCTCCATTACTTTTGGTTATTATAAATATTTATAAATAAGTTTATTTAAAAATTATATTTTAAGATTCGTTGCTATCATAGTTTTACATTAAAACTTTTGAAATAAGGGAAAAAATATTTTTTTTAAAAAAATTGCCTTAAAATTTTATTATTACGAAGGCACGTATTGATAAATTCCTTTTCAAATATTAAATAAACAAAGATATGACTTTTCATGAGCTCGTGATTTAATGAGTCGTTAAAAAATATACTTTTATTAGAAATATATTGGAAGTTTTTTTTATTTTATTAGAACTTTTATTGCATCATTATTTTCATTTTATATAAAAAAAAAATATTTTTTTTAAAACCTTCATTTTCAGTTCAATTCGTTTGTCCATTTTATATAACATATTAAAAACCTATTTTATGAAGATTATTAAACTTATATAAGAATACTGAAATAATATAAATGAAGAAATAATAAATCCGCTGAGAACTTGTAATAAAACTTGATATGGGGCCTGATTTAAATTCCAATTTATTCACCTAACTCCCAAAGAGCATCTATGATATTGTAGTGAGAATTTTCCAATATGGTGATTGGTTCTCCCTGGTGGTCAGAAATTGTGTAAGGACGGATACCCATACTAATGACTGGATGTGTTTCCTACGGGAGGTTTTTTATGCCATGGGATGTCCCTTACGACACAAATACAATTTCTGCTTATACTGTTGCGTTTTTCAAATACATCTATGTAATTTCAAGCAGTCGTGGTAGCTGATTTTGGATATATTCTTCAGTCATTGATAATTTTTCCTTCGAATACATGAGAATATTATCCTCAAAAAAAAGGACGTATACAATTATAGTAATTATCCAAATGGAAATTAATCTTTATATTAATGTCTAATTTAACAATAAATATCTAGAATTTAAGCAAAAACTTATTAAAATTTTCCTGATTGTTTTTTAATAATGATCGCAAATTAAAATATGATAATTGGTTTCGTATGAGTTTCTGATATTGAATACCAGAAACCAATCTAGGTAGTTACATTTGATATGAAGTTTTAAAGAAGAATAAATTATTTATTTTGAATTGATTCTTATATTTTAATGGTTACAGTTTACTTTAAAGCAATATTGGATATTCCCGATTCCTTACAAATATAATTATCAATTTTGTCAAAAATAATAAGATTTCATTCTATTTTTCTCTTGTGAAGTATGGAATAAAAATATTGTTTCCCCTTTTTTTTAAATATATTCTAAAAGTAAAATATATTGTACATGAAATAATATAAAATATAAAATTGTTTCATAGTCTCAAACGTTCTTCTTAATTTAAATAATAATATTATTAGCACTAAATATCTTGTCTTCTTGAGAAGTTTTTGTGCCAAATGCCCTTTTGTTATACACAAACGTTTGCCAAAAATATATTTTTATTATAAATAATAAATTCTTTTGTAAAAATGTTGCATAAAATGAGATTACAAATTACAGAAACCTTTGGAATTATTCATAAATGAAATAATTTGAGATATATAAAACTTTCCTTTAATAGAAACATAATCAAGAGTTTTATTCCTGGAAAATTATTTTGTTTATTTAACCTATTTTCTCGAAACTTTGATTTAAACATTATTTTCATTGTATTTCTGAATAAAATTGGAAAAAAGTTATAAAAAATGTGACTATCTGTAGCATACCAATTAGGCGTACGGTATGTATAGAATATTTAATTTTTTTTTTCTATTGATGTCAAAATTCATAAAAAAAACATTCAGAGCAATGGCCCCTTAGAATCTAGAATTCTTTCTAGAATCATACAACTCTAAGCGTCTTCATCGATATATTTTCTTTTAAATCGTATATTAAATATTCTTCTAAGGGTAATTTCACGATTGCATTCCTTTAATCTAGATTGAAAGCTTAATATTTCTAATTTCAGTTGAATTATTTCAACAGAAAACAGGTGTTTCCATATTAATATTTCTTTCTTATTTCTTTGAGCATAAGATTTCATTTTATTAACGCTAAATGGGATGCTAATTAATAAGTTTCGATATGATAATTTTTTATGATAAATGTAATAAGTTGCTAAACAACAGAGTTATTAAAATTCCAATATTTCCTTTTTTTTAATTTTTAATAATTTTTTATTCTCTTAATATTCTTAGCACAAAATCAATTAAAATTCTAAACATTTAAAAAGAAAGAGATTTTATGGCATTTTAATTAAATTCGTGGTTGGTGGATTTTTAATTTACTTACAAAAATAGTATATTTTCTAAGTCCTCGTGCATTTATATAATTAAGACGTCTTCTGCTAAGTTTCATAGAATATTAAATAATACCATTTCTTATTTTGTACATTTCCCTTAGACTGCTTTGATATAAAGATTTCATTATAGAATTAAAAAAATGGTTTAAAAATGAAAAATCAGCTCTTATTTAGTAAAATTCTGTTTTCATACACAATTCACACTCAAAAGTGCAAATGATCGTGTTAATAGACCAGCCAGTTATTTCCTTCAAAAATAAAATACATCTGTAATTTTGATATAAGGGCCAATTATTTCATTATATATGTTACCATTAAAGTATATAATGCAGTTATTTTATAGAATACATAGCTATTTCATGAAATAACTGATCGTGTTCGTTAAAGTGCGTAATGTATGATTAATTTGACACTTTAACTAGCTATTCTATAAAAATACTAGGTATTCCATAAATAAACTAATGATAGACAATTAAAATGAAAAAGAAGCAATTTTAATTTATGCAGAATATAAATGGTATTTATGGAAAGGTACCATAAAATCATTTGCTACAACAAGGATTACTAAAATG
>JAOUZG010036900.1:3762279-3777460 GCA_026289955.1 Argiope argentata | reverse complement strand
TATATATATATATATATATATATATATTTACGAGAAAATTATAAAAAAGACATAAAATTGGTTTGAAAGAATTTAATAATTGGTATTATTTTTTAATTTAATCTGTGATTGAATGAATTTTTTAATCTGTATTTAAAAAAATTGCTGTTAAGATTACAGTTTTATTGATAAAATAATTAAATTATCCATGTGTTTAATTCGCTTAATAAGCAATGATTAGGTAATTTCATATATGTCATAAAACGGTAAATTCTTCATTTTCGAGAATAAGAACTATTATAAAACTTTGATATTGTAAAGAAATTATTATTCTTGCGCACTTTTTTTAAAATTTTCAGAGTTTTATGTTTGCTGAAGTGGAATATTATGACTTAATTTTAGAAGTGTTAGTTTTGAAACTGTTCACTTATACATATATTTTAAGAGATAGTTATAATTATATAAAATGATAGTTAATAATTATCCTTTTAGTTATACTTAAAATGATTAATTAAATTAAACTTTGGTTCAATAAAGTAGGATCATCTGGTAGTGAATATAAGAATGTCTTCTTTAAAAATTTTAAATTACCGAAAATGATTAAATAAATTTTTTAAAAAATATTAGAAGAATAAATTGTAAAAAGAAAGAGGAAAAGAAGCTGAAGCTAAAATAATAATTTTTTCAGTCCACTAAACGATGAATAATATTTAAAAATGTGTTTTATTAATTATTGAATTTTATAACTGACTGAGGCACTGCAAAAATAATACTGTTTTAATATTTATTATTTCTGCTTTGGTATGTAAGGGGAGGTGATAATTCCAAAACTAGTGGTTAAGAGCTTTATTTTATTGGTTTATTGATCAGGTTAGGAGTACCAATATAAATAAGATCCGCTGACGTATTCCAATACTTCTATGGTATTGGATTTTTTAAAAATTTATTCTGATATTTCTAAATGGCTTATTCTTCTGGATTTAAATCATTATTTCAGTACTATTTATCCCCTAGTCTTATTATCTTAGATTCAGATAAAAATTTTAAAAAAATATTAATCTTTGATTAATACCTCTTATTATTATTAAATGTTTCAATCTAGTTAGCATATATAAATTCTAGATTTCATTACAAAATATCTTCTTATATATATATATATATATATAGTGAGAGTGAGTTCCTTTTGTCATACATTAAATAGTAACTTCCAAGGTAAAATTTAATCTTTCCTAAATTAAAATCAGAAGAAACAATTATATTTCAAAAGATAAAGTTTTAAAAGATGCATTATTTCAATATCCAGCAGCATTTTGTATGATTATCCAAAACTCCAACGTTTGAATATTTGATGAAACATCAAAGAATTCTGCCTAACACAATATTTCTCTTTAACTAATCAAATGAAATATTCTTTTTTGTAAGTTTATTATTTTGTGTACCTTATATTAGAATTTTTTTATTACTATGCAACGTTAAAATTGTTCCTATTAGTGTATTAAATTCTTTTTCTTTCCTTCTTTTTCTTCTTTTATAAATTTTAATAAGAAAACCTCGTTTTTATAACTTCTTTTTTTATATCCTAAAAGTAATGAGTGAAAAAAAATCTTTTTTCATTGCTTTCTCTTTTTTTACATTTTTTTCTTTTAATAAAGTTTCTAGATCGCAATTTTTTTTTATAAAATCTGTTTGCTCTTAAAGTTATGATTTCCCTCATAAACTGAAAAACTACAGAAATTTGCATGAAAATATACTGTATTAATAAATAATTATAGCATATTAATAGATGGCTAAATTGAATATTAATAGACGATTATAATATCTGAAAATATTAAAATATTACGCTGTCATAAAGAGTTAACAGTTATATAATCAATCAAAACTTTAATATACCAAGGACTGTGAGAAAGTCGATTAGAATATTTAATATTCATGAAAGTAAAATGAGTCAAATCAGTCGAAAATTTTAAAAACAATTTGTCAATTCTTATTAATTAAAAATCAAAATACATGGTTATTTCTAAAAATTCATGCACGAACTTTTAATCCATACAGTTTTTTAACCCTAAATTAGGACATACAACATAGCAGAAACATGAGTTAATAATATGATACTTTAACCTATGAAAAGCATAAACTAAAAAAGCTAGAGTGAAACTTACTAGTCATTCGGAGTCAAAAAAATAAAATAACAGACATAATAAATAATGCCTTTTATGGAACTATTAAAATAAGGCATTCATATAAATTTATATGAATCTGTTGAGATATACATGGTACATTTTAGAAGGCAATATATTAATTAAATGTTTGTTTGACATTTGCAAGTTTTGAAATATGCATTACGCATTAAGTAAAAAAAAAGACAGAATTGTATGCATTGTATTGCTGTTTCTCTATTGTAGAGAAATATGAACTAGACCGTAAAATTGTCTCCATATAATTTCAAAATAGTATATATATTATTTTAAATTAAATTACTATAAATATCATGTTATAGGATATATTTTTTTTCAAATCAGTGATTGCATTCGAATGTTATTTAGATGATAATAAAAGAAAAATAAAGATTCAAAACATTTCATAATTTCCGTCTTCAAATAATATAAGAGTTAAAAAGGGATACTAATATTTATCTTTAAAAAATTAATATTAATAAAAAAGTTATATTTATTTTATTAATAGAAGGATATATTGAAAAGATATATTATAAAAATACATATATCTTATACTTATTAAAACAAGATAAAATATTATGAAGGGTTGACATTTAAAAAAAATCATAGCTCTAAAAAGTCTTCTAAATAATTCAAAGGATAATTTGAGCCAAAATATTTTAACGAAAAGGTACACGGTATTTGTAATTTAGGTACAAATATTCAACAAAAGCTACACTAATTTAAAACAAGAGAGACACATTACACCAATGTTTAATGTATTTAAACTTAACGCGATATACGTTCACAATTTTAGTCACCTGGGAGAAATTTTCATTAACTGTTTGCAAACACACATCAATTTGTCAATAAGTAAATCTGAATCACCGTCTATAAATGTCACCATAATCAAGATAGCACCATTTAGAAAGATCCCATGAAAGTTTACTCATGATTAGGTTTGAAGGAACACATAATAAATATGATCGAAATCAACGTGAGCTATGATTGAATCTGAGCAAGCATAAACTTTTAAGATATAGAATGGAGGCTATATTTGTTTATTGGACAAATATCGCTGTGTATTGATAGTATCGCATAATGTTTCCCGGACGTGCGTCAGCATACAATTAGATTAAGTTCGAAGGCAACATTGATTTGCAAATAGAATATATTTGATTTTCGATTGATATTAAACGAAGCAGTGCAAAGATTGAATTCTCTGGATATCATTCGAGTCAAAAATTTGTATTTTACGTCAGTTGCTATTTCTAAACTGTAATAAAAATATTTCTATTTATCTTATTTTATCAATTACGCTTTTAAAAAAAGGGATTTCGTTTGAATGGTAAAATATAAAATCTTCTGTGCATTTTATTCGAAAATAAATAGAAATCATAAATTTATATGACATAATAGAATAATATTTTTTAATCTTATTTTGAATTCTTAAATTGTTGCCGCAGATGGAAAATAACCTCGTAATTTATGATATTATAAATAAATAGAAATCCATACAATAGAAATCAACAAATTTGTTCGTAACTTCATTGAAGTTATTGTGTTCGCAAAAATGTATCGCTGCAGAAGGAGCATAAATTAATATAGAGTTATGGAAACTTTAAACCATATTTAAAATGATTCAATTTATCACAGACTGATAGGTGATTGTGCTACAGTAGTGCAGTCCAGGATGCCAAGAATTTGATATTTGAGTCCACTAAATTTATTCACGAAAGATGTAAACTCAGGAATTGTCTTCTAAAGAACAATATAGCTTGAACTCCTCATTTATCTGCATTTGTGCAGAATAATCCATCTTACATTTCATTTTTTACATATAATTAATTGTATTTTCCTCCGTGTTATTTTAACTTAATTTCAGTGTGTTTGTCTAGAAATATTTGTATATATTCTTTTGTATTTGTGTTTTGAATGATTTTTTTATCATACTTCTTCAACTGTATTATAACATATACTGTGAGCAGTTTTTGTGAATTTAACTTGTGTATTTGCTTTTCCCCTCTTTTTTTTTCTTCGCATTTGTGTCTATGTCTTTATTTTCGAAATTCATGCTACTGTTTATTGTGAAATGACTGACATCTGTAAGCCTTGTGGTATACTTGTTGGCACACAGGGAGCTTATACTTCGAGAACAAATCAGAAAAATATATAGAGAGAGTTACATCAAAATTTTGAGCTCGAATTTTTGAAGATTACAATCACTCTCCTATATTTCGTATAAGAAAAAGTAAGAAACTTAATTTATTTTCAGTTTGGTTAAAATGTTGTTCTTATACGATTATCAGACAAAGAAGGATTATTACATTATTTGAGCATTTTTTGAAATAAAAATTGAATATTTTCATTTAGCATTCATTCAATGATTCATTTCTTTTGTTATTTTAGTCCTACCAGAATGCTCCTAGGTATGAAGTAAAATCAATACTAAATGAATTAACATCTGAAATACTGATTTATCGGATAATAATTAAGTCCCTTTTACCTGGAGCTTTTATTGGATATACAATTTTCTCGATCTGTATTTGAGATAAAGAATGAAGATTCGCTTTCCAAGAAATGCTGCAAACTTTTGCTTGCTAAAAAATCTTAACATCTTTTTCCTTTTCATAAAATTATTTCCAATAACACGAAAATAGTTTTTCGAGCTTTTTTTGTTTCATAGATTTTGGATTAAATAATTTGAATTGCATCAGGACATATTTGTAAAAATAACTCACAGAAGAAAATTACTTATTTTTAAAAGCAAAAGCATAAATAACATAATATGACGTTGTAATAGAAATTTTTTATTTAAAGTTAATAAATTCTTTGTAAAAAGGAAAAGCACATTCACAATATAACGTTATTTAATTTAATTTTAATCTATATATCTTAATTTAGGTGAATATGAAAACTCAATATATATAATTTTTGTTATAGTTTCAACATAAAAGTTTAGAAATAATTATCAAAATTTCCAGAAATTGAAAATATTTCTTTTGAAATAAATCGCAGTCAAATGCATTTTCAGGAACATTTGATATTGCAACTACTTTTATTACGCTCCAATTAGCTTCTGTTCTCGTTCATTACAGTATATTAATTTTTATCCAAGTTACAATTAATGGAAATGGATGTAACATTTGATACGTATCAAATTCAAATCATATGATAATCTATTTTGCCTATTCTTAAAAATAATTTATCTCTAGCTATTGCAAGTACTTCTACACATAATCAAGCAAGAGAACACTTCTTTATGTCAATAAACTTCATCAAAAATTAGGAAATGTTACTCTCAGAGATATACAATATTATTTTCTTAAGTATGTTAAAATATAAAGTAAAAATAAACTGTGACCCTTATTATGCCTTCTATTTGGGTAAACATTGTGTTTCATCTTAGAAAGAAAAGAAAATCATGATATTTTTGAATGACATTCATTTGAATCCCCGTTATCAAGTACCCATCACAGATCCGGTTTGAAGGCTAACGCCGTTTTAAACTTATTTTCTTTACCTTGTATATGATGCATTATGTCCCAATATTTCTACTCTTTTTGGTGATTTCATGCTGTTGTAGTGAAGATTTTGTTTCTCCTTAGAAATATTTTAAACATAAAAATTATTTCATATTTGCATCAGTATTCCTATTTAACACATAAAGAATCTACTTATTTTTTAAAATAAGGTGAAAAACATAGTGATCAGATGTTCATATATATGATTCCGCTTCACTTTTCGCCCAGTTTGATAATCGGATTTGCTCATCTCATTTTCTAAGAGGTTTAAAACTTTCAACTGCTTGACGTAAATAACATATTTATAAAAATCAGCTACATTATGTAAATAACATATGTATAACAATCAGCTGCATGACGTAAATAACGTAAATACAGCAATCAGCTACATGAACACATAGCATATTATATATAACTTTCATCTGCATGACATACATAACATATATATAACATTCAGCTGCATGACCATGAATATATACATCATTTAGCTCAATGAACACATAACATATTTTTAACAATCAGCTCTATGAACACCTAACATATTTATAACAATCAGCTCCATGAAAACGTAACTTACATACATTCAGCTGCATGAACACATAACATATATATAACAACAAGCTGCATGAAAACGTAACTTACATACATGCAGCTGAACGAAACCGTAACATATATACAGCATTCAGCTGCATGAAAACTCAATCTGTATATAACATTCAGCTGAATGAAAACTTAACCTTTATATAACATTCAGCTGCAAGAAAACTAAATATGTCGGTGAAAAATGGAATAACTTACAAATAAATGTCGAAACATTTCTTTCATTCGCATCAGAATCGTTTGAAGAACAGTTTACTATTTTGTTCCTTTCCAAATGTAACTGTACTTCTATTTGTTCGTTGGAAATCCGGGCATTACAAGAAGGAGGAACACAAGATTGATTCTGTATGTAACTTAATTCCTAAATAATTAGATGGTGAATCCACAGATGAATTCCAAAAAATAAAAGAGATTCCATTAATTTAATTGTTCTGTACGACATATTTTGTCTTTTCAGGAATAGAAAAAAGTTTCTACTTGGCATTATGTGACCTATTATTAAAAATATTGGAACGTTAGGTAGAATTTCAGAAATTAAGCGCAAAGCATGAACTATATTAAATTAATTGTAACATATAATGTCGTATAAATTAAGAAAATAGCATCTATAGTTTTTATTTTTTAAATTTAAATCCACTATAATAGGCATGATTAAATATTCCTCTTTATGAATGAAATTTTAATAAATTAAACAACCATTTTATTTTTTCGTGGATTTAAATAACTTCAAAATTACTGTAAGTTCCCTTATGTCTAGTAATGAATCTACCAGTCTGCTTATTTCCTTTCTACAATTTCATTATCCATTTTAAGATACAGCTAAAAAATTTCGTTGTTTTCTGCTCTGACTAGAATGACATTAAGATTGAGTGTTGTCAAACTAATGACAATGTTTCACTCAGAGATTAAAACGTTCCGCTGCAAGATTTCACTGGCAAAAATCCAAATCGTAAAAGAAAAAAAAAGTAATATTAACTTCATTGTTGCTAGGATTAACGTGTTCCTTTTTTTTGCTCAGCCCAGAGCATCGTTAATATTAATTGACACGAGAATACCCTCTCAGAAAGGTTAAAATCCCTTGACTTAATTTTACAGCAGCTGCAAAAGCAATAATTCTTCATGAAGTCAAAGGAACAAGTATCATTTTGTTCATCTTAATTATATAGGTTTTTTTATCATTACGTTGAGTTAAAGTTTTGGTTTTGAATAAGGTTTTTTTTTCTGAAATTAGAATACGGAATAAATCCCATTATAAAAAATGATATTACTACTTTGTTAAAACAAATAAAATAATTAGAAGAATGAAGAAAGTTTTGGAAATTGTGCTACTATTCTCTGGTCATTAGTATTTAACATTTTAAGATAATTATTTGAATAAATTTAGTTGTCTGTTTTTTAGTTGGAAAAAAGGAGAACCAACACACGTTGAATAAATTACTGTCAGCTGTTTCTGATAGGCAGTTCTTCAACAAACATTTTTTTTTAATATTTAATGAAAGAAATCATTTTATATTTGTTACAGGAAAATATTTAAGACCATGTAAGGAAATTAATATATATATTATAAATTTACTAGCATAACGGAAACAAAATAATCATGTATCTCACATTTTTTGAAAGGAATATAAGAAAAAATTGAATAATTTGTCATACATTAAAAGTCTTATCTTGCTTGCATTCGGAAAAATATGCTAAAATATAGCTGATTCTGGAAATATTCGTACTTTCTTTTAATAAATCTTCTTCCCTTTTATCAATTGAAATCAATTTCAGCCTTCTCAAAAGCCCATCTCTCAATTTAACTTATAGTTTAGGGAATAGGAAAAAACTCAATATCCCTTAATAGAGAGATTTTTAATAAAACCAAACATAATCAGAAAACCTCGAACTACATTTGACATCCATAGCGTTTATATATTCTCTTATTTTTATCATTCATATAATAAGAACAAGTAAAATTATTGAATAAAATTGAAGAACAAAATGTAAGACTATAACGTTAGGGAAGAAACAAAATTGTTTCAAAAAAGGGTTTTGGTTCAAACATTATACCTCTTTTAGTACGAAACTGCAAAATTCCGCAAGTGAAGGTTAAAATCCTTCTTGCATGACATATGTACAGTCCATGAGAAAAACTTAACTAGGGTCAACTGTAGCTAACATTTTAAATACTGGAATGCAATACACACTGAAATCCAGAAACCTCACGTAAGGAAATACTTCTTTATTACAGAAAATCATCTAGGATGCCAAATAATAATTATTGCAATAACTAATCCATCACTTATACTTTTTTTCGAACTTCATAGAGAATTTGCAAGAGATTCATCTAAATAAAAGTAACTCCCACTCCTTTGTGGCATGAAAGCAATAATTTTTCTCAGCAAACGGACATGTATGCAGAAAAATAAATAATGCATTAAAGAGAGTAATGAACTAGTGCATTATCTGGCCAAAATTATTTGGACACCCACTGGTAGGTATAATATCGGTCCTCCTTTGCATTAGAGCATACTGAGGCACATATTAATATAATATTGGTCCTTCTTCTGCATCGATGACGGCTGGTACAAGTCTGCGAAAACTTTCCACCAGTTTTTGATAGGTGACTGCAAGAATTGATTTCCAGAGGACCATAAGAGTTGAAATGAGTGCTTGCAGTGAGGATTGTCGATTAGGCAGGTCGATTTAGGCTGAAATATAATTTGATCCATAAGTGTTCTACGGGATTTAGATCAGGCCTTGCAGAAAAGCAGTTTAATTTTGAATACCGATTTTGTCAAACCACGTCAGTGTAAACCTCGATGTGTGAATGGAGCAGTTATACTGCTGGATGATAAATACCCCAAAGTTTTACCCCAAAATATTATCGTAGAGTTGGGAGTGCAGCACTGCCCAACTTGTTTACATACATCACAGTGTTCACGTTTTCAACCTCAAGAACTAACGAACCCAAGCCAAACCTCTAGAAACATCTCCACAGCATTATGCTTCTAACACCAAACATAACAGTTGGTACATTACAGTCACTAAAGAAACGTTGGTCGGTTATTCTATAAATCCAGATGCATCCATCCGATTGCCAGATTGTAAAGCAAGATTCATCTCTTCAAAAAACAATTTGCCACAAGTCCGCAATCCAGTGATGTGAGCTCTACATTGTATTGATTGTATTCTATGGAGTGATGTTCGAATTCTGCACGGCTGCACAGTCAAGTTTTTTAGATCTCGAGGAACAGTCCTGTTGCTAAAACTAACACCTGATTAGTTCCTGATGAATTCCCACCAATGAGGACTTGCGATTTGGTTCCATTACCCTTTTCAGATTTGTGCGACTGGCATACAAGTTCGTTTTTCTGCAATTTTCCTAACACTTATCAAATATATCATTCACAGTGGATTTAGGCTTTTGTAGAATATCCGAAATCTCACGAACTGATTTCCCACAAAAGGTGCCATCCCACTATATTGTCACATTCCAACTCGTTAACTCATAACCCTTTCACTTACTCATTGCCTCAAAAACGCATAAACACAACCTGGCAAACCAGTACTAATGCTTTTATAGCTTTGAATTACACACCAAATTGCTTCACTCTTCACAACCACTTTTTTAGAGGGTGTCTGGATACTTTTGACCAGATAGTGTCGTATACACTCCCTTACATTCGGATGCATCCCTTTAGTGCATTCAACAAATTACCATCATATACATTCCGCTTTAAAATCCCCGTCTTGAAACTTATTTAAGATTATAATACCAAAAAACAAACTGTAAATCATTAAAGACTTCAAAAGTAAATTTCTAGTGGATAAATTAAAATTGAATTGATTCAAATATTAAAATTATAGTCACTAAAAATCACGACATCTGAAATAAATGAAGACTTGTTTTTAAATTATGGAAACTAGAAAAATTTTCATGTGATTTTAATGATAATAATAATAAATAGTGATTGTTTAAAATTAAAATATAAGAAATAAGCGAACTTTAAACAAAATTCTCTAATTTATATATACATATTCGTTAAGAAATATACTAATTTTTTCAAAATGCATATATTTCTACAATGCATCCCATCATCGAATAATAACCAATGAAAAAATTTAATTTACTTAACAAATGTTACTACAATTGCATTAATAAGATATTTTAAATTGAATCTGATGAATCAAAATGTACTGCAGATTTATTTAAAACAAAAATATGATCATGCAACTACCATTTAAGAAAAAAAATGTCAATTGAACAATTTATTAAACAAGAAAAGGAAATTAAATAGGTTTGGAAATGTAATACGAAAAGTATAGGATAAATATTCAAATTAATCTGTATAAATGCTTCATGATATCATCAAAAATGGCAAATCTTATATTAATTGATAAAATTAATTATTTATATCGTTCAAACCACTCACGATCTATCAAAATATCTAATTTACTGATTTCAGATATTTTCATTTTTATACATGTTGAAACGCAATGAATAATTGCTCACTACATAATTTAATTTTAATGCATATTTGATTTACATCGCTACCATAATTAATTAGCATGTACTGTTTAATTTATTAATTTCCAAATCAAAATTAATTAACGTTAAACACGACATAATTAAATAAAAACATTATAATCCCATATCGTAAATTAGTCTACTTGAGTCAAGCTAAAGATACAAAAATCTGTGGAAAGTATATCATTCATTATTACCTCTGCACATTTTTGCTTTAATTCAATTTCCTCTCTTGTTTGTATCAGAAGATTTAATTATAGGATTATAATTATATAAAGTTAATTATTTTGCAAGAAAGATAAATTAGATTACAGGCGACTTATTTCTTTTTATATAAATGCATTTATGAATAGTATTTTATTCTGGATAAAGGTAGTCTTTTGAATAAATTTAAATTAAGATTTATAATTTATTTCATAATGGGATAGAGAAGGACAAATTCAGATTTCTCATAATTTTAGTTTAATTTTTTTTGTTCAACTAAAAAATATTCAGTAGCTTAATTATTGTTTGAACATTTTTATTGATATTCTTCAAGAATCAGTAAGTTTATCGCTTGAATATGTACAAAAATATCTGAATGTAACATATGATGTTATTGGTTTCTTATGTATGAAATTGTAACTGACTGAAAAGATATGGTTTCCAAGTTTACCCTATACATTATAAGGTTTTAATAAAATGCAAATTCAGCTTATTATTAAAAAAATTATATTCATCTATATAATTGAATATGCTGTTAAAAATAGTAATCAATTGAAATTAGGCTGTATGAGATATAAAGTGTTCAATGAAAAAATAACAATTGCTCTACAAACGTTATTATAATAGGCAGAACTCTGAGAATCTTCCAAAGATGACGATTCATGGTAAAACGAATTTGTTAAAAGACCAATCCATCTGGTCTGCCATTAATTGAAAGGTAGCAAGTAATGTCATTCCATACATTCCTTCAAACATGTTTACAAAGCTGTAAGCCAATTAATGTCACTAGAAAGTGTTTGCCGAATCGACATCTTCATTCGAATAAAGAGTTTTCTAGATATTCAATTTATGACTCAAGGGACTAGGGATGCTGTATGTTGAAGGCATAATATTAGTTTTAATCATTAGCGCTGATTTCAAGTGACATTTGAAGAATATTCAAATAATCACGAACAAATAATTTGCGCATCATGAATATATAAATTTATTATGTGTGAGAAGTTTTACGTTGTGTCGTTGCTGATGGAATATTGCATTTAACAATATGCTACATAAAACAGTAATATCAGAAATTTCTTGATAGACAGAATACCTGGTACATTTAATTATCAATCGAAATTGTGATATTAGACCATTGATTATTATATTCGAAAGACCTTCGGAAAAGCCACTAACACATTTATGTTTTCTTTTTCAATTCCTACTATTAGATTCCATTTGAAGTTAATACAGTTTTTTTCAAATATTAATTCATTTATTTTTTATTACTTAGTTAAAAACTAACTTTCCCGAAAAATACTTCATTTTCCCACCGACAAATAGGACACGAATTCAGTGTGTTTTTCCCCACACTAATGAGGTTAGGCTTAACAGGTTTTGGGGCGATTAATTTAAACGAGTCTGTTTAATTTAATAATATTTGACGCATTTGATACTAAATATTGTTCATTAATAGATTCTTTTTAAATTCATTGTGAAGTACTTTTGAATTAAAATAATGCAGAATAAAGAAAATTTGAAATTTCTATTCTGCATTACGTATCTCAACTGGCGTAGAAAAATCAAGCATTTAGCGTTGTCCCAATTGGCTTTGTATCCTTAATCGGTGTTGAAAATTCAACTTAGTATAGTTTTCCTGATCAATTATTTATAGTAATTTTGATTGTCAGGCCGGTATAGTCTGGTTTGTACGGTGTTTTATTCGCATAACTTGGGCTGCGAGTTCAAAGACCATATATAAAAAGGGGAATGGAAAATTGCCAGAAAATTCGCTTTCTATTTTGCTGCTGAACCCTTTGCACTCGGAAAAGTAATTCGATGCATAAATATTCAATGTACAATGGCTTGTTTATTACTCAAAATCTCTCTCTCTGTGTGTGTGTGTTTAAAATTAATTGTATCTGTCCTTTTATCAATTTGTAGGTATTCAATAACCAAAATTGAAACGTAAATAAAAAAATTGTCAAAATGATGCACCCTTCTTGAATGGGGCCCAAGAGGCATCATCGAGTGCAAAGGGTTAATATTGTGATTCTGCCATATGTGTATACATATATATATATTATTTGTAATTATATAACTAAAAGTATCTAAAATAAAATCGACATTGATTTAAAAAAAAATGTTTTTTATATTACATGTTTTAATTCAGGACGCGAAAATTGTTGTTTATTGCATTCATGCCTCTACTATGTTATATTCATGGGGATATTCAGTAAAACAGTTTTATGTCTGAAATCACCTAATATATGCAGTCAGAGCACTTCCTTGATGTAATTACCATGCAAAATGATGATGCTAGAACCACAGTCATCAGTGTTATTTCTGACTCTTAACAAACCAAGAACACACTGTCATGTTTAGTTTCTATAAATTCATGGTGTGTAAAGTGGTGTTTATTGCATTCATGCTATCGCAATGCTATATTCATTGGAATACACCTCAGAACAGTTTTATGACAGAAATCACTTGTTAAATATATGAAGTCAGAACTTTCACTTAATGTAATTACCAAGTGAAATGGACCACAGTTTTCAATGCTATTGTGTGTATCATATATTAGATACAACTTATTGAATTGTCTCTAAGCTTCCGTAGAATGAATGAGAAATTATTTGAAATTTACAAATAACTGTATACGATTGGTACTACTTAATTTACGAGAAAAATATATCTTTGTTATGCTCTTTTAAAATAAATAAATTGATGATAATTTCATAAATGATGATTATGATGTCGTTTCTTCATTATTACGGAAAGAGGGGTGCAGTAGCTTCTGAGGGTAAGGACCCCTAAGCAACCGAGGACAGAGTTCTGAATTCTAGCTCATGTGAAGATAATACTAACACACTAGATTGCACAAATCCCTTTTTAAGGATGGCTCTTTCACACACCTCCCAGATAGAACACATGGGAAGAATAATCATCCCAGAACCAGAACGTGAATACCTAGACTATCCAAGGAGCCATCATTCCTTGAAAAAATTATACACTGAACATTTTGATTGTTAGATTATTGAGCAAAGTATCCCTAGTTAATATAACATCTTTTTTAACATTAGTTATTTATTTTTCAGAATGTGCTCAAAGTTTCCGAGGCCCAGCCTTCACTAAGGAACCACCAAATAAAGCTGTATTCCATAATTCTTCTGGTACTATCATTCCCTGCCACGCAACAGGAGTGCCACAGCCAACAATATATTGGACAAAAGGTGATTGGACTCGATTACCAAATGTCCCAGGCCTGAGACATTCTAGGCAAGATGGCTCTTTAGTCTTCCAACCCTTCAGAGCTGAAGAATACAGACAAGATATCCACGGCGCTGTGTACCGATGCGTTGCAGCAAATAGTTTTGGATCCATTGGCTCAACAGAAGTACATGTTCGTGGAGGTAAGGATATATGAGACCAATTATTTTTTTAACATATTTAACTCGTAACAGGAGATCTGAATATCCTCATGGCAAAACACACAAGGAGTAAAAATGACTTAATCGTTCATTTTAACCCCTTAACCGGTTTGCCCGTTTGCCCGTTCGTACATCGATTTATCGAATTTCGATAGTTGCAAACAAAAAATAAATCATTCATAACAATTATAATTCAACCGTTAAATGACTTCAACTTCGTAGATAAGCCAAGTATTCCATGGATTTCCATTTGATTCAAAATAAGAAAATATTCCCAAAATAGAAGGTGTCATCGTATTAGATAATAAGGAAAATAAACCGGTTAAGGGATTTTTGTCTTTTGTCAACGCTTTGGAATTTATCTTAGAGACACAGTACATTTTGAAAACCATGTAATTACCAAAGATACAAAAAATATTAGTAATATACTACTAATATAAAATACTGCTAAATACTACTAATATGCTACTAATATGAAAATAGTAGTAGTAATTAAATTAAATTTAGAAATTTGTTATAAAAACCCATCTTTTAATGAGTATTTACTTCGTTTAGATATTAAAAAATTACTCTAAAATCAATAACTGGTTAAACCTAATAAATAAAAAATGAAAAATATAAAAATTTTAAAACATTATTTGAAGAATACTGCCTAATTCTTATGCATCATTCAAAATAAAAAGAAGTTTCAGAGACATGGAGTCATTCATGTTTCTGAAACTAAAAAAAAGAAGAATAATAGAAGTTTATAAGTTAATAGAAGTTTATAAGTTAATAGAAGTTTATAAGTTAATAGAA
>JAOUZG010036900.1:3743807-3762269 GCA_026289955.1 Argiope argentata | reverse complement strand
AGTTAATAGAAGTTTATAAGTTAATAGAAGTTTATAAGTTAATAGAAATTATATTGGTAATTTGCTCATAAATAGAAGGAAACATTTTGAAACAGAATAACTTGGCTATATGCACGTGTTAATACTCAGACTTTTGTCAACATAATACTAAAAATAATTGAAGATATTGAGAAGATAATTGTGTTCAAGGACAAACCACCGCGTGGTACTCAGAGAAAATAAACAACGGCAGTCATTTTGACTCCCATCTCCAGCTAAGTTTTAATATTTCTAAAAAACGAAACTAATAAAATGAACTAAAATAATAACTTGTAAACCAACAAAATAGTATGGTATAATTTATAAAATAAAATTTTCTGAGCCAATTGCACATTAATAACAATAAAATAATCTTTCATTTAATTATTTATAAGCTGCCGTAATTTAAAATTATTTATATTATTTTAAAATTTCAAAGCCATCTATTAATGGGGACTATAATGATTAATCTATTTAGTATCCGTTTTTCAATTAATCGATGATAGATAAAAATATATTCACAGTACATACCATGTAAACATATAATTCTTATCATTTGTTATTTCGAAATTTAAATTAAGAAAAAATAGAGCTTATGCGTAAATGATTCCTGAATTATAAATTAATAAATACTTTGAAATTTAAATGAGATTAAACCTTACATTAGCAATAATATTGATTTAATTCCAAAAACTGATATTAAGTATTTCTTTTTCAGGGTTATTTTATAAATTAGATGCTATCACTCGGGTTAATTTTTAATTGTAATTTTGCGTATTAGAAACACTTTCATTTTAAATAATATTTAGCAATTCCTATAGATATTCCTTTTATAATATAGAGATGACGGAAACAGATCTTTTCCTGAAACTAAATACTAAGCATGACTAATTTTAATAAACTAAATATTTATCTTTAATAGATAGCTTTAGAAGTTCAAATTCTAAGGAAATTCTAAGTTTAAGAGTTAAGTTAACTAAATGCCAAAGGTTAAAAATCAAACATTGAAGCTAAATACTTTTATTGAACATTGAACCTTTTTTTTTACATTTTAAGCTCAATAATTATTCATTCCTCAATCGATAAAATCATTTTACTTTAGAAATTATATTGATTCACTTCTAACCGTTCGGATCAAATATTACTTTTTCATGGTTATTCGATTTACCAGAGGATAATCATTTCGGTAATTGCTAATTATAATTCTATGTAATTGAAACTTGGTCATTTAAAAACAATATTTGAATTATTTTATAGTTATTGATTTTATAGTATAGCGATGATAAAAAAATCCCTTTAACCTAAAAATTGAGACCTCAAATAAACGTTTTTATTATATAGCTTTGAAAGTCCAACTTCTTAGCGAAACCAAAAGTTCCATTAAAGATTTAAGATAAAAATCAAATATTAAGCTTAAATACACTTTTTATATCTTAAGCCCGATAATTATTCATTCCTCAAATATGAGAGAAAAATCTTAAAATAACAAAAACTGAATAATTTATAACCCGGATTACATAAAAAGAAAGAAAAAGCAGAACACCTCCTCATCTCCAAAGCACAAAAAGTCCTCATACGTTTCCCAAACCAATCAAAAAGACATCAAATATGTAAGACCAAACACGAACTTATGCAAAATCCAGTAAAATAAGTTTATCACGGAGAGAGATTTATTGAATGTCCTTTTATCAACACGATGGCGGTAAGTTTGGCAAAACATCGGGAAAACTTATCGCGTGCCAAAAGCAATAGAGCGGTCATCTTCTGTAATTAGTGACGATGGGCGTAGCCCCATTCACAACTATTCTTTCCTGACAGGAAAGGTAATAGAAATAAGTGTTTGCCGCTGCAGCTGCAGGTGCATGCAAAAGTCGGAATATGCCTTAAAAATACATGTCAATTTCTCTTTTAATGAACCAATCGCGGCGTTCTGCTTTGGACTTAATGCACCTCAATTTCTCTCCCCCCGTTTGCAGGCTGCTGAATTTGCAGGGTTGAATAGAGAACCTAATGAAGTTGATATGGACGTTAGAAACTGCAGGGAGACCGACGTTTATCGCTAATTTGTTGCTACATTGATGGAATGAGTTGTCACTTGCATGTGCGCTTACCGCGACACGAAATTATCTTTAAATAAGATAATTCCGTGGCTTAATAAAGCCCTGGCTCTGCAGATTTACTTGCTAGCAATTTGTAATTATTTTCTGACTTCAAGGAGGTAAATTTACATTTACGGAAATACTTAAGATATGGATTAAACGTGGAAGTAAAATATATAGAAAGTGAATGAAATTGGTTTAGTTTAGAATTTATTTAGATTGGAAAACTTTTAGAGTTGAAGTGATTGCTTCGATGTGCTTATTTAATTCAAAATTGGATGCAATGGCATTTGTTCTTATGAATTATTTTAACTTGTATAACTAAAAGTTATATATATATATATATATATATATATATATATATAACTAGATTTATTCATCTTAATAGTTACAATTTATATTAAAATAAAAATCAAGGAATTTCATATTACTTTTATTTATATTAAAAGTTCTGATTTATAAATATTTCTTTTTCATTAGAATTCTATTATTATGATCTTTTAGATAGCATTTTAGCTCTCTTAATGGATGCAAAATGTTTAATGGTGTTTAAGTAATATTTTTAGGCCGGGATGGCCTGGTTGGTAGATCGTTGGACTCTTACTTCTCAGGTTAAGGGTTCGAAGCTCAACGACCAAAAGATTCCCCGAGTGTAATGGCGGCTGGTGCTCGTTACATCTTTTCGTGGTCGCAAAGACCTTCATGTCGAGAGTAATACCACTGGGGGTACTGGGTCATAGGGGATCGTTCTCTGTTCCCGGTCTAAATTACGATCTCAGATGAATGAATGAATTTACATGAATGAAGTCCGCCCCCTAAAAAGGGTTGTGACGTGTGAGTAGCTAAGTTGTACTCTTAGTCCCAAAATGGCATTACGTGTGAAACAAATAAACGCATTTCTTAGGCTTAAAATCTGCTGATTGTATCAGTGGGGACTTGCCCACGGCGATCGCTATTAGTCACAACAACACAAGTAATATTTTGAGCAAAAGTAATTGTAATTTCTCTAACAGAATGTTTAGCTATTACATTTTAAAACTAATTTCAATCTTCAATATTCAGTAGAAGTTTTATAAATCTAATACTTCAACATTAAATTGGATACAAGTTGAACATAATTTAAATATTTATTTTTAATGGTACAAAGAAAAGAGAATTCTTATAAAATCATATATTACGATTTTTTTTCATTCCACAGAAAGAAAGAAGGGTATTGAAGTAAAAATAAATATGCATGAAATTTCAAAAACCCATTGCTAACGTCTTTAAATTTCCTTCTGATGAATTTACGACAATGTGTTATTAACTCAAGGTGATGAAAACCAAGTGCTAGAAATTAATTATTCGGATTGTTATATTTTAAATGCTAAGAACAAAGAAAAATTAGGCGTTTATTTTTCAAAATCAAGAATTGTTTAAAGGCTCTACACTGACAAAAACTCAAGGAATCAAATCTAAGATTTAAAACCAAAATATATTCGAACATATTTATTTTTAAAACAATAATCTATTTAGATAATAAAATGATTCCAACATCATAAAGATAGCTAATAGTTGTGTTGCTACGTATATATCTTCTGGCGAGAGGTTATTAATTTAATATTAGTAATAATAACTCTTCAGTATGCTATATTGATTAATTAAATTTGTATAGCTATTAATTTTATTAGCTATTATTAAAATTAATTTAATTATTAATTGCTCTAATATAGATATTATAAATAGCTATATTACAGAAATTAACTAGCATATAATAATTATAAACGTTAAAAGTAGCAACTATACCCTATCGATTATAATATATTTAATATTTTTCAGGCTTTCAGTTTATAGAATATTAAAAAAAATATATTAAAAGATTTTATCTATATCTGTTTTGCCTTAATATACAAAGACGAATTTTTAATCTTAGCTTCAATTTCTCATCATGTTGAAGTTATAATATAATATTATTTTAATTAAAATTATTTTAATATATTTTAGTTCTCTTAAAGTTATATTAATTAGATCCCACCAAATACTTTGCACATTTTTACATTCTTACTGTCCTTATTTATTTGAAAAATATAGTAAGGTGCTATTTTTAAAGGTTTTTGGAAATATTATCTTCAAAGCAAAATTGCATTCCGTTTCTTAAATCTATTTTAAAATCTCATGTATTGTACGGATAAAAGGGTGCACAGGATTGTTTCATTCATGGTAAAACCTTTTTGGATAAAGACGTACTGGCGACTCTGTATTTTTCTTTGCATTCCAGGTCGGCTAGGATCTTGTTAGAAATAAATTCAATCCCAAAACGGAGCTAAAAGTAACAAAAAAAAATGGAGAAAGGAAAAGAAAGAATTTTTAAGAAAACAGAAGAGACGAAAAAGTAAACTTCGAAACTGGAAACAAATCTCCAGAGTTCGGAGACAGTTCTGGTGCAAACGTTGTTTCCTATGACGCAAGTAAGAATAAGAAATAAATTTATAAATAAATAAATACAGCGTGAACGATGTTATCCACAATTCCACTTTTTTTTCTCCTGTAACCAATTTAACGTCTCTATCTGATCCTGAAGAACTCGATATGCGAAAGGCGAACACCGACTTGCCGGTTCCTTGTTTGCAAATTAATTTATCGCCCGGTATGTATGGAGTATGCAAGTAACCTGGATGACAACGGCGGTGTTGGAGCTTAGAGTAGAAATGCCACGGAGGTCTGTACTGTTTGCTTGCTCTGCTTATGCAGTTTTTCTTGCTTGTTAATGATAGCATTGTTGGATACCAGCGTCATGCGTCACTCAGGGTTTTACCTCAAAAAGAATTCTGAATGGAATGTAAACAAAAAATTTGGAGTTGCAAAGAAATGTGTCAATTCGTTTTCTGGGGAATAAAGATGCATTCATGTAGTTGTCCTTTTCATTTTTCAGAAAAATATAAAACATTTTGATGTGTAGCCTTAATAATAAATATCAATGTAATAGTTTCTCCTTAAAAATATTTTATCCACAGAATATTTATTTAAAATCCTCTTAATTAATATTTTAAACAAAACATCAGAATTGGAAAGGAAATAAAATTTTAGTTCATTCATTTAAAATGGATCATAAATTTTAATATTTTTAGAAATGGTACTTTATTCTTAAGCATGAGTATAAAAGTCTTAACTAAAAAATGTATATAATTTAAATAAAAATACAAATTTTATTGTTATAAAAACAGTGGCTAGTTAAAATTTTAATGTAATTAAAACTATGTTGTCATGTAACTAAAACAAAATAAAACTAACTCATTTTATGACAAAAATAATTTATTATTTATAGTATAATAAATTAGGATAATTGGGAACGATTTTTGCAGACTTCATATTATTAAGATTTAATAGATTACTTGTGAAAAAATATATAGTTTATATGAGTGCTTATTCATGTTATATGATGCTAATCAATCAGTATCTTTCAAATTCATTTATTAATTAACCATTTTTAGTTACATGCCAATATCATAATTATCTTACTTGACTTCAAGTTAATCGCACATCAAGAGTTAAATATTAATATGGTTTTTGAATCTAATAGCTGTAATGGGCTAATTTAAAGAAAAATATATTTGAAATAATAAAAAAAGCAATCGAATAATAAAAAGAATTTAGTTTACTGTTCATTCCCGATAACTTCAAATACTGTTTCAATTGGTTTTATAAATAAGTATGCTATTTCAACTACAATTTATGATTTATATGAGATTTTAGGGCACAGATTGTCATATCTAACCAATTCTATCAGCATGGACAAATTTATAATCCATTTATGTTTATTTTTTTCTTTAAACGTCGGTAACTGAACTTTTACAAAAACTTATACAATATATGAATATAATAATACCCTAAAAGTTCTATCTAAGATTTGGTGGAAAAAAGAAACATTGATTATGCAGTTAATTATAGTTGTAGAAAATACAGTTCTTGCTTCAAATGAAGTGTTATCTCTATTTCAATTAATTTTATAAAGGCAATTAAATTGCTTGAAACTTGCATCTTTATCGACACAAAAATCTATTCCAACTTGAAGTGTATATTTTATCGTATAAGTGGAAATTATACGATTATTACCAAAACAATTATTCCTTTAAACTGCTGGTCTTGAAACTTTTCCAGTTGACAACAAATATCAACTCCTAGTATTATATAACTCTAATAATATCAACTCTAAATATATGGTGCTCATAATTAAACTTCCCTTATAAAAGCATTCTGCAACGCAAGCAGATGAATGGATTGTAATGGAATTTGATTTTCAGATTACAGACGGGATGCACTCAAGGAATTTTGGAGAAGACAAAGTAGATATAAAAGGCCACCAGAGGATGCCTTTTTTCAGAAGAACTTTAAAGTTAGCTTATGGAAGGATTAAAACGGAATATAGAATAAACTTTAACATTTCGTGACTAGTTTCTGATTACCCCATCATCGAACCACATAAAGTAAAAGTATGTAGCCATTGAAGCTCGCGATACGAACCTGCAACGCTAGAGCCAGTACTCGAGTAACGTAACCACTATACCAAAAAGTCAACTTAGGTATCGTAGATGTTATATGGCTTATGAAGCTAAAGCCACAGTACTCCTCCACCAGTGAGTCAGTGAAGAGACGAACGAATTTGAAAGCGCCAAGCATTATGGCGAGCGTGTGAGTTCGTTGATGCGTCGAGTGAGTGACGGCTTTGTATTCTGGTAGATAGCGCCACGACATATCAGAAAGTTACGTTGTCAAGGTCACAAATATCGCGATTGAAGGTTGCGATACGAACTATCGACGTTAAAACCAGTAGCCGAGTAACATAACCACTATACCAAAAAGTCGACTTCGGTATCGTAGATGTTATCTGCCTTATAAGGCCAGAGCCACAGTAAGTAGAAAATAACGTAACTCAGTTTACGCGAAAAAAAAAACAGTTTAGTTTATAGAAACAAAAACAGATGAGAGCTAAATGTACAAAACAAGCATTTGATAATCTTATACAGGGCGATTTAGGGAAAGGTGCTCCAAGTGACAACCCTCATTTATCTTCAAGTCGATGGACAATTTGTTCAACAGCAGATCTTAAGTGATCACCTGTGACGTTTCGCACATGAAGCGGTATGGAGTCTCCAACCTTTTCCGATTTCTCATTTTATTACCCATGATTCTTGTTTTTTAATCTTTAATATGTTGTTGTTTCTTATGACACTTGCCATAGTCAAGCTCTCTGAGGTAGTCCGCGATTGAAGCTTAATCAGCGCCTCTTGTTTTCCAGCACCGCCAACTAAGGATAAGATTATGACTTTTTACTACTCACTCATCACAATCATTTGTGCAGCCCCTTTTTACGTGGGAGAGGGGCACAATCACACACCTTACAGATAGAGCACAGAAGAACAGCCAAGTTCGAACCGGTTTTCCCAGGTCATGGGGAAGATCACTACCCCTATTCCAGGATGTCGGCTATCTTTAATATTGTTTCTGTATTCCCTTTTACTCGTTTTTTGTATTAATATTTTCAAGAAAAGGGAGATTCTGGCAGAGATTCTTAGAACTTTTTTTTTTGAAATTCCTTGAGTGTATCTCTTGTATAGTCTGTATATACCAAATTTCTTTGTACAATGTTCAAACCTTTGCATTGTAGAATGCTGTATAATGTGGAGATTTAATTACAACTACAATCTATTATATAACATATATTATATTAAATGTATATTAAGAATATTAAACCCTATTGCATTTTATTTACGTAATTAAAATGAAGAAAATTAATTAAGTACACTAGCTTTAAAATCGCATATCTAATCGGAATATGTTTATTTATCCCAATAACTAATAAACTAATAATCCGAAAAGGCCATCATCAAAAGTCATCATTGGATGATGGCTTTTAAAATATTTAGGTCAACATTGTTGTTTTGAAAAAAAATCCACCTCTCACTGTACTTAACCAAGGGTTTGTAAATTTAATTTGATTGCAATGTTTTAAGTTAAGCGAAATAAATTATCGAAAATATTCACAATTTAAGTTCTTATTTGTTCAAGAGTTTACCGTAATCATTGGAAAAATGTAATGGTAAGGGACATTAAAGTTACTTCAAGCTAAATATCAATTAAATTGAATGAAGCTAATTAAGTAAAATACTTGTCTGAAAAGTCGTTTGGCTTATTCGATAACATTTAGTCTGATACCGTTAAAGATAATTTGAAATGGTGATTTTTCTCATTTCTTTTATTACTGAGTTATTAACTGATTTTCTAAGGGTCCATTAAATATAAGGAGTGCTTTTTAGAGATAACATAATACTAATTCAAGCTTAATCATCTTATTTGTTTTCGATCGAGGAAGTTAAAATTTTCAGCTTTTCTAGAAGACCGTCGTAAAGTCTTTTTACGCATCGTTAAATATTTAATCAATTAACTTTGTTTAAGATGAAATCGTTTATAAATAAAATATATTACTTTAATAGGCATCTTTTTCAACATTAGTAATTATTTGCAGTATCTCATATTTTATATGCATGGATTCATGTTGAATATAATTAAATTAATTATATTTTGAATTGAATGTATATGATCAATATAATATTTTTCTTTTCCAAATAAATCTTAAATTATCACGTAAGTTTATAGATAATATGAGATAAAGATAATTAGATGGGACAGCTACTACAAAATTGATGCTTGTACTATAATTACAATAAAGCAAAATAACCACAACTAAAAATATGATATTAAAGGAAATCACTTTATTAAGTATTATTTTATATTTTAAATAAAAATATTAGAATTGCCACAAAATATTTTATTCCCCAATAAATTTTGCCTTAGATGAATTGTGCATCGTTAATAAATTAAAAATAAGTATATTTTGTTTTTGTTTTTATTTCAAATTTCTTCAAGTGCGTATAGAATCTTCTATTCATACGCATACATATATATACATATAATTAAATTAAATTTTCTTAATATAAAAGTAACGCATTTTTCTTCAAATAAATTATGTCACAAGTACATAAATTTTATGCCTCAAAGGTAAATATAAATAAATAAATACATGGTAGTGAAAATTATAATTTTAAGTCTAATTAGTGCTAAAACTTCAAAAGTATAAGTTTCAAAGGGAAATTATCACATGAAAGATAAATACTATTAGTGGCTTGGTTTGTAATATTCTAAACTTATTTTTAATTTATTAGTCTTCTTTGTTTGATAAAATAAAGGACGAAATATTAAACAAGAAGAGTTCGTGTAATTTTTGTTCAGGTCTATTACATTTTAAAGAATACTTTTAAAAATTATATATTTTAGAAAATTTCGTTTATTTACATTTCATAGAAATACCTAATATTTTTTTAAGAATTTTAACATTGAGTGAATATTTAAATAAAAGTACTAATTAGAAAAATGTAAAAAGATTATCCCAAAGAAATAAAAAAAGCATTTATTTCCCTAAATGTTGCACTCAAATAATTATTTTCAATTATAAAGTTTTATTAATCATGAAAAAGGATGGGTGGTCGTATAAAAAACAATTATTTCTATAAAAGCTAATGATAAAAAGTTTTTAAAAATAACTTTTTTATGGGAACCAAAAATAAAAGTTTTAGGTTGTAAGCTGTTTCTCCTCTGCATATATAAAATTACATGCATTTTTTATTACATGATTTGTTGCAATATATGTAACTCAAAATTTAGAAGTGAGGGTATTTCAAATTCGGGCAAAGAAATTTCTTATAGAAATACAAATTTCTTCAATCGATAAATATTGGGTTATGCAAAAGAAAGTTGTTAATATCGGTTACTGTTGTTTCTCTTGGTTGGCCAATTGTATCATTATCACTTTAGGACGAAAAACCCCACAAATTGAATATTTGAAATCTCTCAGAAAAGTAATGCAATACCGTGGAAGGATATAGAAATTTTGACTTTCTCTTGTAGTATAATTTTCAGTTTTCTAAAAAATATCATATTTCAGTAAGATGAAAACTTTGAAAGGCTACAGAATTTTGATTAATGAAATCGCAATATATCTTAACTACAGAAGGGTTCAAAAACCATTTTTTGACTTCTTGTCATCTTTCTAGAAGACATATTTTCAGAATGGTTTAGATGTATAAAGATGCAAGCAGAAATTTACATCTCATATATTTTCATTTACTTCAAAATATACGAATTGTAATTTATAATTCAATATTCTATGAACGAAAACGGTGAGATTACATAAGGGTCATAACTGGCACACGTACATTGATAGATACAATCAGATCATTTCTATGGTTTTGTAATTGGGTTTTGCATCAGGTAGAATCAATGCCTTATCGACGGAGAAAAGTAATTTGGATACAGAATGTTGCTTTAATTGCGGTGTTAACTTAATCTGTCAAATAGATATATCTTAAAGTGATTAAAAACTCATTCTTCAATATATGCGAGAATCTAAAGGAGCAGTAATTATCTGTAAATGTGTGGTCTGACATTTGTCTGCACTTATTTTGTACAGCAGTATGCTGAATATGACCGGTATATTCAATTAATTTCAATTAGCAATTCAAGTTTTGATAAATTATGCACATATGTGCTATGTATGCGGATAAAAACAAACAAACATGTGGTATGTTTATAAACAAATTAAACATACGGCATGTTCGCCAACAAATTAAATATGTGGCATATTTGTGAACAAATTAAATATGTGGCATGTTCATGAACAAATTAAATATGTGGCATGTTCATGAACAAATTAAATATGTGGCATGTTCATGAACAAATTAAATATGTGGCATGTTCATGAACAAATTAAATATGTGGCATATTTGTGAATAAATTATACATGTGGCATATTTGTGAATAAATTAAACATGTGGCATATTTTGTGAATAAATTAAGCATGTGGCATGCTTATGGGTAAGTTAAATATGTGAAATGTTTGAGGACCAATTAAAAACGTGATGAGAGTTATTATTTACAGTCTTCAATGCAGAATATGCTTTTTCAGACCAGCTATCAAATTGAAGAAACCTGACATGATTGTAGAATGTTGAATCGCTTTTGTTCAGGTATACATGAGAGAAGAATTCCGTTAGCGTGTAAGAATTCTTGTATAGGTAATGAGTATATTCACTTTGGAAATATGTGCAGGCTTTTAAGGGAATTAGTTATTCATATTTTGAAGTTAAATAAGAATTATTGCAAGTTGCATTATTTTTTGATTCCATTCTTTTAATTAATCCTTTTGTTATGAGCACTATTAATGAAATATACCATGAGGTACTTGTTAAATTACATGTGTTTAAATGGAAGTAAATAAACCAAATTTTTACTCAGTCAATGAGACCAAAAGTTTAAACCAACAAATTTGAAATTTAATGGATAGTCAAATTTTGCTGATAGAAGCAAAAAACTGAGTATGCTTATAAATAAATTTCAGATTAACTTTTCATCATCTAAAATAGTAATAACATGATAAAAAGTATAATATAACTTAATTTAATTATAGATTTTATTAATATATTTTAATATAGATTTAAATATAGATATTTAAATCGATATTAAAATATTAAAATATAGATTTTATTATCAGTCTCTACAGATATCAAGTTTAACTTGAAATTCCTACTTTATTTGATGGATCTGGAATCTTATTTTAATTGTAATATTTATTAAAATAAGTGCATGTTTCATTTTTTATTCCTTTTTATAAAAACAGGGCATGTTTAATACCGGGGCAATTCAATAGTTCCCAAAAACTTGATTCAAGCATTCGATCTTCAAAGGTACAGTGCTGACGGTTGTACAGAGAAATATCCGAAAAAAATAAGAAACAAATGCTGATAATTTATTCAGCACAATTATACAAACATGCAGACATGAAAACACATTTGTAGTGAACAAAGCAACAGCACTTAAATAAACAGCATTGCACCAGTGTCAAATATGTAACAACGAACATCATAACAGCATAAAAAGCCCAACAACACTTTCTCTTATTACTATTTCTGACTACACAGCTCATAGACTAATCCAATACAAATCTGTTTCTCAGCAAATGCCATAATGATGATTAAATAATTATCTTATTTCTTGTAAACCACCTGTTTTTTAAATAATTTCCTTGAGAGATAGAAGAATGCTCTAAAAATAATCATAATTTGCATTCTAAAGAGAGTAATCACATTTCCTACAGATTATTAAATATTCAATTTTGTTACCTCCCTTTTGATGGAATTCACTGCATTAAGAAACAGTGCTTTCTCGACAATACATAACTCGATAACCTGCAATTAAACAATGATATGCAATTTATTTCTTCCAATTATGGCTTAAAAGAATGTGGTTAGATACCTTTAATGTATTCTTAATTTATTAGTAACTTAAATGGCGATAAATATTAATTTAAATAATTAATTAACTTTAATTAAAAACGACAGTTCTGTATTCCATATGTAAAGTGGGAAACATAATGTTTCCATTTTATATTTTAAATAAAATTAAGTTTGCTCGTAGTAATAATACATAGAAGTAATTATTAAAATTGCTTTATAAATCTGTGGAATTATAGCTATTACTGACAAAATACATTCAGATTAACAAATAAATCCTAAGAATTATTTGCATTACATATTCAAGTTTTCAAATATATGCATTATTCCAGGACTATATTTCTTATTACGCTAGAAACAGTAATCCTATAATTCATAATTTGAAATCTTACTATTCTGTTATTTATTATTTTTAAATATGAAGATTATTCTTCTCTGTGATTTTTTTTATCTTAATGTGAAACTTTGTAAGTGTTTAAAAGAAAAACAAAAGTCAATTTATCTCAAAGATTAAAATAAAAAGCATTGAAAAAAGTATGTACAATTATATGGTATTATAATCCTAATTATGTACTTTAGCTAAAAGTTTCTCATTTAACAGTTATACAACAATTAGTTTACTATACAACAAAAACATTAATCTACAGGTAATGCTATATTCCATATGTAAGTTGTTAAACTGTTAATAAATTTAGAAAAAAATATGCTTTTAACATTTGATTATTAAATTGAATTTTTTTTTAGTTTATAGAGTTACGCAAACTCATTTTAAAACAATCACTTTGCTTAACATTTAACTTTCTAGAATTAAAGCAAATTATTAGAAAGCAATTTTAAATATTTGATTTATTTTCCATCAATGTAAAACCCAAAAGATAATTTGAGCAATTAATTTGCAGTTTTTTTAAGATAAGAAAAGTATTCCTAAAGTAAAATGAATATTGATACTATTTTATTATTTCATGTAATTTGTTTTTTAGTAACATATTAGTTCGACTGGTGTCTTTAAAAATATCTTTAATTATTCATCGCAAATATTTCATCAAAACATTTAGCTTTGGTCAGCGAAATTTATTTTTATTTTTACTTTGTATTATAATCAATAATATTTATCCTCTAAGCTAACTACTCATAAATCATCCTAAATTTCTTTTCAAAATTTTTATTGATTCCTTTATTTTATCGTTTATTGAATGTTTAACGTATAAAATTTTATAATCCTTTTTATATTCAATTAAGCTTAAATGATTTTTTATAAATATCTGAAACTGTAATCATTATTCTTTAATAGGAACAAATGATTAATTCATAATCGATACTCCCTCTTTTTCTGATATGGCATAGCTTTAACTAGAATATAATTCAAGGCTAAAATATTTAATTAAATTAGATTATCACTATTGATATTTAGGAAAGGAATTTTATTGCATTTGTCTCTCGCGCTTTTTTTAATATACGTTACATTATTTAATAGCCTGATAATTTCAATAAAATGTTTCAACATTTTTGGTGCCTCTTTATCCATTAGTTCAAGATTTTATATTCTTCGAATATTTTTTCTCTTTTCTTCTGAATTGGAATATCGAATATATTATTTATAAATTTCGAGAAGTAAAATGCAATCCATGCTCTTTATTCATAGTTCTTAAACAAATCTTAAAATGAATTATTAAAGTTTATCTAATGCAAATGGCATTTACTGCTTTCTGAAGTTTTTAATTCTCAGTATAGAGATAAGGAATGCCTTTTCAATTATAAGTGAATTAGTATTAAATCTAAAGAAAGTTTTTCGAGTTAATATGCCTAGTTAATAAATTTGATTTTAACAAATATTCATAGAAACACTTGTTAACATTTTACACTGTGTTATGCAAATTGTTATTTTGCACAACGTTGTATCATTAAAATAAAAACTAATGTAAACTAGTAATCCATATATTATAAACTATTACAGTGTACATTATTGCATTAATAATGATAATACGCCAGTATACTATATTAATAATATATAACTAATGTGGTGGTAGCTTCATAAGCTAGATAATTACTATACTAAAGTATACTTTTAGTATTGTGGTTATGTTACTCGCCTATTGGCTCTAGCGGCGCGGCTCTTACCGAGACCTTCATCTGCCACATAGGTGACCTTCACATCACAACCTCATGCAATTGTAGAGGTGCCATCTACCTGCAGCAAAATTCATCGGATTCACTAGCCGCAGCAAGCAAACAAAGTTGTCAGATTAGCTAGTTGTAGGAAGTAAAAAAAGCCATCAGACTCATTTAAAAGCAAACATGGCCATCGGATTCGCTTGAAGTAGCAAGTAAAAACAAATGTCGTCAGACACGCTCGACGCAGCAACTCACTCATACATTCGTCATAACGCTTGGCGCTTTAAAATCGTTCGTCTCTCCGGTGACTCACTGGTGGGGGAGTACTGTGGCACTAACCTCATAAGCCACATAAGATCTACTGTACTGAAGTATACTTTTAGAATTGAGGTTATGTTACTTGGCTACTGGTCCTAGGGTCGCGAGTTCGTATTATGACTATCATCAAGGATGCTATTATAAAAATATATATTCTTTGTGAAAATGAATTTAATTATTTAGTATTTTTGTTCAAATGAATTTTTTTTGTATAAATTTAAATGATTTCTTACTTCCTTTTATTTTTTGTAGGAAAACTTTTTTAAATGCTTGCTTGTAATATTTAGGTACCTTGAAAGGGTTTCTTAATTTAGAAAATGAAAAAGTTCCTAAAACATTCCACACATTGAGTTTCAAGTTTCAGAAAGGAAATTGTGCAAGCAAACAAACAAACAAACAAAAACTCTAGTACATCTTGTTGTCTTGTAACAACATTAGGAACTGTAACCCAGATTTTTTCTAAATCTAAAACACGATAATCAAAAAGGGAGAATTGTATTATACCGTTCTACCAGAAAGTAGCGCAGCAAAGAAACAAAAATACATAGAAAAAGATAAAAAAAGAGTCCCGAATTGAAGTGTGAAAACGGAGTGATGTTAATGGAAAAACGTAGTTTAGATTAATTTAATAAAAATTCTCAGAAACAACTTGAAAAAAACACATTTGGGCAGAAAAAAAATATTTCCTCTTTTATAAGTTTTTAATCAAGATACATGAACAAATTCACATTGATAACAAAATATTTGTAAAAACAAATATTTTTTGTACTAATATGTATTCATTTCTAGATAGGATGGATGTTGCTTATTTCGATTCTCATGTATATGAAATTAGACAGTATAAATGTTTTTTTATTTGAAAAGTGCATTAAATGAAAAAAATCAGCAACATTATTTGTTTTTAAAAATTATGAACATATTAATTACAAAGTAAATATTTGAGACTCCAGATAAAAAAATTAAAGAATATTATTTAAAGAGAAATCACGGGCGTTTAATCATTTTATAAAAGCAAAGTAGATATTCCATAATACATTTTAACTAATTAAATGTATCATTAATAATTAAAATTTGTCATAGCTCAATAAAATTTTAACTGTTTATTTGAAATTCATAATTTTGAGTTTGCTGTTATTTGCTATCAAAAAGTAATTTTATTATTTTAAACTAGATTTTTTAATTCTTAAACCGTAAAAAATATAGCTAGCTTTCTTTAAATTCATATATTACCATTAAAAATGCAATGGTCTTTCTTCAATTTACCTAACAATTTTCAACTGTCAACTCATGTTTTTGATATATTTACCTGGTAGCTTTATCATACATTTAAAATTTATCTTTGTTTAATCATCCTACAAAGAGATGTTGTACTTTTACGTATGTATACTTTGCATTCATACTTATTATACTTATTCATGAATTCATTAATAAGTAGAATGCATTCTTATGTATTAATACTTATTATGTATACTTATGCATTTTTTTATCCATGTATGATTAAAACTGTTCATAGCATTCATATAGTCATGTATAATTTACTCTTGCCTTCGTTCTGACTAGATAAGCATTTTTACATGTGTGTTGATCTTCAATTGATGCATATTCAATAGATTAACAAAATATTAGAAACTATGCAGTCAAAATATAACAATATTGACTATGTTTGCCTTTGTAGTAAATATAAATATTTATTCCTTTAAACATATAACTATACATGCGTTAAAAGTATTGTATAAAAAGGAAGTAAAACTATATATTTGTACCAGAATGTTCAACAATTTAATTAAAATTACTTAAATTTAAAAATTAATTAAAATAAAACTCTTTGTAAATAAAGGAATCAAGCAATCAGTAAAACTAATGGAAATGTTAATTATAGTTTTGCTATTGTATTCTTTGATACAGACGAAGTCCTAAACACACGGATTATATATATATATAACAATTGATATTATGTCATATCGTTTGTCATATTTTAAATATCATATTATTAACATAAAATTCTTTAAAAAATTATTTCTCTAAAAAAGAAATTAAAATAGAATTTATGTAATTTTATTATGAGCGATTTTTTTTTCATATCTTTGCATATTATAACTTACATGTCTTACTTCCACGCTGAGCGATTACTCCTGTAAAAATGAAAAACATCAAACTTTTTTTAAAATTAAAGATAAACTATAAATTGTAGTTTATATGCTCACAAATTTCCTTAGCGAGAGAGACATTAGTCATTGATTGTAGAACTTACGATTTTTCAGTTTCAAAAACAATGCAATTACTTGTAGAAAGTAATTACTGTTGTTTTGTGATTACTTGATCATAGCATGAAAATAGTCATTAAATGTCTCCAGAATATAGAATAGTGCTTTTTTAAACCGTATTAAATTTCTCCCTTTTTAAATGTAAGTAAAACCCAACTTATACTCATTTATAAATTTGAATACCAATAAGCGTTAAAACGATACATGTACTCATCATTAAAATTTCTTTCATCTTTTAATGTCCCTATTGAAAACCGGTTACTTAGCATTTAAAAATCTTAAAACTTTATCTGTCAACACATTATCTATAAATAAAAAAAAAGTAAAGAGAAAAACTGCTTTTAAACTTTCTTCTTAATCACTTAAATGCCAAGAAATTCGTGACAGCTATCCATGACAAAAATATACGATAAGACTTTATAATGAGGGAAAACATCGAGTAAAACCACTCAATGACTTTTCTTTTCCATTAAAAATTATTTTTTAATTCCCACTTTTAATTATACTCTTTTCCAGTTACTCGAACGATTGAGTATTCCTTGAGAAAATCCATTAATTTCAGCACCTTACGTCAAGAGAAAGATATAACTCAGAAAAGGGGATATTAATTTTCCTTCTACTCTTTTGAGACAGCCAGGATAAATGGAAACGATCTCTCTAAATTTTCTTCTTATCTTTTAAATGACTCTTTTCGAAATGCGTACACGAGATGAGAATTTTTCATAAATAACCCCCAGAACATTTCGTTTCTGATTTATTTATTTCGTCTTTTGTGAATTGCTGTAATTACCCTGAAGCAAAGTCGAGTTGTGCAAAGGCACGGGGGATATTTAATGGCATTGTAATAATTATCAATACAAACAGCTGGATTTATTTATCAAAATGTCTCTGTCTCGGAGGTCTTGTAAGATCTCGGTCTTTATTGGAAAATATTATCAATAACGTTTTACTACAGAATAGATTACTTAATACTTTTAAATATGATATTCTAAAATCTTAAACTGTTTCACACGCCCAGACAGTAATTTAAAAAGACTTTTAATTTCTTTTATGCAAAAGTATTTATTAAAATTTAATGAATTCTAATATTTTTCGATGGAAAATTCGCTCTTCTGGCATTAGTTCGTATTCTAATAAATTAATTATTTTTAATAAATAAATAAATTAATTTTTAATTTAAATTTTTATTTTGCATTTAAATTTAATGAAATATTAGATTATTACTGTTTTTTATTTCCGTGTAAAAAAGTTATTAATTTAACAATTTAAAATGTTGAAAATAGAATATGCAAAAAAAATTAAACTTATATCAATTATTTATTCATTGAT
>JAOUZG010036900.1:3693457-3733807 GCA_026289955.1 Argiope argentata | reverse complement strand
TATTTCATATACTAAACTTTTTTAATAATCCGTATTATTTCTATGTATTTTTTTTTCATTTATGCTTTTAGTAGTTCATCACAAGACACAAAACTTCCTCTCATATGAATTTGGTTTGATTATTTATAGAGATTTGACATATATATTTATAATAGAAATGTATATTTGAAATACATAATTAAAAAAATGTTTTTATATTTATAATTTTTTATAAACATAAAAATATTTCTTTTCTTTTTTTATTATTTTCTTTATATTATAAATATATATAATTTCCCAAAAAATATTTTTTATATTTATAAAAGAAACAGTTTTTTTTTCCATCTGCCCCCCTCCTCCCGAAAAGAAAGAAAAATATGATTTGCAAAAAGTAGTAAATAACGCATGCATTAACTTAGTAAAATAAAAAATAATATTAAACAGTAAAAAAAGAAGAACTATATTTATCTAGATACATTAAATAAAAGCGTTTATAAAAAGAATTAACAACAACTTTACTAAAGTTAAGTTTAAAAAGTCAAAAATAAATAAATAATTATATCCAAAAATTTTCAAATTTGTCTTCCCTTGCGTAGTAAATGCTTGCCCAAAATCTACACACAAAGTTTAAGCAATAGTTACAATAACATTTATAAATATTTTTTTCGCTTATCAATTGGGATGAAAACAAATAGATAAGGTTTTTTTTATTTAATAAAAGTATTATTAACAGTTCAAATGTGATTTTTTAATATTTCATCAGACAAATACAGGAAATTCAAACCCGCTTTTGAAAACTCGCTTTTTTTAATAAACTATTATACATAATTATGGCATGTAAATATGAGGGTTTCCCTATCTTTAATAAGTATAATAGTTTTCTCTTGGATTCGAAATGAAATATTGAAAGAAAGAATGAAGTATACAGCTCATATCACCAATCGGTCCTGTTATCGCGAATTCTTACAAGAAAGTGATGTCCTATTCTCAGGGGGGATTTCCTATTCCCCTAATTGGAGGGACCACCCGCATTCTAACAGCCAGCGGAAACCAGAAAATGAGCTCTAACAAGCCGATCTCCCACCTCGTTTATTACACTTACGGGGGGAAAGCAATGGCGACTTTCTACGGGGAAGCCGGGTTAAGAGACATTTGCGGATGGAGACTTTCTACGTTCCTGGCGGTTTTAAAGCGACACCTTGGAGAGGATTTCTACGTTCCTGCCGGTTTTCAAGAGGCACCTTGGAGCGACTTTCTACGTTCCAGCCGCTTGAAGGGTTAATAAAATGTAAATAAATATTTACTTTGCTGACCTTAGTAGGAATTGATTTTAAAATTTTTATTACTTGTTTATTTCTGTTTAAATATTTAAAAATTGCAAAATTTGTATGTTTAAAATGTCATTGGGCTAGTTAAATTTTAAAGTTTTCATGAAATGATATCATATTTGGTTTCCAAAATTTAGAAGGTTTTGGATTCTAATACATTTTTGCATGCTATCTGCTTTTATTATGATTTGAAAATAATTTTAATTTTGGATATAACGAGAATTTTTCTTGAAATTTTGATGTTATAATTTTTATCATATTATTAACATATTCATCATCTGTTGTAATTCAAAGAACGATATTTCCAACTCTGTTTCCATAATCTCGATAGTAAAGTATTTTCTTTACAGTTTTGATATATTAAAGCAATTTTTAAATTTAGTTACAGAATAATCAGTATTTAGCAGGGTACTGAATATTGATTATTGGTTTTCTGTGATGATTGGTTTTTTGTTTGCTCAAATTTCTACGAGTTTTTACATTGCATTTAAATTTAATGAAATATTAGATTATTACTATTTTTTTTATTTCCGTGTAAGTAAGTTATTAATTTAACAATAAAAATTATTGAAAGTAGAATATGCATGTAAGGGCAAACATGAAACTTTTATCAATTATTTATTCATTGATCAGCTTTGACAGCTAAAAAAGTTTATTGGGAAAAAATTTTATACTTTATATAATCACTTTTTATAGTTATTTATTCTTTTATTCACAGCATGATATTCAAGTGTTCTTCAATAATATTTTTTTAAACTTCAAATGGAGATACCAAGCATTTAAGAATCATTCTTTCAGTATAATTCAAGTTGTTAAACTCTTCGACTGAGGGCAGAAGAAGTAGTATATTTTGTGCAAAAAGTCAAAAATCCTGAGAGAATTATTGGATGCTTCGTGATATAATTAGATGTTATCTTACTTGGTGACATAATTTTAATTTTGTATCCATCTTATTCTACTGACTTAAAATTTAAATTGAAGGAGCGTTTTATTTGAGTCTAGAGCATATACATGTAAGCATATTCATGTTGATAAAAGAAACTAAATTAAATGCAATCATTTAGAATACATATAATATTTCTTTTTTTAATTTCATATGTTAGTCATCCATGCTATTTTAGAAAACAATGAAAAATCTGCATTTGAATTTTCCAAATAATACTCAGATATAAATATAAATTTCATTTTTAGAATATTAAAAAAACCAGAATTAAAAGTTTATAATAAGTTAACAATTAGTTAAATTTCATCTAAACAATGACAGTATTGCTGCCAATTTGTTAAATTATTTTGGATGTATTAAAATTTGGCAAACATTTGTTCAGAAATGTAACTAGAATCGGTATTAAACATTTTAGGAAATTTTAAATTGCTATAAAAATTTATTGTTTAGTATTATTTTTGGAATTTATTTCGGAATTATTCTAAAACTTAAAATGATTTTATATTTACTTAATTTAATTATGGTTAATTATGGACTAGGGATGGACTATGGTTAATTTATGGACTAATTCAAATTTCCATAAAAAGATGACACTTTGATTGCAACATGAATGGAGTTTTGCATTCCAGCCATTATTGGCGAAATTCATTAGAAAGACTCAGGTCCCGACTTTAGTTGGTACCCGGGGCAAAATCTTCTTTGGGCCCCTATTCTTCACTACTTTAGCAATAAAAAAACATTCATTAAAGAAGGAAACAAAATAAAAGTTTAAATAAAAAAATTAATTAAAATAAAATGAATAAAAAATTAGATAAAATAAGAAGAAATAAAAATTTAAATAAAAGATAAAATAAAAGTTATTTAAGAAATATAAAATAATCGATTTTGAGGCCCTCACTTATGTGGGGGCATTGGGCAACTGCCCCATATGCCCCTGTCGTCGTCAGGTTCTGTAAAGAATTCAAGCGTTTTTGTAGGTTAAAAAATTAAAATGGCTTATAACTTATACATTTATTTGAGAATAAATTTTAATTAATAAAGTTTTCATTTAAAATTTCAAAATATTTTCTCTGATGTACATAGTTTTATCCTCTAATCGCATTTTCATCAAATTCTTTTAGTAAAACAGTATATAGTTACAACACACATGATTATTTATTTTTATTATTAGCGAAGATAAAAAATGCAACTGTAATAAATATGTCGTTACATAGAAATAGATATTTAGTTATTTATGAAAAACAAAGTCGACATTTCAGAAGTAAAAATAATAATATTAAAAGCAAATCATTTAGATTAGTTATTTATATACCCACCCCCCTCTTTTAAGAACTTAGGATTCGTGACTCCCTCCGCCTCATGGCATTCTCGATTCCAACAAGTACATGTAGTACTTCTTTGTACTTGCCAGTGGTTTCAGTTTTCTTCTCCATTCATTTTTCTTCCCATCAATTTGTACTTTACAAAACCTATTTTTCACCTGTATCCAAGAGCCCACCCAAAGATTGTGTGACATTTTTATTAATTGTCGGTTTCTTTTCATTGTTCCGGAGGATAAATCTTTTTCCAAACTTCATCAATAGAGAAACACGAAAGAGTTTCAGAGAGTTTTTACACTTTATTATGAGAATTTGGCAGGTAGTTTCTTACGACCATTTTATGATTTCTGTTGGAAGCATGTAGAAAATCAGTAATTTTTATATGTCGACTAGTTACGTGTTCCAATTATATCTGTCATTACTGCTCAATAATTAATTTTTGGATTAATTCTGTCTTATTTTATTGCCGTATACTATTAAACATAATAGATAATTTAAACAATGTCTTTCACTTTAAATATATTTCTCATGCATTTAAATTTTTACTCTTAAATTTTATAAACTTGGTTTTTTTAATAATAGTTTTTTTTGTTTAAAATTATTAAGTTTAAAGGTATATTATCATATTCCAAAAAATATTTGCGCGATAATACATATTAACGCTATTTCAGTAAAAGCCTTTTCCAGCGGCCCGTCAAACATTTCGATCTTTTATTGGATTAGGCATTTCATTTATGTTAATAGTAGTCAAGTCCTGACTTTGCATTACTGAAGACTGGGAAATACTCCATTTGGGAGCCCCCCTGAAGTGGGAGCCCTGGATAACTGGTTGTTATGCTTTTGCCTTAGACAAGCTCTGATAGTACTTGTTGGATGGATTTGGTTCTATTAATGTATCAGTATTCAGTAGCTCCAGGCAATATAATTTTTCCATATTAAATTAAAGAAACCTATTTGACATCAAAACTGAAACCTGCTCAGAAATTTAATAATCCAATAATAAAACTTGGAATATTTTAAAGAATGTAACAATCGTTTAAAGTAAAAATAATCCATTATCAGTTCATATTTCAGAGAATATGTTTGATGTAGAAGAAATTAATTTTTGTAAAGCTTCAATTTCAATGAAAAATATTTTTAAAACGATAAGAATTACAGAAAATAATACAAAGAGACATAGAGAATACAAAATGTATATGCTGAAATATTTCACTTGATTTTAGCTTCTATATTATTTCGAAAATTCAAAATAGGATCCTCAATAAATATTATAAAAATAAATGTCATACTCTATTCATTTTGTAACTATTTATTTTTTTATGCCATAATGTAGCTTTTCATTTTTTTATATTTTTACTATTCATTTCAAGTAAGCACAATTTTTTTCTTTTCGTTTATTATCTAATTGTTCTTTTTTAATACATGCATTCTTCCTTTCCTTCTTCCAATGCTCTTACATCTTTTATTAAGTCTTTCTTGATGTGCCACGCCTCTTTCTTTGGATATTTGCCGACATGTCATGCCCAATTTTTCGAATCTCACTTGATCCATAATTCCGCTCCATGAGCATTATTTTGCGTTCTTTTTATAATAAATAAATTTATAACCCACCCACCCTTCAGAACTTTGGAAAAATATTTTGAATTGCGATTTTTTTTCTATTATATGCGTCATTTTGACATTATTCTATCATTTTTTTAAAAAAAATTTAGTTCACTATTTGACTGTACCTTATATTTTTTATTTCAATTTAGGATAAAAAATCTTTTTTGCTTTGAAGATAAAGGTAATCTATTGTGAATCAAATTTGAATTGTGAAATGAAACTTCTGGTGTTTAAAACATCTTATTTTAGAAAGTATACATATATTTTAGCTACTCATGAGCACAATGAATTTTAAGATAGTTTCATTATTTTTGACACTAAATGTGAAATATATTTACATTTTAATTTTTACAAAAATACAAAAACAATTGTAATCGTATTAATTCTTATAACAAAATGATTACAGAATAGATGGATATTGCCATTTTAGTCTTACATTTACATTACATGAATCGGTGCGTTTGTTCCAATTATATCGTTATAATGATAAACATTGATTTATAATGATTTTTAATTTTAATGGGATCAAATTTACTAACACACATATTTTGGTCCAAAGTATTAATTTTTTAATAAAATTTATTACTTTTCGAATTTTTATATATGGCTATCATATTTGTTTAATCAGAGGTTGTGTTACTTTTAGTTTAAGTGTTCTAATGAAAAATAATGAATATATTTCTTTACTTTTAATTTACTCATATGTAACATTCATTTACCAACAATTTACTCATATATATATATATCGATTGTTTACTAGTTATTTATACATTACTTTTGCAGCTTTTCTCATTAATAACTTAACAGAGTTATTCAAGAAATAAACAGAGTTATTCAAGAAATGTAAAATATATGCATGTCATTTTGATAATTATGTTATCATTAGAGCTCTTGTGATATCGTCATTTATAAAACTTGTATCAATGCATTAAAGCTTTTATCTTAATTTACAGTATTCCTGTGAAGCCAGTTATGTATATAAAATTCTATCATTGAATATTTCCTAATAAAATAATATGATTCAAAGATGGTTCCATATTTCTCATGACAGTTCAATAAATTATTATTCTTTAATATCAATGCTACAAAACTCTGTTGATCAACTTACTTTCTCAGTTGTGTTTGTGTTTGTGTGTGTGTGTGTGTGTGCGTGTGTGTGTGTGTGTGCGCGTGTGCGTGTGTGTGTGCGTGCGTGCGTGCGTGCGTGCGACAGTGTGCGCGTCTGTGGTTCTGGAAAGGAATTATTTTTATAAAACTATCTTTGAAGCTCAATTATAAATGCTCCCAGCAATATATTTTTATCATCATGACATGGAAGAAATATTTTTAAAACATGCAGAATAAAATTTTAAATTTAAAGAAAAATTCGAATGCTTTGAAATATTATTGCCATAAGCAAATTAAAATATTTTCAAAAAAATCAAAAAACATTAATGATCAGAAAGTAAAATGTATGAGAGTAAATATCACAGCTATTTTAATAGATCTAATCAAAGGATTTAATTAATGTTATGGATTTAAGTCTTCACTTATTCTTTTATACCTTTTGCAATAAAATATTGAGCATATTACTGCGGTGTTATTAAAACTAAAATCTGTCAAAATATATGCGTTGAATTAAACATTTTAATAATAATTTTTCCATTCCAAATTATTTTATTTTTCTATAAATGACAAATAATCCAGTCCTTTTTGACTGATGGAAATATCAGTAGATCGATTCTTTATTACTTAATCAGCACTTTTTTTGCAAAAAAAAGCTTCTAAATCTTCAAAATCTTAAACATGCAAGCAAAAAAACATTTTGCAAAAGAATGATTCATATTTGATAGCTTAGATGATAAAATATTCATTTAAAGAGAACAGCAGTAATATATAATGGTTATTTAAAGAGTCCATCGATTTTTTAAAACGGTAAGAATTCATTTGCTCGTATTCTTAATTAGTGTTTTATTTGAAATAAATTAGGAAATATTGAAAAAAAGGAGGTTTAATTTTTTTTAAAGAGCAGGCATTTTCTGTGAATCATTCAAACGTTTTATTGTTCCTAATGGTTGAAGAAATATCCACAGAAATTATATGTGTAGTTTAGTTATATGATCTTGAATAAAAGAAATGACTTCATAAAACGTTAAATGGCCTAATTAAATACAGATTTCTATGGTCGGTGATTAATTTAAAGACACAAAAATGAAACTGCCTTTCGATTTTAATATAGAATTCATTCTTTTTTGTAATGTTAACAAATGTTAAATCCATTAATTTTTACTAAACACTAATTGATTTACAGAATTTAATAAATTTATAAATTAAATATTCTTTATGTATTTTTTGAATTTTCTGTCTACTTCCAAAAAAAAAGTGAACTTTAATTTGAAATTGCAGTGACTAAATTTCATCTTATACGACTTTTTTGATGAAATTAAATATTTTTATTAAAAGTGAGTACAGAAAAATAAATTCCTTTAATATATGGCTGTTCTTAATATACAGAATATTTTTTTTCATATTATTTATACAGCAATTCATGGTGGTATTTAATAAAAATCTCTTATTAAACATATAATTCCGTTTTCTGAAATTTTCAGACGATATATTTGCAGGAAAGAGCAGCAAATGTTCAAAATGAGTGCAATTTTAAAATATTTCGCCGTCATTTAATTGTGAAGTTAATATCAATTACAACAAAGAACAACAAAATTTATAAAATATATTAAACGCACCCTTAAAACCAAAAATTGTTTAAAACGGAAAAATAAACCATGTCTTTACATCTTTTTCAAACATGGAAGTAAAAGCCTACTTTTAATAGTAGAATAATAAAACGGTTTTATTTCCCTTTGTAGCAGCAAAATATTTATTGAATACAATTAAAATATTTTTAAATGATTAAAAATCGATAAAAATTTTAATTGAACGAAAATTTAAATGAACGAATAATTATTGAAACGCCAGTGTTTTTAAGTTCGAAAATGATTTGATGATGGTTCAAGTTTAATAGCCCTTGATGCTGAAATTATTTTGGAAGTCATTTTGAGAAAACACCAAAAATCAGCTTTAATTATAAATAATAATTTTTATTGAATCTTATTAAAATATCAACATATATAATTTAAAATAATATTAAATATCAAATTTGCTCCTTATTGTCTTTTTAGATATATACGTGCTAAATGGGATCTCAAATTTATAATTGTATTAGTATAAATTATAAATTTGTTAATAATTTGTAAAAAACACACATTCTATTAATGATTATGTATATGTGTCTGATTGTCTGAATGTCTTTATACTCTACAAGACATAAAATTTTCCCATCTGTTACTACACTTGGCACAAACATTGTACGATGGACATATGAAGTAGTTAGACCTGCTTTGGAACTTTTAAAGAATTACTAGTGTATAAATGTTAAAAGAAGTTTGAGGTTTATTCCCAAAAACTTTAAAAGATTACATTTTTAGCTTTAATAGTTAAAAATTAATTTTACCAATTCCGATTCATTTATTAATATTTAAAAATTAATTTAACAAATTTTCGAATAGTTTATATTTCCTATTTTTTGAAAAATTTCATTTTTAAAAATTTTTTAAACAGTATATTTCATTGCTTGATAAAATTCAAAGTTCTGTTTTACTGTTAAAAAGACTGATAATTTTGTCCATTATATAAGGCAAGCTTCTAATAAAATCTGCGGAATTATATTGTACTTTCAATTATAGTTAAACATCAGAATCAAGTAATATGGAATTCTGTTTAAAAGGTTTACATTTTGCTGAGGTTTTCTTGAATAAAATTGGATATCTGAGGCTACTGATACGACGACTCAATTATGCATTACTCTTTAAAATTCAAATTATGAATAAAAATTATGCATCACTCACCAATACTTAAATTATGCATTACTCTTTAAAACTCAAATTATAAATAAAAATTATGCATCACTCACCAATACTTAAATTATGCATAAAAATTATGCATTACTCATTAATACTCAAACTATGCATGAAAATACAATGCAAACCAATAAATATAATCTTGTAAGATGATTTCAAATTATCTTAATTTAATTTTAGTTTGTTAGAAAAAAAAGTAAATTCTGCATAACTTATATATATATATATATATATATATATATAATTGGTTCTAAGGCTATTGTAGATCTCTATCTAGATAGATTTTCATGATTCATTGATTCCTTTGTATGATTTTTTAATAGTATAAAAAAAAGGAAAAAAATTCTGAAGGGTGTCTATGCAATCATTTCCAATTCGGGCAAAATTAGACTTTGTCTACCGGATATGCTTTATAGAAAAGCACAGACACATATTTGAAGAAAAGTAAAGAATTCACTTCCAAAATGTGAAGTTTTTGCTTCAATTAAGAAGGTTTCCATTTGGTATGTTGTCGCATGAAAGAAATTGCATTTCTATGAATTAAGATTTAAGAATCATAAAAGGCCTATTTTTTCTCTTTTTACAAAAATTTACTGTCAAAAGTTTATTTTCCATTCTCACTCATTGATATAAATGTGCATAATTTATGCCAATAAATAAAACTAATGTCTTAAACTATTGTCTGAGTTAATATCTTAAGCAATAATTTATGACCATAAATATTTTCATTTCGTATATCTAAACATATTTTAGGAAGTGTCAAGTCGATACGTTCTTTTTGTTAAAAACTTCTTCGGCTTCGAAACAAATCTGAGAGCCGAGAAAAGAACAACATTGTTCATTTGACAAACATAGCATCGCGTAGCAATTTTCCCCTCCAGTAGAAACTCGTCAGGTTTCTACCCCGTTGCTTATCTACGCTAAAATGACAAGGGCATATCTATTAATGTAAATAATGGCCAAAAGAATCCATGTTTATCGCTGCAGGAATAACGAAATATACTCAAGTACACGCAGAATTGGCTTTCACTCGCAGGTGGTCGGCTGTTGTTCCGAAGAGCTAATTGAGAACGCCTTTGTTGTCGAAACAAGAAGCAGATGTTTAAGAGAGGAATTTGTAATTAAACTTCTGAGATTAGCGATGTTATTAAAGATATCCTCTCGAACGGGATAGCTTTTTTTTTTATCAGTTTTGTAATCAAGTATTATTTCGCCAGACGTTGGTAAGTAAAAATATAAGAAAATTCACCTGTTCTTGTGTGGAAAGGTAAACCTTGTCTAGAGAAAGCGTTTTAAAATATGTTCATAATTAATTTGATAAACATAATTTAAGGCAGATTTCAAAATTGGCGTCTTTAAGTATTAAGAATAATACAAGATCTCAGCAAAAAATATAGCTAACTCTTCCTTGTCATTTAATTTGGAAAAAAATTACTTTTTGTTCTATTCCGTTTTGTTATTTTTAAAAAATACTTTTTAATTTGGGAACTTATGTATTTTGTGTATAATTCTACTTCGAAAATTAAATTAAAAATGTCTATTTTGAAATAAATAAAAAAATTAAACTTATTTCCTCATTAATTTTAATATTTTTTTTTCCTTTGATGATGGAGAAATGTGAATTAGAATACATTATTTAAGAAATTTTAACTCACATTTTAATTAATCATAAAACATATGAAATTTCGAAGGTTTTCTTCAATAGTTTAAGAGAATATCACACACAAAAATTGTTGCGTATTTTAAATTTTAAAAACAATTCTTTTTTAATGCAATAATAACACATTTCATTTTCATGAAACGGATTCTTGCATTTTAGCAATTAAAAAAATAAACTTAATTTAAGTCACATTTTTAATTTCATGGTTAAAAACTTTTTAGTTTTCATTAAATATTTAATTGCAGGACTTTTTTCGAAATATGAAAATTAAGTAAGCAGATTTTATAAGAACTCTATTCTAAGATGAGAAATTTGCATCTAGTAAAGAGCAATATGCATTTGAAAGATAAATTATCAGAAGAATGAAATTTTTAATGCTATACGTAGTCATAGGACTCTACTCCGCTTCAATTGCTTATAATTTCATTAAACGGAACACGTGCACTTTTACATGATAAATGTTGATAGAAATGGCTCAAAGGAGAATGTTTATTTAAATTGAAAAATGATTAATATTTCTAGTTAATATAGATAGTTAAATAGTATTTTGGAATTTTCCCATTGTTCACTTAAAACCCCGTCCGAAAAATGCGAACCCTTTAAAGAGGTATATTAAATGCTCTTTATAATATTTGAAAGTTAAAATAAGCTTTACTTCCGTTTCAGATTACTGTAATTTTACAAAGCTAACTAAATACGAAAGATTCATGATTATTTTAACGAATATTAATCGTTAAATTCCAGTAATAAATTTTACAAATTTCACACAAATTTTAGAATTTTCTTATTTTTTAACTTATTTAAAATCCATAACTATACTTGAAATTTGTCTAGCAGTAACAGTCGGAAATTTTTAATAATAATAAAGTGCATTAATTCCAATGCTTTTAACAGAAATTTTACAGGAGTTGGAATAAAAACTCCTGTTAAATGTAATGACATTTTAAGCTCATAAATTTATGAAATATTATTTAAAGAAATAAATTTTATTGTTTGGTGGAACCGATTATAAATTATATTTGAAATTCACTAAGTAAATTCAGTAAGATGAAAAGTACTTTCTATTAATAATGATTATATTACATATTTGATTCTCAATATATTTTAACATTATTTTAATCCGAAAGTTACATCAGAATGTACGCCTTGTGACCTATCCTTCTGCATGGCTCATATAAGGTTTGTATCGTTATCGATAAAGTGGGTGCTCAAATTTATAAATGTATTAGTTTACATAGGGATTACAAAAACACATTATATTAAGGATTATGTAAATGTGCCTAATTGTCTGAATGTGTTGATAATCTACAAGACATAAAATGCACCCATCTGTTACCACACTTAGCACAAAGATTGCACGGTGGACATATAAAGTTGTTAGACTTGTTTTGAAACTTTTAAAGAGTTAATAAAATTCTCAATAAATAAATAATAGAAATAATAAAATACTCAAATGCATACAATAAAATCCTCAAATGCCTATCAAATAGAAAAATAAGTAACAAGTTGTTTTATTTTTACGCGTTAACACACACCTACTGCGATCTACCAAATAATTCACGATAAACCCATACATTCTTCATGCAGCAAATAATTCCTTCTTTCGTTCTTCCTTTCTTTCTTTTTTTGAATGAAAATAGTTAATGATTTCCGAATCACAAATATGGCAAAATATTCTTTTTAGAGAAGATTTATGTACAAAACAAAGTGCATTTTCTTTACTTCTTTATTTGCAGATTCTTTCCAATGTTTATTTCAAAATTTACATAATAAGCATGATAAAAAAATAAAGGAAATGTTATTGTAAGCAAGAAGATGCAAATAAAGAGGAATGTAGTTTTTATATTGAATGGCATTGTTACCCCCTTTGTTGAAAATGAATATGTATATTTACTTTTTTTAAAGGATCGTTTGTTTAATCAGTATGTTTTTAATTTTGATATCTTGAAAGAATACCGACATTTTACCTTTCAGATACTTTATTTTATTAATTAGACATACATATAATCATTTTCTTCAATGCCATTAAATAATAAAAACAATTATAAAGACCTTGTTATTCTCGAATGACATTAGTTTTAATAATTGTTGAAATATTTATTTAATTGACTGAGATTATTTGCAATGAATATAATTAAATTCAAATATTAATAATTAATAATTAATTCAATATTTATTTTCCCAAAAATAATTATTTTGGATTATAATCATTTTTATTATAATAATATTAATTTGTTTAGTTATCACAGCTAAATAAATTAATTAATGCGAAAAAAATCGAATAACTTATGTACAAGAACATTTGAAAAGTATAATAAAGGATTGAATCGTATTATAGCTTCTCTTCAAGCGCCTTCATTCATATTTAAATAATTGTGCTACTTGTTAAGAAAATGAGGTATTCAGAAACTCGATTAAGCAAATCAGTCTCAATAATTCAATTCATCTATTAATGAGAAAAGAATCGAGATATTGATTCATTATATATACCTTAATAACAGGACAAAGTGGTTGTGATCAAACAAAATTTTATTTTGCTTAAGAAATCTGCTATTGCATTGTCTTTCTTAAACATGAATAATAAAATGAATGTTCATTAATAAATAATTCTATCTGAAAATGCATTAGCAATCCGTAGCGAGGAATTAATTAAGATAAACTAAATAATTCAATCAGGGCTTTTAATGTTAGCTGTATTTCTTAAGCAATGAGCTTGACAATAAACCTGATTTCCATTTAGATAAGGTTAGCTTAATTAGAAACAATACACCTTAACAAGATGATAAATATGTTGAAAATACCTCATCGACCTTTTCATTAGTTAGGTATGTTCAGTAAAACATTTCACATTTATTTGATTTGATTAAATAAAAAAAATATTTACAAAGGGAAATACTTCTATGGAGCAACAGTGTTTCCTTTTCTTCTTTTTTTAATTTTTATGCATAAATAAAATGAATTGCATTGAAAATTTTGTGTAGAATTTAAGTATCAAAAACTTAAGCGTTTTAAAAATTGCTTTTTATATCAAAACTTTATAGCAAATAATATCAAAACTTTATAAACAATCATTTATAATATTACATATTTGAATGGAATTTTGATTTCCTCCTTGAAATAAAAAAAAAAACGGTATACTTAACGATATACTTAAAAAACGGTATACTTAAAGACGATTTTAAAATATTGTGCAAAAACGTATCTCGTTTGAGTAATTCCATTTTCAATTTATGTAATATTTATTGATTCATCAACGTTGTACCAGCATTTGCAATGAATTATACTGCTGATTTGCGCTGAAAATAATGGTATATTCTTTAATAATAATCCATTGGACTCTGGATTTGAAATGTAAAACTTTTTAAAATACATTCCTTTAAACTTTTAAGTAAAATTTCAGGAATTGTAATATTGAACATGATATAATGTCATATCATCTGATATGAAAATTCATATAACCTTAAAGCAAACGTAAACTTCATAGATAATTTTAATCTTGCAAGAATTAATTAAGTAACAAATCTTCTCTTACGTATGGATAGATTACATTAGAGACAATTAAATAATTTTTTCATGAAAATTCGATAATTGCCTGAATAAGTTTATCTGACTAAAAAAATAATGGAAGAGAGAGTGTATTCAAGATATTTTTATTTCTATATTTAAAAAAAAGGATTCTTATTTTATTGACAAAAATTATAGGATGTTAACCCTTAAATTTTAAAATGAAAATTTGATAGTGCCTAAACTATTCATTATACATTTGGTTTCTTATTTTTGAAGTATTAATACCAAATTAATCCTTTGAATGATATTTTAATTTGAATCGTCTTCTAAATAAAAAAAGACTATATTATAAAAAGAGTTCTACATGTAGAATATATTTTGAAACCTCATAACTGCATTTTAATGTGAGTTTTACTTCTTCCAATTTCAGATTTAATACAATAAGGCAATTTAAAATGTATTCTAGCAGAGATTTAAATTGAGTTTTCTATAAACTTAAATGTGACTTAAACCTGTGTACCAAAACATAATTTTAAATCTGAAGATTTTCTGCAAAAGTTATTGATGATATGAGCAGAAACTCATTTCCTCTGCTTCCTTCCTGAAGCCTCGACAGCAAAACAGATGATGTCCATGTTATTACATAGGCCACTAAATTACGAAGCAGAAATGAGGAAAGACAATACTTAATTGGATTTTCATCTCGAACAAGTTAATTTAGTTATGGGATATAAATCATGAAAGTTCTATACATGTTGTTTATTCTACTTGATTTCAAACGATATGTTTCGATCAATATCGTTTTTCATTGGGAAGAAATGTATATTCTTTGTGAATCGTTGTGTGTATGTTATAGTAAATTAAGTGACACCATAATATATGTGTTCAGTTTGAGAAAATATTTTTTTTTATTTCATCCTTTTTTCACTATTAATTGGGAAATTCCGTGTTAATCTTGGGAATTAATTAATAATTGGGAAATTCCATGCTAATAATGCGAATTAATTAATAATTGGGAAAGTCCTTGTTAATCCCGGGAATTAATTAATAATTCAGAAGTTCCATAATAATCTTGGGAATTAATTAATAATTGGGAAATACCATGTTAATCATGGGAATTATTTAATAATTGGGAAATTCCATTCGAATCTTGGGAATTAATTAATAATTGGGAAATTGCATGCTACATCATGAATTCTCATTGATCTAAATAATATATTAAGAAAATATTTATTCACATTTGCCAAAATAATTTATTGATATTTTTTAAATGTACTTAATTATTACTTTGTGATAAAAAACGGAATTATTAACAGTTTGAAGTTTTTATATAAAAGTGAACTTTTATAAAGGCACCATTTCTTTCCGAATATGTGGTATTTATATTTTCAATGAAGAGGTGATTGTTATATAATAAAATTACTTGTAAATTTAAATGAATCTTTAATGTCATATAAAAATCATTTTAATTTTTAAAACATAACAGTAGTGGGCAGCAAAGATTTTCTGTATGTCATAGATATTGTACACTGGTAATTACAGCCCCAAAATGAAGAAATTTAATGAAAATTTTCAGTACATTATACAATATTAGCTCTTGCTCTCAACGCTGCCTTATAATGAGGTTAGGATTTTGTGAATTTCAAAATCTGCATACTCTAAATCCTTTAATATAAATCTATGTCACATCTAATTAGTTAGAAAAATAAGTAGAACTTACCAAATAACAATATGTAGTAACCGTAAACGAACTGCCAATTTTATTATCAAATTCATACTGTTATAAACTTTTGCTTTTTACTGTTTATTTTTCGCTGCTTCTAAAATCAACGTGCCTTTTCCTAATTTTGCCACTTTTAAACTTTTGCATTTTACTATTTATTTTTCGTTGCTTCTGAAATCGGCATGCCTTTTCCTAATTTTGCCACTGGGAATAATGCATGCAGTTTCATAATTCAACATACACCACTTTGCCACAATTACAATTATCTTGTTCTAAGGAAAAAAATTCGACTTTGCAATCTATATAATCTTTTTTTTAATATTATATAAATAAAGTAAAAGCCTATCTGTTAAATACCATAATACGGATAATTAATCTTTAGAGTCAGAAAACAATTATTACTGTAGCACATATATCTAAGAATAAAACAGTGAAGAGCAAAATTTGAATATGAAATTTTTATAGTAATATTATTAAACTTATTTAATAAAAAAATATAAAAACTGTATCAAACATTTTCTATATCATGCATACATTTTCCACTTAATAATAATTAAGTCTACTGACTTTATTTTAAATTTGTGAGAATAATTAACACAATATTCGAATTAATTATTTATTGAACCGAGTTAATAAAATTTCGTCCATAACCTACAATTATTAAAAGGAGATTTAATATTTTAGCATTCGTAATATTTATAATTTTAAACAATTAAATAGTTTGTTTTCCTAAGTAAAATCACAAACTGACTTCTGAAACTAATAATATTTCTTCTGTAAATGTTAGTTATTTTTCACTTTATTTAAATTTTATTTTTCAATATCAATCTGCCTTAATCATATGCATATTATTCAATTGTCGATTTTCTTTATATTCGATATATATCAGTCTGGAATATATATATATATATATATATATAATCACCAAACTGTAGCAGCGTATCTAATCGATATGCACGTTTCTAAAGTCATTTAACATAAAATGTTAAAAAAGAAAATATTTAGACTTACTAAGAATATTGATAATAATAGATAAAAACAAATCGATAACAAATTATTTCATTTTTCTAGAAACTAGACATTTATTAATGAAGCCCACAGCCCTTACCTAGATTAAAACTTGTAATTTATCTGAAAAACCAAATTTCTGTTTTATTTTAAAAAAATAACATATTTTGCTACAATAACAGTAAATAATTATATGTTCATCAGTGCATTGCTTCGAGTTAAATTATCTAGTATTATTTCAACGCATAAGCAATTAGGATAATTCATGTTTAAATTATCATAATAGCTTTAGGTATTTTTACTTTAGCAGTATAATAGTAAAAATTATGATTTATAAAAAATATCTAAAGTTATCATAATAACATTAGATATCTTTTAAACAAGCAGATATAATAATTTTCCAGAACTTCCGATAATTTCGTTTGTAAAAATAGGTTAAACTGTGTCCAGTAGCAATAGAATTTTTTTTTTCTTTTTCGGTCCTCTCTATGTATAATAACGATAAATGATACTTCGTTACTATATGTGAGTGTTTGCGCTCTTTAAGCTAGACTGTTTGAGGTAACCAAATTTGGCCGTAATATAATTAGGAAGGTAAAAGAACAATTCACAGTCTTTTTTAAAAATATTGCTAGAACTTTAATTAATCAAAAAGTAAGCTAGATTTTTTTTAAAAAAATGAAATTATCTCCAAAAATATTCCCATGAAATTTTTTTTTAATTTTAAAATATAAAAACTCATCCTCTTAATTATTCTTATTTACTTGCAGTAAAATTTCTTTGTCTAGATCTAATTAACACTTAAAAATTATTTTAAATGTACTTCAAAATAATATTTTTTTTAAAAAAAATTGCGATTGAAAACGAATTAATTTTTATAATTTTATCAAACAGTGTTTGTTATTGACGTGATTTTCTACCCTGGTCAAAATCTAAAAAAATAATTATGATTAAAAGTTTGGTTAGGCTGTTTTCAAGGTAAATAAAAAAAGATAAAATGTCATATTGCTAAATTTATTAGACAAATGAACTTGATGATATCATTGGATTACGCGATAATATCATTGGAATGGTCACCACTAGAAATGTAGTTAATATAATGATCATATTTAAGACTATTAAAATAAAGCGACTTAATAACTGACAATTTGATGAAATCGTGGGCATGTTTTTTTGTAATGAAGATTTATATAATTTTATTTAAATCTCAATGAAACTAATACGTCTGGAAATCCAGCTGGTTTGCAAAGGTGAATAGTATATAATATATTAGCTATCATAATTATTCATTAGGGACTCATTAAAATAATAATTTATTTTAAAATTCTATTGTTTATTATACGATTTTAAATTGTTTTCAATTATAAACCATTTTGGACCATTCAAAATACTTTCAGTAACAATAAATAGCATCAAAGAATACAAAGATAATTTATCAAGATTGGCATTCTTAACTTTCATTCTTAACCAATATATGTTTTTTTTTCTCCTTCTGGATAACAAATTCCTTTGGAACTTCACCGAAATGATGTAAATAATGAAATAAGAAAATTAACATCATGTGGATCAAGAACCTCTTTCCTATATCAAGATATACATCACAATTTAAAATTTGCACTTAAGGCCATGAGGGAAAACACCTTGGAAAGACAAAACACTGATAAATGTATAGCATACAGCTATCCATTAAGGTATTTATTCATCGAATTTAAATAAATATCTTTGTACGCAATCGACCAGATTCTGTATCTCTTATACATAATTACTGTACCGACAGTTATTATTTTCGAAACCTCCTTCCGTGCGTTTTGCTTTCAAATAGTTTAGATGATGCATATTGATTTAAAAGCCATCAGCCTTTTCTTGAAGAATTTCCTCAGAATTTTTCTACATTTTAACCCCTTAACAGGTTTGCCCGTACATCGTACGTGCATCGATTTATCGAATTTTGATAGTTGTAAACAAAAAAATAAACCATTTATAAAAATTTAAATCCAATAGTAAAATGACTTCGAATACGTGGATAAGCCAAGTGTACATGGATTTCCATTTGAAGAATGGAATAAGAAAATATTCCCAAAATAGAAGGTTGTCATCTTATTTCCTTACTATCTAAGATAGACATTATCTTAGATAGTAAGGAAAATAAACCGGTTAAGAGGTTAATTTAATTTCATGCATCCAGGAAAAGGTTTTGTACACTTACATTTAAATAATTTCTATTATTGAAATTTATTTTTAATTTCTAGAAATTTAAAATATTTCTGCTCTGTACATACAGTTAACACAACGTCAAAAATAAAATTGGATCTATAACAAAAAAAAACCCATTAAAACAATCTTATCAAATTAATTTTTCTGAAATTTAATAGATGAATAATTTCCATGGACGAAAATGTTATTTCATTATCATCATTACAAGATTAAAAACATATATATGATTTTTTGAAAGTTATTTTGGAATATCATTTGACATATTTGAACTAAGTTCATTAAATAGTAACACATTTCTATTTAATATGATTTGTAAATAATGTTTTAAAGCCTTCACAAACAGTTTCAAATAAAATAATTTTGATTATTTATCCTCTCCTAACAAGTCTTTACATTCAATTATCTACATTATCTTTTAAAACAGTGAATGTTAGAGAATAGTCAGACTAATTCTAACAAGTTACCGCTTGTGCTGGATTATACACAATTTTTTGACATTATATTATATAATTCAAAATTCAACATTATTACACAATATATATTTTACTGTAATTATAGTGTATATTTAGTTTATTGTAAAATATCATTCAAAATTGAGCAATTTATGTAGGTCCCTACTTAGAAATATCGCAGAATTTTAAGTATTAACTAATTAAATCATGAATTTGGGGTAGCACTGTTTCGCCTTAAAATTGTAATATGCACTCAACATGTGTTTTCATGAAATTAATCGCCCATCAGAAGGGGAAAAAATTGCTCACGGAAACAGATCAGCACACCATAAAAAACTCACTTTGCAGTGACCGATTTCCAAGTTTCCCTTAATCTTTAAAGGAAACTATGTAGCATATGTTTAAAGGAAACTATGTAGCATATGCCGCATATGTAGGATTTATTTTCACTAGATGTTTGGCCTTATTTTCACAAATAATGAAACTAAAAATTTATGACTTTGATTGCCCGTTGAATTAATACACATTCAGATGAAATCTTCATAATTCAAACAGCTCATAGAAGTAGTTCTTAAGACATTGCCAGAGTCAATAACAATTTATTTCATATTGCCCTTCCCAATTAACTTATAAGGTCGTTTTCTATTATTTGCCTAATTTCTGAAAACGCAATATTTGCTACAATTTTTCAAATTAACTTTTTTAAGGCGCCGAGGGACCTTTAAAATGACTTTTTGCAATTTTCACCCTAGCATTTTTTAAATTTTACAAGCATTAAGAGTAACACTCTAGGATATGACACACAAAATTTTAACACAATATATTTATTTATTTATGAGTTTGGGTGGTTAGAATAATATATTATTAGCAATAAATAACTTTAATGAAAAATTATTTAGGCGCTCCAAATTTGTTCAAAAGCACTCCAATTTTTATTATTACTAACTGTAATCCTTTTGGAACAAAACTTGAAATTAATCTTTAAGTTTGAGCACGATATTTCAGAATTAACCAAAATAATAACTTAAAATTACTGATTTTTTAAAAAAGGTTTAAGTAGTTTTGAGCTATTACATTGGTTAATTTTGATATTTCATACTAAAACTTCAAGATTAATTCCCAATTTTGTTCCAAAAGGGTTACAGTAAGTAATAATAAAAATTGGAGTACTTTCAAACAAATTTGGAGCGCCTGGAGAATTTTCCATTGATGTTATTTATCACTATTAAATATTATATCAACCTCACCTCTATTTCTTAAATATATTAGTATAATGCTTTAAAATTGTCTGTGTCATCTCCTATAGTATTACTCTCAATGCCAGTAAAATTTCAAATAGCCAAGGTGAAAATTGCAAAAAGTCATTTTAAAGGCCCCTGGGTGCCTTAATAGAACATGTTCATTTATTGTAGTACCTCTAAAAGTTTAATGATTATCTAAAATTAAGAAGAATATATTTGATACAGTTTTATGACATTTGCACTTATATAAAAAATAAAATGTTAGTACAAATGAAACCATAGTAACTAAAAGTAAAACAACTAATGTACTCTGTAAACATTTCAAACAAGAATTTTAGTCCTCTGGAGAGATTTTACAGATTTTTTTTCTTTTTCCACTGTGTGGAGGGAATATGTAATCTTTTTAGGCTTCCATAATCCATTTATGTCCTGACTCTGTTATCTACAAAATACTTTCCCCGCCATAGTTAGCGTTGTTTTATGTCCTTCTCACTATTTTTCTTCAACCTTTGCTCTACCACTATTGCTCCGAACTTTCCTTTTAATTTAATTTAACCAACACTACATTGGCAACAACCACATACCACATCATTCGATGTTAACAAAGCACAGATGCCAAGAGAAACGCATCTCTTGAAATTGCCTGCGTGAGTTTCAAAACAACTGGGTTTTGTCAATTTTTTTGTTCATCCTTTTAATTTTCTTTCTACTGATGCTTTTTTTATTATTAATTCCAATCCATTCTTATCTTTCATGCGAATACATTTTTTGATGAGGTTCTAGCAAGGAAAAAAATATATCCCTACTTTGAATGCATGCTTGGAGTAAATTAATTATAAACTTCGTAGTTCCTTTTTGTTTCTGCTGCACTGATTAGTTTAATTACTTTCCTGATGCTACTACTGCTTCGTGAACTTTAGTTGAATAATCCTTTTTTTATTTTATTACTTTTTTTCTTTCTATCTTCTTTCCACGATACTTTTTTCACGTCGGGGACACTCTATCTCAAGCGTTTTATTCGTTTTTAATTGTTTTAGTGAATGGGCTTCGTTGGAGTCTTTGCTAATTTCGCGACTCGTATCAGATATAAAAACTGTCGATGAGAAATTAGAATAAAGAATTGTACATTTAAAAAAGTAAAGAGTGTTATAAAAATGTTAGTGTATTTGTGGATAGTAAAATAATGAAATAGAAGTAATGAACTTTTAAAATGTAAAAATGCTAATATTTCTAGCTTTTTTTAAGGTAACTTAATGAAACAAGTTAACTATACTGAATACCAAACATAAGGAAATCGGATTAATGTTGTTAAATATTTCAATTTTTTGCTGAATAATAAGTTTTACGGTTTTAAAAGGTATTTAAAAGGGCATTTTTTTAAAGTGCATGAATAGCTAGACATTAATTGAGGACATTTATTTAAACTTTTTTCTTGCAAACTATTAAAAATGATATGTCACTTAATAACATAATGCCTTCCCCTAAATCATTAGATAATTTTTTATTATCAATTTTTGACGTGTTGTGGAATTATCTTTGAGTGAGTTGGAATTTATTTTAATTAGATTTATGTACGTTTGTTCATTTTCAATTTTTTTCAGTTATATTAAACATTATTATTCAAGAACTCAAGTTATATTTAAAATAAAATAACTTAATTGTTCTTTTTCACATTTCCAGGGAATGTTTTTATATGTAAGTGCTTCAGAATTAACAATTATATCCTCAATTACATAATAAGACATTGCATTTAAAGGCGAAAAAAACATATTACATTCTCAGCTAACGACTTTATTTAAATCTAATTATTTTGTTTATTTTCCATGCAATTACATGAAAGTGCAATTGATGTTGAAGAAAAATACATTTTTAATCTCAAATATTCTCTATTGGTATACTGATTTGAATTTTTAATTAGAAATTTGTTTTAAATTTACACAAGCTATATTAGTTTTGTTACATGTTTCCTGAAAAAGAATAAACTAGTTCTTTTTTAAAAGTCCTTTGGGAAAGGGCATTCTTTTTAGAAAAAAAATTGTATATTTAATTAGATCTCATCCTTCTTCGAAGAATTGATTATTTTGTCAAGTTTACTGCATTAACTAAATTTAATTGAAGTTGTAAATACAATTTTACATCTCACTATTAATCTTATAAATATGCATCTGTCTTTCCACTCGAAAACACTAAGGGATTAATTTGTAATTGTACGGGCATGAATTATAATTTTAGCCATATTGGCTGATTTCTGAATCTTGGAACACAATTTAGAAATTTTCTTATAGCAAGCTCTGTACTTTCAACCTATGTGATATGTTTTATAACGCAGGAGATTTTACAAGACTTATTTACCCGTACTTATTTACTATCAAGATTTATTTGATTATACAGAATGCCATATAGTAAAATGGCTGGCTGAATGTATTTTCAAATTAAAATTTTTTATATAAATAGACATCAATATAAATAATTTTAATTGTTCATATTATATCCGGTCGACTCTTAATTTTCATACAGATGCTATTACCACATTTTCTTCTTGGATGATTCGGTTTCTTAATTTTTTGTAGCTATATAAATTTCATTCTTTATACGTTTCCAGAAAAAGAAGTCGAGTAGTGCTATATCGGAAGAATATTATGGCTTAGGAAGGCTCCTAATCCTTCAAAATCCGACTATCTAGGTATATTTCATCAGAGGGAATAAACAAGAAGATTTGTGCTTTCATGTTGTAAAGAATATAAAGGTTTTCTAAATTACTATAACACTTTTTTAATCGTTTATACTATTATTGGATATTTATTAAACTAACAGCCAATTAGCTTCAGAAATGTTTTCTGACATTTTGTTGTTCATAACCAGAGAAATTGTACTGCGTTTTATCTACATGACATCGTTTTGTCCGTAAACAAAGAAATGTTCTGAGCAATTCGTAAAATTGAAAATAAATGGCATTAACTGAACTAATTGATATAAATAACCTCTTCATTTTCCTTTGCAAATTACTTATGTTAATTCTTGAGCAGTTTATGAGTATTTACTCTTATTATATTAAGAGTTTATGTAGTTTTATTACTGAGAGTATTAATTACTCTTTCTTATTTAGAGTATTGTATGTTTCTATATAAAGAATTAATCAAACTAAGTATGGGATGTTTATACTCTGCCTGTGCAAAAACTACTGACTTAATAACAACCGAATTTGAACTTTTATATAACAGATTTCAATTAAGAAAGAAAAATAATACTCCAGATATTTAAATTAAACGAGAAAAAAAACAAAGTAGTTTAGGAAGGAAAGGAATTGGAATCAGTTAAAAAGTTCTATTTATGTACGAATGCATAAAGTAATATGAACTATGAACATTTTTTTAAAGACTTTAAAACCAAATCGCAACAATTATATAAACATAAAATTAACTGTAATTTCTAAATTTTTTGGTAAATAATAATCTGAAAATGTTAAAATGGTTCATCTCCATGAACGGCAAAGCCACTGCATAAAATTTGAAATACTAACGCATTGAAATGTGAGCAAGAAATGTAATTTTATTGTAAATGCTATGAAAATTTCTTTTTATTTAGATTTTAATACTCGATGGTAACACTTCTATGAACATAAAATTAAATGTAATTTCGCAGTTTCTTTTATAAAAACGGTCTCAAAATTTTAAAATAATTCATTTCCATGAATGAGAAATCCAGTGTATAAAGTTTGAAATATATTCGCATCAAAAAGGGAGCAAGAAATGTATTAGAAAGTTTCATCATTAACAAATAGAGATACGTTGAATCACATTTAATTTCAAAATAATAGAGAAATTAAAAAATATATATTATTAAGATTAATATTTATTTTGCCAATTTCAGTCTATAAATCATATAAAATATATCAATATATATACATGCATATTTAATTTTTCGAGATCCAACAAAATAAAGTCATAAAGTAGTGATTCAAATCAGTCTTAACTGAATATATTTTCATATAATTTAATCCTTTGTACTCCGATGGTACCTCTGACTCACCATTCAAGAATGTGCATAATTTTGACGTTTTATTTAATTATTTTTTCAAATTTAATTGTTAAAAACGACGACATAACGGTTAAGAGGTGTAGATTAATTTTTCAAAGAAATTCGACTTAAAAGAATTATGTATATTTATTTTTCATATCAATAAACAAATCTTCGTATTAGGTGAATAATTTTGCATCTAATTATTTTCCGAAGGGCAAAGGGTAAAACGATGCATGCTGCATCTCATTAGTTTGCTGAAAGAATTTACAGAAAATAAATAAATAAATGCTTTTAAAATTGCATCCCAGCAGTTATAGATTATGAAACAGAACACCCACTACCTAATTTTTGATATCTTCTTTATTAGTCATGAGTTTTAATACCATGAATTTCTTTCAGTCATTAAACATAATATGATGTTTGATCTGTATGAAAATCACCTTTGTAAACATTTTCTGTAGGTAGTAAAATAAAATAAATTTCAATGTGCAGTTTTATAGATTCTAATGTTCTAGATCACTCTTTCTATCATTTTTAATATTTCAGAGATCTTTAGACTACCAAGTATTTACTCTCAAGATAAATGGTCTGAAATGTGCCACAATTAACATTCCTCAGATGCCACAGTTTATTATTTTTAATCAGACCTTGAATGAATATTAAACATTTCCATTACAAACCTGTCTTCAAGCACGATGGATGAATTCCTTCGTATTAGTCTGAAGGATTATTTCCTTTGCTGTAGAAGGAGAGATTTCTCTTATATGTTCGCATCTCAAACGCATATACCATGTATATGCGTTTGCTACATATTTTGAACCTTAATTGCCGTAAAGATCGAAAACAGTCGAAAGAATTGTATACCGGTTTAAGGATGTATATAAATGGAGAATGCTGAGAATTCGTGGCATCCGCATGAAAGAATGCTAAATGAATCATGTTTTCATTTTATTCAAATGAGTGATTAGTAAAGTCTGGGTAACTATAAGATTTGTTGACTCTAGAGATATTTTCTGGCTTATTCATGCCCTACATAAGGTTAATTAGTGATGGCATCAAAGGTACTTGAAATAAATATACCAAGTCTCATAAATATTTGTCACTTATTTAATTTGAATTATTTCGTATCATTTATTCCATAATTAATAGGATCGCAAAATATTTTAGAGTTATCCTTTTTAAAATACATATATGAAATGATTGTTATCCTTTAAAGCTATTTTATGTTACATTTTATGTTTTAAATTTAGATAAAAATAATTCTTTGTAGGTTACAAAGAGAAATTTCTTGTGTATTCTTTTTTTTTCAGAATAAACATTTAGGTATTGGGAGGGAAAGATAAATAAATTTTAAAGTAGCATGTATGTGACATTTTTGCCGTTATTATCATGTCAGAACATGATCTTATTTTGGGAATGAGGTATACAAAAATCCGTAGACGAAAAATTGAAATTTTATTATCTGCACGAGCATCTCAAAAAAAATCAGTTTTTAATAACGCTTTGCCATCACATTTACTAAAGCTCTGATGAAAAAAAATAAGTTAATGACTACAGCAAATAAAACCGAGAGTATATGAAATGAAATAAATAGGAAATCTGATATTTTTAAAGCAATAAAAGCGAGATAAAGTGCTTTGGATCGTTTGCAGTACTAAAGTCACTCTTTCAATTAAACAATTAAAATGAGTAAAAATATAATTTAACTTGCACAAGCACCTGATGTTTGGCCGTTCAATTAATTATGTTTTGACATGATACATTAAAATATGCTTGGCAGATTTTATTTTAATCTTTTTTTTTAACTTACAAAAACGTAAAAAAAGTTTTTCAAGCTTAAGAAAAATTACCTACTACTCTCAAAAACCGTAATATATTCTTAAGAGGTTTACTAAGAAAATATGAAACTTGCTGGTTATTAAATGATGGCATACTAGCACATTATATCAGAAATTTCGCAAAATCATTCAGTCCTCAAAACTATCTTGACTAGCTTATCTAATGATAAGAAAGCTCGTCCTTGATATGAAAGCTCGTCCTCGATATGTGAAATTTTGTAGTATAATTTTAATTGTCTCAAATGCTCACAGAAGCTTCATTGGATTCACTGGATTCACTTGATAGGAGAAGAGGGGAGATAATATCACTATAGTACTATAATTATAAAAATTAGCAAGATTTTATAATTAGGTGATTTTCTATAATTCTATTGTTGTGGTTATTTAAATATGCTGCACACTCGTTGCCAAGATCCATTTCCATTTAGCTTTCATTTAGTTTCCCGAAATATTACAATGAAATGTGGTTATTATTATCTGAGTATTAAAAGATGAATATAATTATTAAGATAACAAATAATTTACAAACTGTAATTCAATTTTTAAAACACTAAACTAAAATGGTACACTTTAAATTATCACAAAAATTTAAGGAGCTTAAACTAAAAGCATTTTCTTTTGTATTTTTCTAAAATTACATTACATTACCCAAAGGAAATTTTACAGTATTTTTCCAAATATAAAAAAATTATTTAAAGCCTATTTCTTTCTTGTTCCTTTATTTTATGTTCCTCTAATATGGAATAAAATGACATTTAATAATCTTAAGTCAAATGAAATTTCATATAAAGACGTCTTAAAATTAGTTAAACGTCTAAATATTTTTTAAAAAAAATTGTTGTCTGCATATTACAAAAAAAAAATCATTTGTTATTTTTAATGAAAAATAAAATTTATGTAAGACGTCCCTTTAATATGTTAGAAATGTAGGAAATGGGTATCAATATTTCAATACATTTCTAACAAAAACATAATCAATTCTTAGTTTTACAGAGCCAAATTCTTTATTATAATATATTCAACAACAAATTATATTTACCCTTCATCTTTTAATTCTTGAAAGTGGTTTTTAATGCAAAGATAGAATTATTTTTCCGAAAATACGATAATATGTTTTTCATTTCGTTTCTCAAAATTCTTTTTTACTGTTTACGCCACTTGTTAACTTTTTTCTTCATTTGGAGTCTTTTTTTAACATAAAATGTTTTGTTTAATCAAATATCTTCTCCTCTCACGAGAAAAAGGAATATAAAGGAATTTTAACACGATTTTAATTAACTAGTAGCAATTAGCTTATCATTTCATCAGTTAGTTTCTTTCCTTTTTATAACATAATTTCATAGATTATTTTTCTTCAAGAAAATTTTCATCCTCCAAGTCACGTCGATGAATAAGTTTAGAGATAAGGTTTGTAATTATTGCATTTTATTATAATCTTTTTTTTTCTTCCGCTGGGAAAAAATTGAAATTTTTATCAGTTTTCATTCTAAAACGTTCCTTGGTGAAAACTAAATATCAATTTATTATCTTTTGCTAAAGTAAATATTTCAGTACCTGTCATGGTAAAAGTAATTTAAGTTATAGAAATAGCATTTATGGTTAATGTATTGAATTAAATTATAACTTGAATGAATAATCTTGAAAAAAAATTTTAAATTATTTTTGATGATTAAAAGTAAAATAAAACATTAATCTGAAGAATTATTAATTTTCGGCACTTTTCCATCATCTGGGAAGCAGAGAAAATTTGCCAAAGATACTTAGCAGAATTATACATCTTTTGGCAATTTTTAGCTTCAAAATCACTTCAAAAAATTTGGCGAAATTATACATTAATTGGTGACTTTTTGTAAGTAATTAATGTATAATTTGGCGAAATTATACATTAATTGGTGACTTGCTGTAAGTAATTTGGTGAAATACTACATTATTTCATTATATGAAGATTTTTCGCTGACACTTGGTTAAAGGAAAAGTATCAAAACTTTTTGTATATATATATATATATATATATATATATGAAGGAGCCTAACCACATGATAGTTCAAAAGTTCTACTCATAGTAAGTATTAATAAAAATAAAAAGGAAAAATTTGTTTATGTTAGAGTTCATTGGAATATGCATTCAAAATGGTTAAATTTAATTAAATTTTAATAATTGAATTTTTTATCCGAAAGTTATAAAAGTCATAGAAACATCATGTAAAGAAATGTGATCCATAACATGCGCTATTTTAATTTATTAACTAGAAAGATAAATTTATGTGCCATGTATTTATTTGTTTATTATAAATGTATTTAATATAAAAATCAGGAAATTATTCGTTCCAGGGCCACAGTAGTAATTTTCTCAAAAGAGTACTGTAGTAATTAATGAAGTTATGAGTCTAGTAAAATTATGAAATAAGATACAAGTAATGTACGCGACAAACAAAAATTGAAAATAAGAAAAAAAATTGTAAAGGATGACATTATTCATGTCAATCGGAATTCCTTATAAAAAAGTCAGATAATATTTATTTTTGATGTGCACACAATTTATAATTTATTAAAAATTGAAACTGGTAAAAAGTTCTGCCATCTTTTTTTAAAATTTTATATACTTAAATTGCCATATTAATTTAGAATTCTATAATTAAATGAATTTATAAAATAATAATGTTATTTCATGTCTAATACTATGCTTTTGAAGGTTCTTATAAAGCTATTAAAAGTTTCATTATACTGTTTCTATTACTTCTAAATTTGGTAGTGCTACAAGTACAAAACTTCACTTTTCAATTTCTATGGAAATCACAGAACCGTTAAACAGAAGTTTTCTTTCTTAAATTCAAACTATAGAAAAAAAGTATGTAATCAAATATACATTGAATTTACTTAAAGGATGTAAACAGTTTTGCATAAAATAAGTTAAAATATTTATACTTTTTTAGTTTTATAAGTATCTACCCTTATTTGCAATAAATTTTACTTTATTTTTTAACACTTTGGTGACCTGCAATTTTTCACAGAAACTATGTCATGTCACCGGCTACTTTTTTGTAATTGAATATGAAAGTAAAACGTTCTAAAAAAAACTCCAATGATTTTTTTTAATACTGAATGAAATGAAATTAGACTTTGGACATATTTTTTACATCAAAAAGTTCTTCGCCGATACGTTCCGTCATGGTTGAAATTTTACTAAAATTCTAATAAAAATGTAAATACTAGGAAAAGTAATTTTTTTCTATAGAGTGGACAAGATACGCCAAGTTTTTGCAATGTTCTATATCGACCTCGGTGTTATAAATTGACACAGATAATGCAAGTGCAATGACGAGTTAACTCGTCACCGGTCAACAACGTTTGAACATGAAAAGACGAGTTAACTCGTCACTGGTCAGCAAAGTTTTAATAGGCGAAGATTATTTTTTCTGGATAAGGAATTAATTCTGAATTTGACATATTCAACAGAGGAAATAGATTATGATGAGTATTTAAATACTTGTATAAATACTATTATTAGTCTTTCTATTAACAGCATTTATTATCATGTCAGAACATGATGTTTTTGACGTCAACAAAAATCTGTAGGCGAAAAATAAAAATTTTATTACCTCAACGAGCACTTTTTTAAAAAAAATCAGCTTTTAATAACGTGTTGCCATTGCATTTATAAAAGTTCTGATTAAAAAAATTAGTTAATTACTACAGCAAACAAAGCCTAGAAAAATTTCATTTTGAGCGTGTGATTACATGATATGAAATAAATAAGAAATGTGACATTTTTTTAAGCAATAAAGGCGAGACAAAGTTTTTAATCATTTGCAATGCTAATTCAATGAAACAATTAAGATGAATGAAAATATAATTTAACTTGCTCGACCACGTGGTGTTTGGACGTTCAAGAAATTATGTTCTGACATGATATATTAAAATATGTATAGCAGATTTCATTTTATTCCTTTAAAATATTTATTTTAATATTTTTTATTATTTATCTAAATACTTAATTGTTATTATTGGCCATATTGGATATTAATCTCTTGCTTTAAGAGATTTCAAATAAATAAAACATAGAAAAAAAGACAGCATTATTTTAAATTATTTCTTTTCAAGCAAAAATTTAAGTATATGACATGTTTCACACGAAAGTAAGTTTCACCTCTACAATTACATTCCTGTTTCGTTGAAGTAACTTTTTTTTACGTGAAACACGGAGCCACGCCCTGATTGCATATCAGTCATACAAGGCTTAAAGACTAAGTTTTGATAGGTGCAGTCTTTTTAAGGACATCTAAGAATATCTTAGCAGGTGAAATTCTTAGGATAGTAACAATGTAGTCAAAATTTGCTAAAGTTAATAGCGATCTGTCTTTCTAATATCGAGAATACGTTTATTAAATATTAAAATTTTTCTTTGAATCTGTCAAAAATGTAAAGAATAGAATTTCTTTCAAATTGATATTTTCTGATTTTTTTTCTTTTATTTCCATCATTCTTACACTCATAAAAAAAACATTGTTAACTTTTCATTAATTCTATCTTTAAATAAACATGAAATGTCCCTCGTATTGTTTAAATACAATATTATAAATGTAAAATTGTAAGAGGTTAATTATTAAAATTAAGTTGTAATTCGGTAAAAGCTAATAGGCTCAATTATTTTAAACAATGGAACCAAAACTTATATTTAAAAATATATAAAAAGAGGCCGAAGAATAAGCTGGATGACGTCAAAAAATTAATTAACTGCAGATATCCCAAATGAAATATCTATATGTGCAATCATAGTTGAAAAAACTCTGTATAAACTTTTTAAAAATTGGAGGTAAGATAAAAAAAACAAAGAATGTTTTATGTTTACTTAATTATGTATTTTCTGTTTGCTCAAATATACTTAAAATATTCAAAACATATATTTCTGACCAATCATTTGGCCAATCATTATGAATCCAGTGTTCTTGTCATTTTGGAAAGTTGGCATCGTTTTCATCCAATGTCATAACTCAAGCTTTTTTAAACAGGATTCTATTTTTCAATTCCTACTAATAGTTCTCTCTCTCTCTCTTTCTATATATATATATATATATATATATATATATATATATATATATATATATATATATATATATATATATATAAATGGAGCTCAAAATGCGTTGCTAAGCGCAAAACTGGAGAACGGCCCGACCGATTCGGCTAATTTTTATTTTAATATTTTCGTTAAGGCAAGAGGATGGTTCTTATGGAGAGAAAAAATGAAAAAACTGCGAGGAAAATAGTTACAACGACACTTTTCTTACTTTCCCACCAAAAATCTTCATTTTCTTCCCCCAAACCGAGTAAGATAGCAGGAAGTAATAAATTATCATTTGTTTAGAAAGAATAGCGCGAAGTCAGTTGCTTTTCATGTATAGATAACGGGATGTTTAAAAAAGAAAGAAAATAGTTGCTTTTATTATTAGTCTGTATGGACATTTAATCTATGTCTACTCAAAATAAAGTCATAATAAAACAATAAATAAAGAAAAAAAAGAATAAAAGAGGGCAAAAAGGGTTTGTAGAAAGAAAAATAGTGAAGAAAAAAAGAATAGAAAAATAAAGAAAAGAAGGGTGTGTGTGTGTCACCATTATTTCCTCTCTGAGCGGCATTTTTCAAGCTGTTTTTAAACTTTCGCATCTCTTGAAAATCAATTGTTTCTTTATTTGTTTAGTGTGTTTACATTTATGAAAATTTGAATCGCATTATTCTATAAAAACGTAGAAATTTAGACCTCCTCTCCACCATTTAAGTAAAATATCAATTCCGGGATAAGCATTGCTCGGATAGAAAGAGAAAGATGAGTAGTATAATGAACAGATCATCTGAAGAAAATAATAATAAATAATACTATAAATGAATTATTTGATTATCAAAATTTCTTTGGTTTAAATATATTTTGGTGAAAAACCTGTTATGAGATACAGCTACATAAAATATTATATGAAAATTTTAGCGAGCATTAATACTGACGAACCGACTGGTCGCCAGGGGCGGCTAGTATATATATATATATATATATATATATATATATATATATATATATATATATATATATAAATTTCAATCAAATTTTCAATTGTTAATAAAATACTTTTTATTCATCCACTCAAATTCGAATACATTTTTTGAAACATGTAATGTATGATACTTGATGTTAATCTGGTTTTTCAAATATTATTCCATTAATTAAATCAAATTAATTCTTAATATTTTAAATATAATTTTAGGGGTTTGTAACGAAAATTGAAATCAGCAGGCAGTAGCTCCGTCCGTAAAATATAAGGATTTCTGTATTTTTCACGTGAAGGTGAACATTGGGAGTTCAATTCTTAAGAAAATCAAAAAAATGTTTTATTATTTTTTTATATCAATCGTAGTTATATAATGAAATGTAGCTAAATTAAAATTTTATTTGTTGACTTAAGTGGAAATGGATTTAATTTTTTTTTGTATTACTTGTTCTTTAAAACAATTGTATTTGGTCAGCACTGTAAGATTTAGGCCCTCTTCATTCATATTTGTGTGAATGCAGGATTAGGTATATTCTTCCAAATATTTTTCTTATTAGTTATGAATTGAAGAAAGTTGTTGTTTATTGCAGTTTTATTTTAAGACAATTTATTTTTGAAAAAAAAAGAAAACAAAGGCAGTCACAACAAATGAATTAAATGACAGAGCTTATCTTTATAAAATACAGCTAGCTTGTCATAAAATTCTGTCAGTATCTCAAAAATAAGCTAACATTTTTTTTTAAAAGCAGTTGAAAGACTATTCTAAAATTTTGCTTTCATAGCGATCCATATTTAAAAAATTATAAAAGTTTGGTAAAAATATATGGTAAGAGGAAAGAAATAAAACATCAGTTTTTATGAAGTATTAGCTGATCAATTTGCACTTCATAAGCTATTATAATATTAATGCCTAATGGTTCATGGAAAATAAAGATAAGAAACATATTTTACTATTACTAAATTTTATTAATTAATTTTATTAATTAAAACATATTTACTATTACATATTACTAAACTAATCTTATTTTACTAACGTTTATCAATATTATTTAAAATTTAAATTGATGAAATATTGATTAATTAGGTATCCGCAAAAATTTCAAGTATAAAATTGATTAAAAGATAGTAACAACTTATTGAATCCATATATTAAAATATTTAAAGCCTTCTTGTAATTTTTTTGCTCTAATACGACTTATGATCGGATAAGGTTCATTGGTCTCTAGGTTTTACACAAGATTTGTGTAACAAGATTTGTGTAAAAAAGAAAAGCAGGTTTCTATTTTGTTCAAGTATTATATTTAATATTCTTTGACAGCTGATAAAGGGCAGGTGTTAACACTCTGAGTGTTTTCTATCTATGTATGAAATTTTTGGAAAGCGAGATAAGCGGGATAAGTAATCTATAGTAAGTGCATCGGTTTTCCTGAAGAGATTTACCGAAAATGATAATGGGTTTTTTTCTACTTCTGATCTTCATGAGAGGTCAACAAGACCCGGTGTATGAGTAAATTACCACTCATTCATGCTACATTTTATTTCTTTCGTTTATTTTGTATGACTTCAAAAATCAGATAGTTTCTAGGAATAGTGTATGGGTATCTTTTTAACACCGATCCCTGATAACAATGTTTTGTAAATTGTTACAAAATGTAAATATGAAGAGAGGTTTTCACTTAATTTTTGCTAGGTATAGATACAGAAATTTTAATGGCACATATTAAGTACAGTATCGTTTGTTTAAAACTAGAACTAATCGCGAATAGTTCCCTTAATCAGTTGCGTATCAATAACAATATGCAACTGTTACTTTATTTTTTTTAAAGAAAGGACATCATCTTCTTTTATAACAAGAAATCCAAATCAGCAAATTGATTGTATATATATATATATATATATATATAGATAGATAGATAGATAGATATATAGATAGATATAGATATAGATCCAGTCAATTTCATAAATATATAAATTATATATTTATCAAATTTATTGATAAAATATATAATTCTAGAACTACATAATTTGCAACTTATGTATTAATGATCCAGGTTCTAGTATTTTACTTGATTTATTTATAAACTATATTTATTTATTTCTATACTTGTTAGTTTTATAGAGCAATGCAATTCACAAAGGTTTCGGATATACATGCATTTTTTAATAATATTTACCATGGAAAAGTAATTGATTTGTTAAATATATAAAATTAAACTTGTAAAGCATATGTTGCGTTTATGAAACTGCAACATTCCATTTTCATTCTCTTATAAATGATAGCTAAGAGTGGAGATAACAATCATTTAAAAAATTATTATTATTAATGTCGATGGATTCAATAAAGAAATAAACTTATTGCTTTGGTAGAAACAATAACAATTCCATAAATCAATTAAGAAATTTTATGTCTTGGAACTGGAGTTGTAATTTTAATTGCTTACTAGAAAAGATTTCTTTACTTGTGTCGATTATATCCGTAGAAATAGTAAAATTATCAAACTATATAAGTAAATGGATTTAGTAAATAGATAATGATAATGGTATTTTAGTGAATTTTCTATGTGTTCGTTTTAGAAATATTTGCTAGCTTAGTTTGAAAACTCTCAAAATCTGACGTAAGAGGTAACCGGCTCATTATTTAGAAGTAATCACCGTTGTAAGCAATTACTTTAAATTATGAAAGAAATATGCCATGTTGTATTCAGAATATATTGACAATAGACTTGAATCGGGTTTTTTTAATTCCTTGAAGAAAGTTTCTCTTTCGGGCTAAACACTTATTATTTTAATAGAATCACAATACCATATTCTTAATTATCTTATTATTAAAATACCTGATAAATTATAAATAACATCTACATCTAATGTTCCTTCTCTTTTAATAAATCAATATTATGATATCTGCGTTGATATTTGTTTTATGATGATTTATGCCATGATTACTAAATGACATGATTTATGACATTATTATTGAGTGTAATTGAAAATAAATCGAAACCGAGATGTAGTAAATAATAGAACTCGATATTAGAAAAAAATATAAAACTTATTCACATACCTTAGTCCAGTAAGAACCTTTTATTATATTTAAACAATAATATATATATTTTTTTGCATTTCCTTAGGGAAAAATAATTCAGATTCCCTTAAATTGAAACTTAAATAACATATTCAATCTTAGAATATCATATCATAGATTGATCAAAAGTTCATGTTAGTTTGTTTAGTTTAGATTAGTCATATTTTTTGTCGAAAAGTGATAATAGCGTTTTGGTGATAGCATTATTAATTTAACTCCCCAAACTTATAAAATTAAATGCTGATAAAAAAAGCTTTCAGTAATTATTTAGTACTAATGTGTAACTGGTTGACTTTTGAGATCAATCCACACCAATGTGAGCAGTTCATAAAATTTCCTTCTATAATTGATACCTGACTCAGTAACAAAATCTGAGTAAAGTAATATAAAATTTATTTGATACGAGTAAATAACAGGTTGTGATTTCAAGCCATAACTATAAATGTTTAAAAATTTTCATTATTTATAAATAATTTATTGTCCACGCATCATTGAAGCATTTATATGCATTATTTTGCATTAGTACGTTATTAAATACATGTAACTGTAACCCGCGCTGCACTTCGCAAAAGGTACATCAAATGTATGTAATTTATTCATTTAGATTTTAGTCTCTATTAAAGAAGGTTCTTTAGTATATCAACAAAAAAATTGCTACAAAAAAACTGTAAAAAAATACAAAGTTTTTGAAATTAATATTTTTAAAAAAAAATTTTATAGATCTATTTATTTTAGAAATATATCTTCTTTTAAAAACTCTTGAAAAAATATGTTAAGATAGTTTATGGTGTTAAAAACTTTCGGATGTTATTAGTTAAAATTTTCCAAGCATTTAATTCAATTTATTTTGATATTGGTTTTTATCTATATAAAGGCACAAATACTAATAATTAATTATTAAAATTAATAAATATCCAAACATTAATTACTAAACCAATTTTAATAACTTCATGAATATAGTTAGTTTTTAAGAATTTTTTTAATTTTTTTTATTATGTGTTTGAAAAAGATTTTTTTTAAATTTCTTTCGGAATAAAACTTTAAAAAGTATTCGTATTGTAAAAAAATCGAGCACAGAATTCCATGATTTTACACAAAATAAATCTGAAAAGAAAAATGATATATCAATACACTTTATTATGTTCTTCAAAATTTAGATAATTTTAAAACGCAAAATTCAAATTCATCTGTTTACTTTGAGCGAAGAAAAATTAGAGGCATAAATTAGCGTAAAAATTATTAATTTGAATTATAAAAATAGTTGAATTATGAGTACAAAATATATTTAATTTATTAGCATCAAACCAGTAACATTATCTCAAACATAGAAAAAAAATGTTTAATTGCACTTACCTTTCTCCTGTTCTCAACCGTATGTTGGCACCGTTAGGTTTCAGGTCGGAACAGGAAGGATGTTTTCAATTCTCTTCCAGAATCAGTAGCACCAACCAACTTGGAACCAACTAAGGTTTCAGCCATCTCCTGTAAAGAGACTTACACATCCGAAAAAAAAGTGCATGTTCCTTTAATACTTTACAGCACAAATCCCTTAGACAGCTGTCAATAGAGATGAGCTCTTCTGAGCTACTGGTATTTGCCATCGGCGATTGAATTTTTCGGTCTATTATAATCATTTTTAGAGCAAATTAAATATTTTTAAAAACCATTTAATATTTTTTTTTACGTTTAGAAAAATTTAATTCACCACAGCATCAAATCTGTAACTTTATCTCAAACCTTGGAAAAAAATGGTAATTTCACTTACCTTTCTCCTGCTCCCGACCGTACGTTGGCACCGTTAGGTATCAGGTCGGGACAAGAAGGGCGTTTTTACATCTCTTGAAGAATCTTTGCAGCAACCAACATAGTCAGCCACAACAAATCCTGTCGATACTGCTACGTTCAGTGGTGCTGGGATGGTCGGCTGTACATAAGAAGAAGCAGCAACCAACTTGGAGCTAGCATAAATATCTACTGCAAAGAAACGTATTCATCAGAAAAAAACACCCCTGCAGTATCAGTTATTACTTTACATCACGAATCAATTCGACAGCCGTCGAGTGAGGTGAGCTCTTCTGAGATCCCGGGATTTGACGTTGGCCAGTTAATTTATTCATGGATTATAATGGGGTGGGTTATAACGAATTTTATTGCAAATTACAACTTTTTAAATAAATTTTCATAATTTTAATTATTTTTATTCGAATTGCGACATTTTAAACATGTTACCTGTGTTATTGGATTAGGTTATGCTGCTTAAGTAATCGTTTTATTCAGCTATGTGTTTTTTATTATTGTTTTGAATTATTACCACACCTTAGAGTATTTATCAAAAGATATTCCTTGTTACTTCTGGATATTATGGTAAGTTAAATCCTTTAATTAATTTATTGTGAAGATAGCGCTCTATGTATTCTTTATTTGGCTTTTTGCTTGTCATTTAGTTTGCATTGCTGTGAAATGCACTGTTTCTGCAATATACTGTAGCGATTAAAGGTAACTGTGTATACCTGTAACTGGTAGCCATATAACATCTACGATACCGAAGTCTACTTTTTGGTATAGGGGTTATGTTACTCGGCTACCGGTCTAGCATCGCAGGTTCGAACTGCGTCCTTCAATCTATACAATAATAAATGAAAAAGCATATTTTACAAAAACGAAATATTTATGTTATTATCAGTATTAAAAGTGCATTTTATGGTGTAGGAGAGTTTCCTCTTGCCACCAATTATCTCCTATTCAACGTCGTATAATTATTACTGAAGTAACAGAAGTAAACACCCACCGATAACAACAACAATTGAAATTAGTAAACTTTTTCCAACCGTAAATAAGTTTTGTGACTAAGTGGGAAAGCTTAAATAACTTTTAAATATTAAATATTAATTAAAAATTATAATGTATTGGCACAGGCTAAGTCATAAGCTTTCGACAATCATCACCACCGGAACCTTATTTAACTCTAAAGAGGTCAAACTATCATCCAAAGAAGTGCAAAAATTACAAATCTCGCCTGCATATTAGCAAAAAAGTGCTAAAATCTATTTTAATGTGAAATACCTGTTGTTTTTTTCTTATGCTTTGAACTTTTCAACTTCTCCTAATTTTGAATCTGGTGAGCTCTCACACCCTTTGTTTACTTTTAATAAGAGATACGCCTACTAACTGGTCTTATTTTGATGCTGCCAGATGCCAACACAAACGCTGCTTTCGTATATGTCATACTAGAGCAGTTACAGATTTTTGAACCTGCCAGCACTTCATCACTTTCTTGTCAATTTTTCCCTATCTGCGTCAATTCGATGTATCCTGATCGTATTGAAGCCGTGGAATTTGAACCCCAATGAATTCAACACCGATACTGTGTCCTTTCTCTTACCACCGTTTTGGACCCACTCAATTAATGAACCCAAAGCTTTGATACTTTAACCTGAATTTTTAACATCTTGTCCTCAAATTTGTTTACTAGACTTGATCCATTTTTGAACTTAATTTAGTGCTTCCAGTTAAGGCTTTCGTTTTATTCGTCGCTACCGTGTTGGCGTCTCCCCAACACTGGCGAGTTTTCACAGACATTATTAGTCATTTTATTCAATTTTTTGGACATATTTTATTCTTAATGGGATATATCTTTTAATCTGTGAACAGCTCACGTTTTACTTGATTTAATATTATATTGTTGTTACAAACTCTCCAAATGTATTGTTTTTAGTATTTTGATTGTCTATGTATTTTGAATGCAACTACATTGATTTTATGTGTTTTCTCTCGATTGGATTATGGTGATCTCTTTTATGTGTAATTGATGTTTGTGGAGGGTATTCTGATAATGATTAAATGCGAAAGTGGCGTTACACCTGTGAAAAGCCCATTATTAACTCTATTTTTCTATTCTACGTGTAAAACTTCTGTAAATCGAGGGAAGTGGAACTAGTAATCTGTCGTAAAAGCGCATCGGTTTTCCAGAAGAGAAATGCAAGGAAAGTGCTAAAGAGTTTTTTTATTGCCCCTTTTTTTCTTCATCGGAGGTCAACAAGCCCTGGGCTATGAGCAAATTCATGTCAAATTTTATTACTTTCGTTTATTTTGCATCGACTACAAATCAGATAGTTTCTAAAAATAGTGTATGAGTTGCTTTTTAACCCCGATCGTTGATAATAGCACAGTGTAAATATAAACAGAGATGTTTTCGCTTGATTTTTGATAGGCATATTAACCTTTTGCACTCGGAAAAGCAACTCAATGCATAATTATTCAATATACAATATCTTGTTTATTGCCTCTAATGTGTGTGTACGCGTTTAAAATCGAATTTATCCGTCTATTTACCATTATGTAGGTATTTTCAATTATCAAAATTGAAAAATAAATAATAATGCGTCAAAATGATGCACGTCTTGAATGGTGGCCAAGAGACATAATCGAGTTCAAAGGTTAAGAACAGAAACTTTCATCGTACATTTCTCTCTCTCTCTCTCTCTGTATATATATATATA